>VHZZ01000007.1:13727-24445 GCA_009801015.1 Silene noctiflora
CAGAAAAGAAAGTATGTGACCAAGAAGTTCATCAGGTAAACTGCTGATCCTATCCGAACAATGCCCGCTTATTGGAACTTCTACATGTTTACCAAGTTTCGTCGTTGGCCTCATGGTCACTACAGGACTCTACCTGAAATGTAATGCAGATTGAATTAAGGGACAACCAAGCTCGTAATGTACATTAACATCTAGAGAACCGCTAGATGAAGGTTTTATTACTCATTCGCCCTTCCATTAAAATCGAGATCATGTGTCACAGAGGATCTCACCAAACTCTAATATGAATTTACAAAATACCCACAAACAGTAATCAAACAAATAATAAATCAATAACTAATCCAGAATCTACAAAATACTAGACCTGGCAAAAGTAACCCGACCTGATTGACCCGACTCGAAAACGCTAACCCGAGACCCGAACTACATCACCCGAATGTGACCCGAAAACCCGAACAAACCCGACCCGACCCGAACATGACCCAAACTCTTGACCCGTAACTGACCCAACCCGAAAATGACCCGTTTCTGAAACCACCCAACCCGAAAATGACCCGACAAAACATAACTGTAATTGAACCAAAAAGACTTGAAATGACTTTTTCTCTCTTATTCATTGACCCGACCCGGTTACCCAAAACTGACCCGACAAACAAACCCGAAATGACCCGAGGCGACCCGAATTAACCCGAAATCAATGAAAGACCCGAACAGGCCCGACCCGAACCCGTTGACCCGATTTGTCAGGTCTACAAACTACCCACAAACATTAATCAAATAAATAAATCAATAACTAGTTCATAAATAAATCAATAACTAAGCAAACCAAATGGATGAATTAAACCTCCATAAAAAGACTGAATTTACAAAATGAAAAATGTTGCTCTCTTCGTCCTAATAATTCATAGTATTGGTATGAATTTACAAAATACCCACAAACATTAATCAAATAAATAAATCAATAACTAGTTCACATTCTATTGCTAAGCAACCCAAATGGATCAATTAAATTTCTAGAAAATTGAATAACATTCAACAATAAAAAGATGAAAACAAAACCAAAAATGTTGGTTCGATCTCTTAGTCCAAATAATTAAACAAGATAACAAATGAAGGCGTAAAATATGTATTATTACCTGCATATGTAGAGAAGTTGGCTTCAATGTTGAGATTCAGATCCCTTTTCCTCCTTCATTCTTATGTTTGACCAAAACACTGATTGTATTATATGGAGAATAGTCAGGATACCATCCATGATGCTTCATTACTTGGCAGATTTAGGTGCAATAATTTATTACTCGTTTTATGACCTGCATAATATGCATTGCTGTCGTTGACTTTCATTTATAATATAGAAAGATGAACCACTTGAATGCCAGCGTACAGAAAGTTAAAGAAATTAAACAACGGTAGATCTCCCTGAAAGATGGGTTTTTTTGGTCGTAATGTGACTCATTTATAGCAATAATATGAAGACTCAGTAACAATACGAAAATAACAACAAAATAACGAGATATGTGCTCAAGTTAGACCTATAACTTGAACAATAGTGATAGATGTTGCAAGACCTATTGCTAGTCGATCTAGTTATAGTCTGAAACGCGTCAAACTTTAACCGGAGTTGGAACGAACGCGTCAAACCCAGTTTCAGCAATGCAAACAGCAAATACTAGGGGTTTTATTATCATTCAACGTGGGATTAAAGTAAACAAAAACTGGGAGAAAAAGAGTATAATACACGGTAACTCATAAAGCAACTAGATGAATACTTCTTATTTAGGGCTGAAGATGGGTTTTATTATCATTTAACCGTGATACGCGATAAACGAGTCTTAGATGAAAATGTAGTACTCCTTACAACTAGATGAATACTTCTTATTTAGGGCTGAAAATCGAATACGGTAACTCATAAAGCAACCTCTGACACGTGGTAGAAAAACTGGGAGAAAAAGAAACGAGACCACGTACGACCTTCTAAACGGATCAAAGCTAAGTGTATAATACACGGTTTTCAGGATTTCAAGGTCCCGGAACAAAAATGTCTGTAAATCGTACAGACGGTTCTTCGAGTCAGATAAAGCAGTCACACAAACTTTAAGAAGCAACATAGGACATTTGAGGGTGCCGGTACGCGATAAACGAGTCTTGGACGATCATCGGGTATTCCTTAAAAATAGATGAATATACTTCTTATTTGGGGCCGAAAATCGAATACGGTAACTCATAAAGAAAACCCTAACATGTGGTAGAAAAACTGAGAGGAAATGTGTGAACCCCTGCGATAAATCGTGACGATAAACGAGTATAAAGCAGCGGAGAAATATGGGTTTTTGAAACCCTTTTAGTCTCAACCCCATGAAACATCAACTTGTACCTGTCATTCATTAAAAATGAATGCCACGGTCAATGGGGAGTAACTCAAGGTTCTCCGAGCCATATTACATCAAAATAAACGTAAATAAGAACATAAATGAACCAAAGCATATATATAACGGAAGATGATTAACTTGAATGAAAAGCAAAAGTTAACATGGATCATACAAATAAGCATAACAAAAGACGACAAGGATAAATAAAAATTGAACACGACTTAGTAAGCAAGGGCACTTTTTCACAAGACAATGACATATGCAAGTATCCGAATGAATGTAAGACCTTTACTACTCTTAGATTCATTTACTCCCGGCAGGACGAAGATAATATAATACGGTCCTAGTCTAAACCTGGCCAGACTCTCGGGATGAACGTTTCCCAATTTGACATGCGATAAATGTTTCGCATCCAAGACTCAATCGACAGAAGGGAAGTCGAGTACCTCGAATTCGGCAGAACGACACGAAAGAGGCGGAAATAGAATGAGATAACCACATCTCGGCAGAACGACACGAGAAGGGCATAAACAAGTCAAGCAAGCAAGAATAGCATAATGACATTTTCATGAGAATATGACTCGAAGCAAGTAACCATTTAATATAAGCAATTCATACTTGAAATGAGATAAAAATCGATCATGACATTTAATGACTCGAAAGTGAAGTAATTTACGTCATTTTATACACTTGAAACATAAATAAACAATTTATAACTTAATTACAAGTTACATGAAAATAATATAATCAAGTGATAACAAATGAATTACTTAATACGAAGTACGAGGCAAAACGTAAACAATTCAATCCCCAACCGCCCATGAGCATAACACGGGTCCAAGGGAACCACCAATGATGGCCGAGACATGTCGGTGGGATGGCAGAGTTCCCGGATGGTACGAGTGGAGCAGAGCAAGGGGAGCAAAGGAGGGCAGCGACCATACCGGTGGAAGGGATCCCATACCGACCGGTATGGGCTGTCATACCGGTGGGGAAGTGGCTGGGTATCGGTGGGACTAAACAAGAGCGCAAGGAAGGCCACCCTTGACCTTCATCCCGGTTTGGGAGCTCGGCCATGCTGGCGGGATGCCCTACCTTTGCAAGGGACGCATAGTATAGCCTAGAGGATGGGTTTGAGACGATTCTTAAATGAGTCGGGATTCGTTCTAAATTCGTTCCACGCACGCATTTTAAACATACGTGAGTCGATTTTGAATATATTTTTTGTAATACCCCGTATTTTAAGGCTTGGTTAGTGGTTAGTCAGAAGGTGGAATTATTAAAATGTGTTTTAAAATATATTTTTATAAATTATAGAATTATGTTGTGAGACGGAATAATATAATAAGATGATGGATGAGTGGGGAATGGATGTGAGTCATGTGTATTGGGTCGTGTTTACTAATAATAGTAGTAGTAATTATAATATTAATAATAGTAGTAGTAATTGATAATAATTAATAATACGTAAATAACAATGATAATATAATATAATAATATAATAATAATAATAATAAGTTTCCTATTCCTTTTGTAATTGACTTACCCTACTATTATATAAGCAACCAACCATCCCATAAAGACTCTAATTGTCACAAAGGATCTCAAGGCAACATTAAGAGGGAAAATAAGGGTTTTCTAAATCTAAGCAGTATGACCTAACTCAACTGTGACCTTGACCGTCTCATAATATAACTCGTCTTGTAATTATTTCACATAACTTGCGATTTAGACCACCATATGACCTAACTCAACTGTGACCTTGACCGTGGACC
The DNA here is from genome assembly GCA_009801015.1 of Silene noctiflora. Classification (NCBI taxonomy): domain Eukaryota; kingdom Viridiplantae; phylum Streptophyta; class Magnoliopsida; order Caryophyllales; family Caryophyllaceae; genus Silene; species Silene noctiflora. Next base: position 17,872 of record VHZZ01000007.1, read on the forward strand.
ACCATGGGTTGACCGGATCTCTGACTAGACCACCAGTGACCGGCGGGAAAGGGTGTTTGGGCTGGTGGTTGTCGTTGTGATTGTTGGTTTGCACCGTGGTTTATACACGAGATTTATACCCTTTTGTCGTGTCTAGTTCGACCCAGACCTGGGTTGGGTTGAATTGGGGTGGTACGTAGACCTTGGTGGGTGGTAAAGGTGGTGGCTTTAATGGTGGTTGCCGTAAATTCGAAGGATGTGTGTTCGTTGCGGATTTTCGTGTCATGTCTTAAGACGAGTTGTACGTCGTGAATGGTGGATGGTTTGTCGTCGATGTAGGGCTTGGGGCGATTCTAGTGGAGGTGTTGGAGTGGTGAAAGACGGTAGTTTGTGGAGGTGTCGCCGGATTTGCACGAAAACAGGAGAAAAGGGTGTTGTGCGTGGTTAGCGCCAAATAAGAGACCACAATGGGTGGCGCGTGAGGGCGAAGCTGCTGAGGTATCACCAGAGGCCAGAGGAGGACCACAGTGGTGTTTCCTGGTGACGTGTGGAGGTTGGAGTGGCTATGTCGTGTGTTATTATCGTTGTTGGTGTTGTGGGTGTGGTTGCTGGGGAGTGTCTTGGTAGCTGTGTGTGACGGTTGTTGCTGGAGTTTGGAGGGTGGCTGGGTTGGTGGCTGTGGTGTCTCATGGTGGGGCAGGTGGCCTAGGTGGTTGTGTTGTGGTTGGGTGATATTCATGGGTTGTTTGGGGAGTTGGTTGACACGGGGAAAAACACGGGTGGGTTTGGGTGTTTGGGTTGAAGTGGGGGACGGGAATGTTTGAGTATTATTATGGGTTGGTTATACAAGTTGGGAGTTAAGCGTCGGGTTGGGTGGTTTAAACGGGTTAAACATGGGTTGGGTTGTTTAACTTAAGACGGGTTTTAATAAGAATAGTTTATGTAATTTTTTCGTAATTCTTTATTTATTTAGTTAATTTCTATTTGAGTTAATTAGAGTGACTAGTATTAGTATAATTATGTTGATAGGTGACGGTTTTGTTGAGGAGCGCTTTTGATTGCTTTGCTTATTTTATTGCGCAATATTTGCTTATGAGGTAGGATAACTACTCAACTCGTATTATTATTTATGTCTGGTGCAATTTATTAAGTAATATGAATGGAATGAATTATTGAGTTATTGGATGAATTTTGTTATTATGGTTGGATGCCTCAGCTTCGTGTCTGAGATGAATTGGTTGAGTATTTATTATTTATTGTTGTTGCATATCATTTGCATTGGTTACCTCAGATTCGTTCTGGGATGATTAATTATTGTTGCATGGTATTTGCATTGGATACCTTAGATTCATTTTGGGATGAATTATTGCATTGTTTTTCCCCAAGCTGGTTCTTCAGGACTTGTCTCTGGGATGAGTTTACCTCAACTTCGGTTGGGATGATTGCATTGTTTTCCCCGGACCAGGGATTGACAGGATGAACGGGTGTTTTGGGTGATGAGCTCAGCTGCATTGACATTGGCATTGGCATTTGCATTTGCATATCATATCATATTGTGCATTTTCATTTAGTTCGTCTTATACTTGTTAGTTATTCTACTCAACCTCATGGTTGACCGTGTATTCGTGAACACCTATGATGAACCAATTATTGGGGAGCAGTTTGACTAACGGCTGTTTAGCTTGCTTGGGAGCTCATGGGGATATGTGAAGATTTTGGACAGTCTACCTAGAAGTCTAGACCACATAGTTCGAGACAGTTGTTATTTAATTTCTTTCCGCTGCGAGTTGTAATTATTTATTGTTCCAGTTGAGTTAGTTTGGCTAAGTTGTAATAAAATCTTTATTCGCTAAATTTTAACATAAAGTACTTTGGTTTGTTTTACTTTGTTATTCACTACCTCGGAAACTCCGAGTTGATAACAACTCTATTTATTTAGGAATGTCTTACTAAAGGCTCTTAAATAAATGGGGGTGTTACATTTTTCCACCCAAATAAAGTATAACCTATTTAACATAATTTCACCCAACTTAAATTATAAACATGTAATTAACAAGAATTCCACATAATTGAGACGGAATTCGTTCTAACCAACTACGATCCATCAAGGTCACCCAAATCATTCCAACTTTCAATATTTCAACAAGGGGTTTCACCATACAAACAAGACATGTAATTGAGGGCACATGTAAGACGAAAAATCAATTATTTACATGTTCAAGTAACTAACTTTTCCCAATTGTTCTCATACAAGTATTTCCATCCAACAATTTCATAACATAATTAAGTACAATAACATGGTACAAACAAAACGATTCACTCTTTAATTCTTACATGAAATTAACCCATTATATTTATGTGACAAAACATCTAACAACATACTCAAAATTCCTCAACAAACACAAATGAATTCATTCATTGAATAAACAAGTAAGAAACATGTCAAACATGTAAAGTTATCAACTTTAATCAAACAAAGACTAAATATTTCACAATTAAGACACATAATTTGATGTAATATCGAGTAACCTATCAGTGTTGCCTTTTGCACTTCAATCTTCCAAAGAATCGTCAATCTCGTACGAGTCCCCCTCCGGGTCGTTCAAGTTCCTTCCTAAAAACAAAATACAAAGAAAAGAGTTAATTTGGTAAAACCTAGAAAGACGGATTATTAGAATTACCAATAAAGAGTGCATCTTTCTTACCTAGAAACATGGAGAATGAGAAGAGGAAGAAATTTCCGCGAAAGTGGAGGAGTTTGGTTGAGAAACGTGGAAGCTATGAAGGTTTTAGTCTTCAAAGGAGAGGGTTTCAATGGAGTTTTCTCTTGAAAGGGAAATTTCAAATTTTTGGGTGAAGAAGATGAAGATGAAATGATGGTTTGAGTAAAGGATGAGAGTAAATAGGCCCAATAACAAGCATAGGGCAAAAACAACTCAAATTAAGTCGAAAATGACTATAAACTCGACTCTAACTAGCTATACTATTTAAATGGCCAAGTTGGTCACTATTATTATTATACTATATCTAAAGCCATATATTTTTAAAAATAGCTTTAAAAATATAATTAGTTTAATTAAAACAATTTAATTAAAACGTGAAAATCGCGGGTGTTACAAAATGAAACATGACTCGGTATAACCTCCCAAATCGCTCAAATTTAAATTTATAATACACTGTTTTCGGGATTTCGGAATCCCGGAACCAAAATGATTTAAAATCATACAAACGGTTTCCTCGAGTCAGATAAAGCAGCCACATAAAGTTTGAGAAGCAACAGAGGACATTTAAGGTGCCGGTACACGATAAACGTGTCTGAGACGAAAATCGGGTATTCCTTAAAAATAGATGAGTATTTCTTATTTAGGGTTGAAAATCGAATAAGGAAATTCATAAGCAACCCCTGACACATGGTAGTAAAAACTAGGAGGAAATTAAATGAAACATAACGCGGTACGACCTCCCAAACGACTCAAACTCAAGTATATAATGTACGCTTTTCGGGATTTCAGGATCCCGGAACAAAAATGTTTGTAAATCATACAGACGGTTCCTCGGCTCAGATAAAACAGCCACACAAAGTTTGAGAAGCAACAGAGGACATTTGAGGGTCCCGGTTCGTGATAAATGAGTCTCGGACGAAAATCGGGTATTTCTGAAAAATAGATGAATACTTCTTATTTAGGGATTAAAATCGAAAATGGTATTGCTTAAAAATAGACGAATACTTCTTATTTCGGTTTGAAAATCGAATACGGTAACTCATGAAGCGACCCTGACACGTGGTAGAGAAACTGATAGAGAAAGAAACATGACCCGGTACGACCTTCCAAACGGCTAAAATCTAAGTGTAATACACGGTTTTCGAGATTTCAAGGTCCCGGAACAAAAATGTCTGTAAATTATAAAGACTGTTCCTTAAGTCAGATAAAAAAATGCACACAAATTTTGAGAAGCAATAGAGGATATTAGAGGGTGCTAGTACGCGATAAACGAGTTCGGACGAAAATCGGGAATTACTTAAAAATAGATGAATACTTCTTATTTAGGCCTGAAAATCGAATACGATAACTCATGAAGCGACTTCTGACACGTGGTAAAAAAAACTGGGAGAGAAAGAAACATGACCCGGTACGACCTTTCAAACGGCTAAAATCCAAGTGATACACGATTTTCGGGATTTTAGGGACCCGGAACAAAAATGTCTGTAAATTATAAAAACGGTTCTTCGAGTCATATAAAACATCCACACAAAATTTGAGAAGTAATAAAGGATATTTGAAGGTGCCGATACTCGATAAACGAGTCTCGGACGAAAATCGGTTATTCCTTAAAAATAGACGAATATTTCTTATTTAGGATCGAAAATCAAATGCGGTAACTCATGAAGCGAGCCTCACACGTTGTAGAATAACTGGGAGGAAATGAAAATGACTCGGTACAACATCCCAAACGGCTCAAATTAAAGTGTATAATATACGGTTTTCGAGTGTCCCCGAGCAATATTGTCTGTAAATCATACAGACGGTTCCTCGAGTCAAATAAAGCAGCTACAGAAATTTTGAAAAGCAATAGAAGACAATTGAAAGTGTCGGTATGTTATAAATAAGTTTTGGACGAAAATCGAGTACTTCTTAAAAATAGATGAATACTTCTTATTTAAGGCTGAAAATCGAATAGGGTAACTCATAACGCAACCCTGACACGTTGTAGAATAACTGGGAGGAAATGAAACATGACCCGGTACGACCTCCAAAAAGCTCAAATTTAAGTGTATAATACACGGTTTTCGGGTTTTCAGAGTGCCGGAACATAATTGTCTATAAATCATACAAACTGCTTCTCGAATCAGATAAAGCGGCCACACAAATTTTGAGAAATAACAAAGGACATTTGAAGATGTGTCTGTACATGATGAACATGTCTAGGACGTAAATCAGGCAATCCTTAAAAATAAATAAATACTTCTTGTTTTGGGTTGAAAATAGAATACGGTAACTCATGAAATGATCCCTGACAAGTGGTAAAAAATTTGTGAAATGAAACATGACCAAATTTAGGTCTATAGTTCACGGTTTTCGAGATTTCAGGGTCCTCGAACAAAAATGTCTCTAAATCATACAGACGATTCCTCGAGTCAGATAAAACAGCCACATAAATTTTTAGAAGCAACAGAGGACATTTGAGGGTGCCGGTACGAGATCATTAAGTCTCGGACAGAAATCGTGTACTCCTTAAAAATAGATGAATACTTCTTATTTAGAGTTGAAACAGAATACGGTAACTCATGAAGCGACCCTTTACACGTGGTAGAAAAAATGGGAGGAAATGAAACATGATCAGGTACGACCTCCGAAACGGCTCAAATTTAAGTGTATAATACACGGTTTTCGGGATTTTTGAATCCTGGAACAAAAGTGTTTGTAAATCATACAGACAACTCCTCGGGTCAGATAAAACAGTCGCACAAATTTTGAGAAGCAACAGAGGACATTTGAAGGAGCTTGTGCGCGATAAACGAGTTTGGACGAAAAACGGGTATTTCTTAAAAAAGATGAATCATTCTTATTTAGGCCTGAAAATCGAATACGATAACTCATGAAGTGACCCCGACACACGATAGAGAAACTGATAGAGAAAGAAACATGACCCGGTGAGACCTTTGAAACGACTAAAATTTAACTGTAATACACGGTTTTCGGGATTTCAGGGTCCCGGAACAAAAATGTCTGTAAATTATAAAGACGGTTTCTTAAGTCAGATAAAACATCCACACAAATTTTGTGAAGCAATAGAGGATATTAGAGGGTGTCGGTACGCGATAAACGATTCTTAATGAAAATCTAGTATTCCCGAAGCCGTGAATTATACACTTATTTATTGAGTCATTGACATAATTATTAAAATAAAGGTTTGTTTTAATAATTATTTTATTATTAAACATTATAAAAATTATAAAAAATTAACTTTTTAATTGTGTTTGTATTTTTAAATAATAAACTAATTATTTTTTAATTATTTTTTCAAATTGAATATATAAATATTACTATATTAGTATTTTAATGATGTTTATGATTTACTTAACAATAATTATGACGGGAGTAGTGAAAGTAACAGTAGCAATAACGAATGTAATAAAAGTAACAATACTAACAACAAAAGAAAATATATATGAATAATGAGCTAACCAATAGATTTACGTAAAATATTAATAACGGAAGTAGTGAATTTGTCTCCTGATTTATTTTATCGTAATTTAATATATGACATAGAAAAATATATTAATGATAAATTTATGAGTTTTGCAACTTTAATGTAGCTTTATTTAATTGAACATAAATTTTAATGCTAAATAAAGGTAGCCCAGACGGAGCCGGGTAGTCGGGTACCAATACTAGTGTTAGTAAGAAATCCACCAAAAAACTGCAGTGTCTTCAACTCCCTTCTCCAAAATTGTAAGAATCAAACAGCAACACAGGAAAAAAAGAATTTTAGTGTAGCATAGCGAGGGTGTCTATTTCATTTCAAGATAGCAGTCTTTTGAAGCCCTTGGAAGCATCAACAGTTCCTGCAGACTGATATTCAGATCGTCGTC
>VHZZ01000007.1:29020-51632 GCA_009801015.1 Silene noctiflora
GCCAGGTCGTGTGTTTCACACGACTGAACCAGGTAAAAAAAACATTTTTTTTCCATTGCATTCGTCTCGTTGAGATAAGCGATTTGAAAAAAAAAATCATCGAAAACGGATTCCCGAGTGCAAAGTTATGGCCGTTTTAAGTTTTTTCGTTCTTAATCGTCAATTTTTTTATCCCAATTTTTATGGTCGTTTTAAGTTTTATATTTTTATCGCAAAAGTTAGCAAATTAAAAATTGTTATTATAATATTATTGTCGTTTATAAATATGTAAAAGAAAAGTTAGTTCATTTTTTTCAATATGTTAAAACGATAATTAATTGTTATAAACCACACACGTGCGATAAAACAATAATTAATTTTACTAAATTTAATTTGGATGTTCAAGGGCAAATTAGGAATAAATGAAAAATAGGGAGTGTAACAAGGAAAACAGGGGGCGTAATATAGCAATTTTGTTGTGAGAATCAAGACGGTCTCGTCTTGTCAACAAGGGATCAACAAGGCGTAAGTTTTTGATGAGTCAAGTACTACCCATGTGGATAGATAAGACAAAACAGATTATTAGATTTTAATCGAACAGCAACTACTCTCGAAGAAATTGAAGAAGCCTCTATGGGAGACATACCAGATTAATTGAAGCGGTATGCAAAAAGTCGAACAAAAGGTCCGGAGTTCAGACAGCACTACCCGCTCCAAGCCAGGAAGAGAAAACAGGAAACTAAAATCCGAACAGAACCCAAGAATTTCACGACTTACAAAACTAGTTTAGTACGAGGGTTTTAATTTCATTTCTAGACAGCAGTTTCTTGAAGCCCCTGGAAGCATCAACAGGTCCTCGCTGATTTTCTGTTCAACTTCCAAATCGAGATCTTTGTTTGTATAGACGATCAGCCTCTTCAAAACACTTGCATTTCTAAGAAGATGCTCCCTAAGAAACAATGGAACCTTATGCCCACAACAGTTATGCACTTCAATCAATTGGGCCTGACATGAAAAAGGGTACAAAGGTATATCTGAACGTGACAGCGAGTCACAGTAACCGCAGTTATCATTATCATCATAATAATAGTTATCCGAACAGTAGCAGCAATGAAAACCCTGCAAAAATAATTCGTGAATGAAGTGAGACACGTACCTGAAGTGGAAAACAAAACTAACAAAAGTTATCATCAGTTGATGCTAACCGATTCAAAGATGACAGTTTCAAGTTGAGGAGCTTTGTCGACCAAGCTAGTCACATATTTCCACGCCTCGTAAGGAAAGTTATCAATGTGTAATCTTGACAAGCTACGGAAATCAGGCATCTGTTCATCATCATCTCGGATATACTGTAGCATAACAGAATTTTAATATTATGAATGATCGATCAATGCAATTTCAAAATGGGCCATCCGTAAACAGCTTGTATATGTTGCAAACAAATGTGCAAAGTTTCATACATCCGAGCATACCTCCCTACCTCCCGCTTGGCGGGATTTTGGGGGGAAATTGGGGTAATAAAATGTTTAAAATACAATCATATGTATATACCTGTACTGAGTCCATTTTAAAACATAATTTTGTGGCTTTAGATGCAGCGGCTTTTAGAAGTTCACGATCATACTTGACTGAATTCCTGTTAGTATCAAAATCATCATATCTACTGCTTCTGAAAGTTAGCTCTGCCCTGACAAAAGAGCGCGAATGTTTCCATGATGGAATGATGTTTACACCAATATTTGAACTGTAAGTTAAATATGCTAGATTAGGAGCGTCAATCTCAAATGTACCTAACAAAAAACAACAACATTCTATTGTTAGAACTTTGAGCATCCTAGTGCGATGAATAACATGACCGTCATCATCACACTCGCAAGTTTTGAGAGTCAATTCTTCAAGCAATGCACAGCTAGAAAACAATCTTTCCAAGGAATCAAAATCAAGGAGCACAACGCGATCTAGGTGAAGGATCTTCAGTTTCGGCAACCATGCTGATATAGGTATTTTGATAGCATAGTACCAACGACCTATCATCTTCAAACTCACAAGTGTTTCACTCATGAAGAAGCCATCAGAATCAGGCGGGCAGTCAGTTTGGATACACAGCTGGTAATGAAGCTCTTGAACGCCTCTTTCTAACGCAAAACTAAACCATTTATTCAAAACTGAAGCATCATAGGAGTTTTGACAGACTAGAACAAATTTCTGTATTGGTGAGATTTGGTACAATTTCAGCACTTTGTTGACAAATTTCTTAAATCTTCTAGTTGCTTTTACTCTGTCGTCTTTACCAGAGCATGGTGCATCATCAAAAGAAAGACAGGTCGTCAATGTAAAAAGGTATCTCCATCTGGTTGATAGAATACTAGTGCTCACAGCAGACGACGTTGGCAGAAATGAAAGCATGTGACCAAGAATATCATCAGGTAAACTACTGAGCCGATCCAAACAATTCCGACTTATTGGCTCTCCTACATGATTACCAAATTTCTTTGGTGGGCTCATGGTCTTTACAGGAATCTACCTGAAAGAAGCTAGCAGAAATAAGTGATAATCATGTTTGTGAAATGTGATGTACGTTGATTTCTAGGGAACCACTAGATCGACAGGCGATTGATCACTTTCCCCGTCCGAACTCATTCATTAACAACCTCCCCTTCCCCCTACTACTAGATTATGTGTCCCAACCCGCTTCCCCTTTTTGACATATCACTAAGATAGTCCTCCCTCCGTCCCAATCATATTTGTGACGTGTCAAGAGGAAAAGCGAGTGAGATCTGAGATTGTGTACCTTTTATATTACTCCTTTGTCTCGGCCATTTGTTTACCTTTTATATTCACATTATCGGGACAGAAGGAGTAATCCGTATCACATTTCAAAACTACTGAACAAAAAGGGCATCAAGAAAAAGGAGATATTACCAATTCACTGTTGATGTTCTGTCTCTTCAGAATTCAGATGTTGACCAAAAACCCGATTGCCTAATTGTGTAGGATTCCACATGCTTCTTAATAACTTATTAATCCTTTCATCAAATATAATAATCCCGGTTGACTTTCACCAATCTTCCATGGTACGACTCCTTTATATGATCTGGCATAAAATTGGTTGATGATGATGCTATTCTGTCCGTTTCAGAATTTGACAGAAGCCGCTAAGACGAGATCATGTGTCCTGCCCCTTTACCTTTTGACAGAAGCCGCTAAGACGATGGAAATTGTAAATCCACAATCAAATGCTGAACTCTGAGAATAACATGATAATTAATTAGAAACAAAGTGATTTTCCGTTAAATTGATAACATGATAATTAATTAGATAACAAAGTCATTGATAATCTCCAGTTCCTCCTCTGGATTCGGATTAAAATGGCAGATTGTAAAGACGATCAACCTTTTAAGATCACTTGCATTTCTAAGAAGATGCCCCATAAGTGACAAGGAACCCTTATGCCCACAAAATTTGTGCACTTCAATCACTTGGGCGTGACATGAAAAAGGGACCAGAGCCTCTAGAGGGATGTCTGAAGGTGGTGGCTGGTAGTTACAGGCGCAACGATCCGGATAGTAATGTCCTGATAAACATTGGCAGCAATGAAATCCCTGGATAACAAATTCATGAAGTGAGAAAAAAAAGGGATGAAAAAACATCTGTTTTACACACTCTTGTGTAAGACGGCCTAGCACGAGAACTTTTCTAGTTACATTAGTAAAGCTATTATTAATTGATGCTAACCGATCCAAAGATGACGGTTTCAAGTTGAGGAGATTTGTCAATCAAGCTCATCACATATTTCCATGATTCATAAGGACAGTCATCAAGTTGTAATCTTGACAGACTAGGAAAATCGGGCATTTGCTCCTCGTTACCCAGCGTGTGAAGAGTCTGCAACATAACATTGCTTAGAAAGGCTATAATGAAGCTCTTGAACGCCCTTTTGTACTGCAACACTAACCCAGCGATTCAAATCGGAATTATCATAGGTGCATTTACAGAGTAAAGTAAATTTCTGGACGGGTGAGATTTGGTGCAATTCCAAAACTTTATCAACAAACAGCTTAAACTTTCGGGTTGCTGAAAGACTAAAACATGATGCATCATCAAAAGAAAGACTAGCCGATAAAGTAAAAAGGTACCGCCATCTCATTGATAAAGCACTTGTTCTCACAGCACACCGTGTTGGCAAAAAGGAAAGCAGGTGACCAAGCAGTTCATCAGGTAAGCTGCTGATCCTGTCCAAACAACAATCCTCACTTATCGGGTCTTCATCATGTTTACCAAGCTTCATAGGTGGTCTCACTGTCGTTAGAGGACGTACTCTACCTGTAATGAAATGCAGGATTGAAGGCTGAAATACGGTATAACCACGCTCGTAATGTACATTATATCGACAGAATCAATAAATATCCCGGTGATTAACACTTTCCTCGTCCATTATGCGCATGGCTCTCTAGAAACCAATCAACATTTCGGACACCTACAAAATGGGACTTTTGAGTATGGTTATGCCACCGAGCATAACCATACTCATTCCTTTCCGGCTGAGACGAGATCATGTGTCCCACTCCCTTCCCCTTTTGACACATCAACAAGATAATATAGTTAATCAGTCACCACCATTTTACTTACCTAAGAAGTGATGTGTCAAAATGAGAAATTAGTGAAATACGAGATGGTGCACAAAATGGGACAGAGGATTTCGACCCCTTTCATATTCTAACTCCGACATGCAAAACTTTAAACAAAGCGTCTTGCTTGTGACGGACGGATAGTGACACTATCCGTCACAAGCTGAAGACGGGTAGTATGAGAATTTGGGAACTTTAGATCAAACATAATACACTAATTTCAGCATTTACTATATGATGAATTAACAAAATAATTTGATCACTGAAAATCACAAGAAAAATCTTAATTAAACAATGGAAATCATTAATCCACAAACAAATATTGAACAATCCCAATCATCAATATACCAAGTTATTGAATTTGTGATCATGAATTGCATGCAAGTTGTTGAGCTAACATTTGTGATCAATATTTGAAATTAATTGGGTTTTGACATTGCATGCAAGATCAACATCTTATAAAACAAGCAAAATTAGACAATAATAATAAATCTAGGAAATTAAATTAAGAGGAAAATAAATGAGATAAAATTGAAATTACCTTGATTATTATAAGTAGAACACTGAAGTTGGAAGATGTTTTTAGGTTGGAATAAATGAAGAAGATGGAAAGGTTTTTTCTACTTAAAATTTTTTTTTTTTTTTTAGCGCACTAGGTCGCGGGTGAGAATCGAACCCCCAACTTCATGGTTGGGTAAGAGAGCTTTTACCACTTAAGCTAGCTCTTGTTCTACTTAAAAAGGTGAAGGTGCAACTTGCAAGGGTCATCTTGTCAACTTGACAACATATTGATATCAATGATATGTTATTTTCGTGTTAAACAGGTCGGATTATTTCGGGTTGAGCCATTTTCGGATTAAAATTAAACCAGAAAAAAAAAAAAAAAAAAAGTATGTTTTGGATTATTACCTACTGGTTTTTTAATTTAGTTTTGATAATTGATTTTTTATTTTAACGTAAACAATATTGGGTGTGAATTTAAATTAGTCATTTCAGGTATTTTTAGGTCCATTAGTGTCTTATTTTGTCGGGTCATTTTCGGGTTGGGTGGTTTTGGATCGAGGCCACTTCAGGCCAGATTAGTTTTGGGTCAACAAAAACTCTGGTCAAGTTCGGTCGGCTCGGGTCAATTCAGGTTTCGGGTCACATTAGAGTGTTGTAGTTCAGGTCAATAGCAGGTCTAGGATTAGGTAATCGGATCGAGTTGATTTTGTCAGGTGTAGATGGAAGGGACTATCATATACTCGCATGGTTTATGAAGCATAGCAGAATCCTCCACAATTAGGCAATCAGATTTTTAGTCAACACAAGAAAAAATCATCAGGATTAAGGAGGAAGAGAGATCTCAAATCACTACTTAATAGTGGCATTTTTAGGATATTCAGAATGGGGTTCGAGTTTAGATAAAATTTTATTTTATCCGAAAGAAGTTAAAAACCACCATGATTAAGTGCCAAGGTCACAGTTTAAAATTACGATATCGGTTGCGTTAACTGTATCGCAGAATCATCCTCGACTCGGTCTTTGCACTCTGAATCACGGTTATCACGATGATATCCCTTTTACGGAGTTTATTTTCCTACATATTTTAGAATAATTTATTGGCTATTTCATACGGGGTATAAAGTTAAAATCAGTTCTATTTAGGATAATTAATTTCACCGGTGTCTCTGTCCCTTTCATTTGTTTACTATTTGATTAGGGTATCTCATTTATTTATTTATCTTTCTATATTTTTTATATATAATTTGATCGTACACAGCCATTATGATCCATTTGTCATCCAGTAACCATCCCGAGAAATGGTCCCCTCCCTTTTCCTTTGTCTTTGTGCCAAAACTAAAGGTATATAAACAACCGGCCCGAAGAGAGTACAATTTTTAAGAGCTTTTCATTAAAAAAAATGTGGCCGGTGCAAGTTAAACTCATTCATCTCGGATTTATCTAGGGTCGTATCAGGCCGAGTTGTCCAATACATATTTTTAACAGGGAGTCTTTGGGCCCGTGCGGGTCGTGCGGCTGCACAGGGCCCCAAAATTTTGGGTCCCGAAAATCAAAGCAAAGGAAGGATAAATAAATTTAGGGCCTTGAAAAATTCATTGAAAGCTAGTGTCTTGGTGGTTAGTAAGTTGATTTTTAAACACGAGACTCAAGTTCAAAACCCGATACCTACATTTATGTCTAATTTTTTTCATTGTTTTTATAAAATAATTTCGTAAATGGTATATAGGGCCCCATCTTTAGATTTCTCACAGGGGACCCGAAAACTCGGAGATGGCCGTAATTATTAATTGGTCGTCTCAGCCGATATTTTTCGTTTTTTAATTGACTTGATACATCTTGGTTGTATCGGCGGCCTCTACTACCAACACATCTCGAACGATACGATGTCTCAGACGAGAACTTAAACCATGGTCGGGGTCATCAGGCACGAGCACCCCATACTTGATTCCACTTGCATATTGTGAGAGGGGCACTATCCGTCTTCAGCTTGTGACGGATAGTAGTGTCCGTCTTCAATGAGAATTTGTGATACAATATATTGTCAGCACCTCTAAGTAGTACAGTAGAAATAATAGCATTACAACCAGTGTCATACTGACAATACTTGCTGGGTGAGATTTGGTCCAATTCCGAGACTTAAAACCGACTGCTCCTTAAACTTGCGAGCTGCTTCTGTTCCATGATTTTGTTCCGAATATCACTCTGCTCGCGCTGGCACTGTCGCGATGTCTGAGCACTGAATATTCAATCTACAAACCAGGTTTTTCAAAACGAGTAAGGCTCAGAGGAGGTAGCAGGATCTCACGGAGATCTATTCACGACTCAAGTAGTATGCTCACAAACTCGATTCACAAGAATAAAAACAAAACCAGTCTCGTCCACCATCTTTTTGTTCCACCTAAAAGTTGTGTACGAGGTACAAATCTATTACAATAACAGATTAACAGGTAGTGCGAATTTCACAGGTAACAAAATTAATTCAGTATACTTCATTTCTATACAGCAGTGTCTTGAGGCCCTTGGAAGCATCAACAAGTCCTTACCGATCTTGAGCTCATACTCTAAAGCGAGATCTGAGACTGTATAGATGATCAACCTCTTCAGGACACTCGCATTTCTAAGAAGATAGCCCATAAGTAACAATGATCCCTTGTGCCCACAAAAGTTATGCACTTCAATCACTTGCGCATGGAATGAAAAAGGGTCCAGAGGCATATCTAAAGGTGACAGCGCGTCAATAGAGACGCAATCAAGCGTACAGTGGTCAGAACAATTGCAGCAATGAAAGCCCTGGAAAACAAATTCAAAGATGACAGTGCTTCAATACAGACCCTCGAAAGAATTTGTGAAGAATTCGTGTTACTGATGAATTGATAAAGCTATTATTTGTTGATGCTAACCAATTCAAAGATGACAGTTTCAAGTTGAGGAGAATTTTCAAGCAAGCTTGTCAGATATTTCCACGAATCGTAAGGACAGTCATACAGGTGTAACCTTGACAAGCTACGGAAATCAGGTATTTGCGCATCATCATCTAGAGTAAGAAGAACCTGTACCATGACCAAAAATTTTAACAACATGCCCAATGATATCAGGCATTTGCTCATCCGACTCCTTACCCTGCAACTTGTGGATCCGTTGAGCCACACTATGATATCATTGTAAGTGGGAAATTTGGCAAAATAGAAATCATATACGGAGTACTCCATATCTATATACGAGTACCTTTAATGAGTCCGTTTCAAAACACAATTCTGTTGTTTTGTAAGCGGCCGCTTCTAGAAGTTCACAGTTATACTCTAAATCTTTATTAGTGTCAAAATCATCATATGCACTGCACCTGAAAGTTAGCTCTGTCCCGACAAAAGAGCACGAATGTTGCCACGATGGAACAATATTCACACCAGTATTTGAGCTGCAAGTTAAATATGCCAAATTAGGAGCATCAATCTCAAAAGTACCCAACAGAAAAGAGCAATGTTCCACTGTTAGCACTTTCAGTATTCCAGTACGATAAATAGCATGACCTTCAGTATCACACTCACAAGATTTAAGTGTCAATTCTTCGAGCAGTTCACAGCTAGAAAACAATCTTTCCACTGAATTAAAATCAGAGAATATGATGCAATCCAGATGAAGGATCTTCAGTTTTGGCAACCAGGGTGAAACAGGAATTTGAATTTTATAGTACCGGCGACTTATCATTTTCAAATTCAGTAGTGTTTCACACATGAAGAACCCATTGGGCAAACGATTAATCCGATCAACAAGCTCATAATGAAGCTCTTGAACACCCCTTTGTAACGCAATACCAACCCATCGATTCAACTCTGAATTACTATAGGAACGTCCACAAAGTAGACTAAATTTCTTGATGGGTGAGATTTGGTGCAATTCCAATACTTTCCCAATAAACTCCTTAAACTTTCGAGTTGGTTCAATTCTCTCATTTTCAGTCGGATAATGGGAACACGATGCATCATCAAAAGAAAGACAAGTCGTCAATGTAAAGAGGTACTGCCATCTCGGGGATAGAATACCTGTGCTCACATCACACCTTGTTGGCAGAAACGAAAGAATGCGAACAAGCAGATCATCAAGTAAATTGCTGATCCTGTCCAAACAATGTCCAAGGACCTACTAATGAGTAAATTCTCGCAGCAATGTCCAACACTTCTATGCAGACCAACGTCTGACAGTAGTAACCATGATATTAATTCTCGATTATAGAATTGATCTCAGAAGCAGTTGTCGTATCAAAACAACAAAAACCACGGTATAAAAGAAAATTCACCAAAGAGAAGAGTCCATACATCATCCCACAATAACCAAATAAAATAAGAAACAGCACCTCATCTGCTCATCACCTTATACAGCTTACACAGGAAGGCCTTGAGGCGATTGGCTTGAGGCGATTGGTAATGCAATTGTCGCTGTATAAATGCACGATTGTTAATGGAGCGTTTCGTCCTAGAAACAATTGACAATATGTGGGAAACATAAACATAATGCATACATGCATACTCAATATCACAAATTAAAGAGGTGTTCTTGTTGCACTAGTTCATGTCTAAATAGCAATCTCTTGAGGCCCTTGGAAGCATCAACAGCTTCTTACAAACCTCGAGTTCATCCTCCAAATCAAGATCGTTGATTGTAATGACCCTCAAACTCTTTAGGAAGACCGCGTTTCTAAGAAGATGTCCCATAAGTGACAACGGACCCATATGCCCACAAAAGCTACGCACTTCAATCACTTGGACATGGCATGAAAAGGGGTCTAGAGGTATATCTAAACTACCTGAAGGTGACAATGAGTCACAGTAACAGTAATCGGGACAGTAGGCAGTTGAACAGTAGCAGCAATGAAAGCCCTGGGGAACAAATTCATTAAGTCAGGAAAACACTGCGAACAGAAACCATTTTACGCTTTTTCTGTAATGCGGTCTTACCCAAGAATTTGCTAACCTTTTCAAAAATGATGGTTTCAAGTTGCGGCGATTTGTCAATCAAGCTTGTCACATATTGCCATTCATCATAAGAAAAGTAAGCAAGGGATAACATTGACAGGATATCAAAATCAGGCATTTGCTCACCAGCATCTAGTGGAAGGAGAACCTGTACCGAGTCCTTCAAGAAACGTAAATTTGTGGCTTTACATGCAGCGGCTTTTAGAATTTCACGTTCATACAGTCGACTCTTTTCTTCATCAGTATTAGGATCATCATATGGAAAGGGCTCAAAAACTAGCTCTGCCCTGACAAAACAGAATGAATATTTCCACGACGGAACAATTTTCAAACCAATATTTGAAATGTAGGTTAAATATGCCAGATTAGGGGTGTCAATCTCAACTGTACCCAACAAAAAATGGCAGTCTTTTATAGTTAGCACTTTGAGTATACCAGTACTATAAACTGCATGTCCGTTTGTATTACAATCGCAAGCTACGAGAGTCAATTCTTCAAGCAACTTACAGCAAGAAAACAATCTTTCCATTGACATCAAATCAAGGAATATGATGTGTTCCAGATGAAGGATTTTCAGTTTTGGCAAAGAGGCTGACAGAGGAATTTTTACTTTATACGGCCCCCAATCTATCATTTTCAAACTCGCTAGTGTTTCGCTCATGAAGAAGCCATCATAATCAGGCAGACAATCCATATCAGCAGCAAGCTCGTAATGAAGCTCTTGAACACCCTTTTGTAACACATTACTAAACCATCGATTGAAATCCGAAGCACCATAGGTGGCTTTACATACTAGACTAAATTTCTTAATGGGTGAAGTTTGATGCAATTCCAAAACTTTATCAACAAAATCCTTAAATCTTTGATTCGATTCTATTCTCTCATTTTGTTCCAGATGATCGAAACATGGTGCATCATCAAAAGAAAGACAATTCGCGAATGTAAAAAGGTATCTCCATCTGGTTGATAAAATACTTGTCCTCACAGCACACCTTGTTGGCAGAAACGAGAGCACGCGACCAAGCAGTTCATCAGAGAAACTACTAATCCTATCCAAACAGTTCAAGTCTTCTACGTGTTTACGAAATTTCATAGGTGGTCTCATGGCCGGTCTTTACAGGACTACCTGAAATATAATGCAGGTAGAAATGAGGGATAGCCATGCTCGGATTTTGCGTTCTAAAGAAGTAACAAGATTGTCGGATTGTTAACGCTTTTCTCGTCCATTTCGGACTTTATAGAAGGGTTTGGTAAACTTGTTAGATTTACCAAATTCAAAAATAAACATAATACACAAATTTCAGCATGTTTTACATGAATTAACCAAGAATTTACCAAAATCATCAATTTCACAATCACATAGTAAGCCCAGTTTTTATCTCAGTCAAGAATTTACCATAAAAAAGTAGTCAAAACAACAATTGATCAACTCGGTTTTTAGCAATCTTCAGTTAAGCTAAACGTCGGAGGATTCAGATAGCACCAACAACAGCCATAAGCAAAAACGACATAAGCAAGAAAAAAGGTACTTCCTCCGTCTCATTCATTTGTTACCTTTTATATTCTGTGAGGGGTATTTTAATCAAAGGTAAACAAATGATTGAGACGGATGGAGTGACATAATTATCTGTATGTAGTGATTCCAGATTGCCTAATTGTGGAGGATCCCAGTATGCTTCATCACATATCATGCCACCTTTGACTTTTGTCATACAGGTTGGCTTGAATAAACTTAAGAAATTGACATGGTCTAACCAGTGTTTCAAACATGACGGGGCGTCGAGGTCATCAGGCACCAAGTCCACCAGCATAACAACCTGATACTAAATTGAACAAAATGTTCGTACTTCATCGAGCTACATTTATATAGAATCAATCTATTCAATACCTTAGCATTTTCGAGTAGATATTTTACAAGAAGTAGCTCCAGTTTATGGCCGACAAATAGACGAACTTCAATAGTTTTGACATTAGACGAAAATGGATCAAGTGCCATTTTCAGCTGCGCTGTGTACATCGTATCATAATCAAGAAGGCCCTGTCAATCAAATTATCAGACCTGTATACGAACAGGATAGCTCGACCTGAAGAAAACTATGGCCTTATCTCGATACCAGTGAGTAAAATCTCCAATCATCCAAAGAGTCAGAGTTTACAAATCCGCTATGAATTACCTATGGCCTTATCTCGGCCGTTGCACCATAAATGCGGCCTATACTACTTCAAAATATGGCAGTCAGTATTTACAATCGAGACAACAAAAAAAAAAAAAACCTGACATACCATTCCAAAGATAATAGTTTCAAGTTGAAGCGAGTTGGCTAGCCAGAATGTCACGTATTTCCACGTATCATAACAACAGAAACCAAGGTATAAGGATTCCAGCTTAGAATACGGTATCTGATCTTGACAGAGTTATACAGCCGAACGATGTTTCTGACATTATAGGCGCCTCGAATGATATCAAGCACAATTTGAGGTGGCTCGTAATCTGCAGAGTCCATAAAACCCAGTTCTACCGTATGAAGAGAGCATGGCGTCTTCTAATCCTTTATTGTGAGACTCGATCAAAGTCACTGTTTATCATAAAGTGATCATTTTTTTATTCGTTGTACGAGATTACTTAACCAAAGGCACCTCATTGCCATCATCCAACATAATGCAAGATAGTTAGACGATAACTCCTCAAATTAAACACGCTTTCAACACTCATAATGCATATTACTACCGTCCCAATTATTCGTTTATCTTTCTCATTCTTTGTACGAAGTACTTTAATCTAAATTAAGCAAATGATCGAGAACGAGAACGTACGTATTAGTAATATTATTTTGTACCCCATTGCCCATAGTTGATGTTAGACTACTACTCATAATCACAATTTAAACCCTTCAATACCCAAAAGAAAGTTATTGAATTAAGAAACAATGCTCAAAATTGAAACAATTATACTCAATTGTCTCAATCATTTGTTTACGTTTGATTAAAATATCTCATACAGATGACTAAAAAAAAAAAAAAATATATATATGATTTGAGCTTTGTCGTGAACTATCGTATATTTTTATAAATTAACCCAACCCTGGTATCGGAGAGGGTAGGGGTGTAACCGAGCCGATTTGAGCTTCGGTGGACTCAAAATCGGTTCGAAAAGTTGAGTTTAAGTTCGGAATTGGTTATGAATTTTTCGAGCTTAAAAACTAAAGCTTCGAATAGACTCGAGCTCGGTTAAATCATTATTTTCTTTACTTTTTTTAACTTTTACATCAAATTAAGAATAAATATCTTTTAAGAAAAATGCAAATATAAAATACTTATCCAATATAATAAAATATAGTCATAAATACAAATAAAAAATAACATTTAATTAAGAACAAAAACAATTCTAAATGTCAAAATTAAATAAGTAATAATAATAAATAAAACAAGCTTAAATGAGCTTCCAATCCGAACTCTTCTAAGTTTGGAATCAGTTCAAATCTCGTCCACATCGGCTCGTAATCAGTTTTGACTAATTTCAAGTTGAGCTTTAATACAGAGTAATAATTATGTGTAATGCCTCTAATAAAATAATTTTATACTTACTCCGATCCGTTTTATTTAGTTATTTATTTTTGATAATAATTCTCACAAAAAAAAATTAAATAGGTAAATGAATAAGTGAAATAACGGAGAGAACACGACTATACGAGTATCCATTTGAAAAATCACTTATCGGCTTGGATTGACTTTTAACTTTTTCTTTGTTGGAATATACATTTAACATTTAAACCATCCGCAACTCTAAATATATAATTTTCCCAAACTTCTAATATTTTACAAATTTTTGTGTAAAATAATATCCGTATCTGAAAAAGTAATTTCGTAAATTAAATATCAAATACCGAGTATTATACTTCACCTAAACACCCACTCATAACTTTTTTTTTTTTTTTTGTTACGTAACTATAATTGATTGATGGATTTTTATCTCTTTAATGGATCGAACTCCTATATTTTATCCGGGCCGAAGATACCCATTAAGATTTTCCATAAATAAATAAATAAAAACTTTTTCTTAATCATAATTCCCTTCCCTTTTCCAACTCTAATAATACCTTCATTTTAGTCGACAAAAACTTTGAAGAGACGGTCTCTATTAATATCATCCCATTCCAGGTTTAATCACACGTTGAGACTCTAATCCGTGGATATATTTTCCGGGTAATTCATAATTTACTCTACTTTGATCTTATTCTATAAAATTTGTGATTTTTTGGTTGAATTGTTACGAGTTTTTTTCGAGTAATATTAGATATAATGAAAGAAACCTTGGCATTGTTAATGGCTTCTGATAATAGCAAGAAGCAGTCATGCACGCATTACGCTTTCGTAAACAACACTTGCGCCGGTTGCAAAAAACCCGTAAACAAGTGTGACAATCTCGTCACCCGTTCTTTTGGTTATATCGATCGCAGCTTGTCACTCACTGTTGAAGGGATTCGTCGTCTTCGAGATCTTAATTTACAGAATTTGTTGCACCGGAAGAAACTTTATTTAGTTCTTGATTTGGATAACACCCTCATCCACGCGGTTAAGGCGACGGAGAAGGAGAAGGAGAAGGAGAGTAACAAGAAGAATAAAAAATCGTCTAAGAACGATGTTTACGAAATTTTGAGAGGGGAATTCTTGGTGAAGTTAAGGCCTGGAGCTCGGGATTTCCTTGAGAAAGCGAGTCTGTTGTTCGACTTGTCGATTTATACAAGTGCTGATCAAAAATATGCAAGGGAAATTGCGAAGATACTTGAGTCTGATACGGTTAGGTTCACAAGGGTCGTCTCGAAGGAAGATTGTACTAATAAGATGGGTCAGAAAGGGCTTGATGTTGTGTTGTGTCATCAACGAGTGGTTTTGATTGTAGATGATTTAGACGATGTTTGGGGTGTAGAAAATAGAGGTAATCTTATCAAAATTCAATCCTATAAATTTTTCCAAAAGGATGGTTCGTCTACTTCAGATGATTATGATCAGGAGCTTGTTCGAGTATTGGGTGTTTTAAGGGATGTTCATGCTATCTTTTATGATAAGAAGCAAGGGAATAATCATGCTGTTAAAGATGTCAGACCATTGCTCGAAAAGGTTATGATGGTTGATTCAAGCGAGCATTAGTCATTGATTCGAGTATGATTGTTTTTGGTTTGCTCAACATAATAGCATTTAGTTGTTGTGTTAGAAACCTTTTCTGCAGTGATTAAACCAACTTGGTATAAATGAATGCAATGATATACTGTCTGTTTTCGTACATTTAGCGCAAAATTGAAAGTTCGAGTAACAGTTGTGTATTGCCCTGTATTTATCTTGATGATCTGTCTCAGCCATATTCCGTCTGTTCTTTTTCCGATATCTGGTTTTAGGCTGTAACTGAAAGGGCGCTGATACTGAAACTCAATATCACCCTCTCACATGTACGTTATATAGACTACATTTCTTGTGCTCGTCTTGTTGAATTTCTGCCCTTTGCAGTGAGGTATTTCCAGTCCGACCTTACTGAAAGGTAGCGAGGAAAGAAAAAGTGTGGTACTAAAAGTAGCAGTACATGTCTTTGTTTCAGGTAGTGAGAATTTAGTTTCCTCACTATACCTTTCAGTAAAATCAGACTGGTACTCTGGAGACATCAATGCAAATTGCAAAGGTCACGGATCAGAAGACATAGTTCAACGACTGCACGTAATCTATGAACAGGAATGCTGGTTAATCTGAATTCCTGGCATAACTGGTTTTAACCAGATTAATTGTTTGAGCGACCATTTTCTTAGTTTCGGAGGTGTAAATTTTGTGGACAGACAAAGTGCCTTCAATTTCCAACATTGAGGTACAACCTTTTTTGATCCCACAAGGGGAGGGCGAGCGAGAGGGGATTTTCGAAATGAGGCCTCAGGCAAAGCCAAAACAATTTCGGGCCACAAAACCCTGCAACTGATGAGAAGGGATGAAATCAGCTTATTCATTCAGCAGTACATCAAAGTTAATTTGTAAATGCACATTGGTTTTAATTCATATATTAAAATTCACATGAATTACCGTAATATGTAAAGGGGTAGGTAGTAAAAATTCCCCCGTTATGTTAGAGTTGAAATATCCGTTTGGCTTTTTTACATCTTTTCATTTAGACGGTACATAATTATTTGAACAAGAAATGATGATTAGTACTTCCTCGTTCAATTGATTCTTTTTACGTTTGCTTTTTGTATAAATATTAAAGAAAGTGCTGGCAAGTGGGTATTTAATATTTTTATACGGAGTATGTTAGATTATGAAAAAAACTTTCGTGTACGACCCACAATTTGAGTGTCAAGAGTTGATTCAAGTGATAAAAGCTATTTTACCTCAATCATGAATCATGAAGTTGAGATTTCATTCTAACCCGTAATATCGTAACCCACAATCATGAATCACGAGAGAGAAGTAGGAGTGGTCAAAATGTCACAACTCACAATTATGTATGGCCCACAACTTTAGTGTTACAACTCTCATGTATGGCTCACCCGGGTCACTTTTGGCCTTACTGCCACCAGTTCGACCCGACCCATTCTCTTTTCTCGGGCAGTTTCGGGTCACCCATGTCAAACCCGACCCACCCCCAACCCGGACCTGCCTCTAGGCCCACCCCTTGGGTCCCCTTTTGCCCTACCCGTCCCTAGGTCGACTCCCCCCTATCTCGTGTCGATTCCGGGCCCCAAATCAAGCCTAGCCCGCTCACAGCTTGACTCGGACCTGTCTAGCTTGCATGCTTGACCAGCCCTAAAGAGAAGTAATAATATGAATAGTTTGGTGAATTAGTTGATTAAAAAAGGTCCATATAAGAAAACGTAACAATCAAATAAAACGGTCAAAATGAAATACGTAAAGAGCTCAATCGAACGGGGAAGTAAATTGAATCACTGACAAACAAAAGCCCAACTTCAAACTTTAAACCAAAAGTTCGTTCACCAAAAATTCATATAACCAAATTTCGCACGTCATACGAACAAAGTAACAAGCGCGCCAAGTGTTTGATAAAAGGTCTGAGTGAAAAGTGAAAGCCAACCAAAAATGGGAGACCCTCAGTTACTTGGGACACTGCTAAAGGCAGGAGGTATGGTGATTGGAGGGACACTTGCCCTCTCTGCAGCCAGTTCTGTCACCATTAAAGTTGTCCAATCCGTCACCGAAGCGAAAAGGGTGGGACTTTAAGCTTATAGTACTAAGTTATGCAGAATTGCATCATTTTATGTAAATTTTGTACATTGTGGTTTCATTGAACATTAACTAAATTTTTGTGTTCGTTTCGCAGAAAAGTTTGGCCAAGCCATGTCAAGTTTGTAGAGAAAAAGGGTTTTTCGTATGCAAACTTTGTAACGGGAATGCGACAGTAGAATGGTCTCCTTTGTATGATCCGATTTACATCAACCCTTGTCAATGCCCCACTTGCGATGGTCATCGGTTAGTCGCTGTTTTCCTGCTGCAGCATTCTGTATTTTTGGACACAGTTATTATTACGGGTCACTTGAAAGCAGCCTTTATATGTTGTCGAATAATAATTAAGGCGACCTCACTAACCCGCCTTAAGGGGTCCCTTGAGGCACTGAGATAGTGAGATACCGTCATTGTAGTGATCATCAGCTATCCCCTTGTTTTCCTGCTGCAGCATTCTGTATTTTTGGACACAGTTATTATTACGGGTCACTTGAAAGCAGCCTTTATATGTTGTCGAACAATAAGTAAGGCGACCTCACTAACCCGCCTTAAAGGGTCCCTTGAGGCACTGAGAGTCTGAGATAGTGAGATACCGTCATTGTAGTGATCATCAGCTATCCCCCAGTTTTCCTGCTGCAGCATTCTGTATTTTTGGACACAGTTTTTATTACGGGTCACTTGAAAGCGGCCTTTATATGTTGTCGAACAATAAGTAAGGCGACCTCACTAACCCGCCGTAAAAGGTCCCTTGAGGCACTGAGAGTCTGAGATAGTGAGATACCGTCATTGTAGTGATCATCAGCTATCCCCCGTCTTTTGCATTTCGTGTTAACTCTACCATTGGAATGTCACACGGTGTATTCAAATGTCACACATCAGACACACAGGTGCCTCAAGAGGATGCCTTGAGGCGCTGAGATATATTATCACTGTAGTAATCATCATCTACGTAGGACAGCGGACTTTGCTAGCTTGCATCACATAGGCTCTTATTCTCTAACGTTTAGAACCCTCATTTGCACTTCGTATAAAATCTAATATTAGTGTTACACGGCCTACTCAACTGTCACACATCGGAAAAACAGGACACTGTACCCTCACCTATGAAGTATGGACTCGGACATGTGATGTCTAAGTTAACAATTCACTTGTGAACGAATTACTCACTCTAGTCTCGGCCCTAACTCTGGTATCAGATTAAAGGTTAGTGTCTTGAGCGTACAATATACCGTGAAGATAATATTTTTCCGTGCATTTGGCCTATGATTAACGGTAACATATCAACAAGTTATGTAATCTAATACAGAGTAACTTGCTTTATTTCAGCGTACAGCGATGTCTGAACTGTTTGGGTAAAGGGTATTACTGATGCACAAAAGTCGTGATCCAAGGCTAAGAAGGACCGGTATCTGGAGCGCTTTAATCAAATTATATGCCTTGCTAAACATTTATCGTTTAATCAAATTCACTTTTAGGTGAGAGATATGTAATATGTGGATGTATTAATATTATCAACAATTCACTGTGATTTATAGATTTATAAAATTGTTGTACTTGGTTTAACAGAAGACGAGTCGTATATCTTTTATAAAACGTCAAAAATTATGCTCCGTAAGTCTGTATATGTAAAGAAAGATATGCGCTACTTGTATTGATATTTTACATGAATTTTCACTTCCGACATCAACCAAATGATCACTAAATCGGCAATGAGGTAGGTAGCACATCGAGTGCTGACCCTATAGGATTACGGCCGTCGATCTACGTGTTTGCTAAATTCATGAATGAAGAGGAATCAGAAAATCGGATTTTCAACTAAATTTATTTCTTGGTAATATTAGTCTTTAACTTTTATTAGTTTCTACTCTATTTCGGTTGGTTACCGAAAGTTTTCTATGTCTACCAACCATTGTTTTCGGACAGTTATTAAACGATAATACTCCCTTCGACTCAGAATAAAGGTAACAGTTACTATAAACGGACGAACAAAACCGAAGGTAACCTTCGTTATTTAGCCCACAACATTACCAAGTTATCCTTATGCCCATTTGATATTTACACAAAATGGCATTACATAATACATAGCCCACAGTTACATGGTCACTTTTTTTTCCATTTTATCCCTCTTTTTTTCACCTTTTCTAAAATTTTTCATTTTGCCCTATGTTACCTTTGGTCTGGGTCAGAGAGAATAATATTTATGAGTGAATCGTCTAACACACATGTCAACCAAATCGGATTTAGCCTAGGTTAATTCGGTCCGAGTTCATTTTCGAGTTTGCAAGAGTTTGGGCGGGGGTCATATGGATTCGGCCTCTATCAGTATCAATTCAAGTCCTTTAGGGTAATGGACAGTTTGCAAATATAAATACTTAGGTCAAGTCATATTGGTTCGGGTTAATTTGGGGACACCGATCATACTCAGGTTCTCAACTTGAGTGCTCCATTTCTGGGGGAGATACATAGTAGTAAGAAGTAGCATTCGTAAACTGGGATCCCAAAAAGTAACTAAATTTACAGAAAGTCTTGCTTGTGACCGTCACAAGCTTGTGATGTCTCATAGTCTCTCTCTCACTTACCTTTCCACTTGCTCTCCCACTTGCTCATTGTGAGAGGTCACAAGCTTGTGACGGAATAGTGCCGTCACAAATGAGAATTTGTGCTAAATTTATGGATTGTTGCTATCCAAAAATTCGCTATTATGAGGCATTAGCAAAGATGTTAAACTATAAGAAAAAAGATTGATATCCCAAAGTTTCATTTACGGGTTCGACCTTACTTGTAGTTATCTTAGTGAAGGACTTTAGTTCTGTCGTGAGAGGCCTAACTCCCACTACTTTTTCATATTTCAATGTAAAATTATCGTACAATCCTCCTTGACTCAATGACTGAGTCCATGGTTTTAAATCTCGTCCGAAACGTATTGTATCGCCCGAGATGTATCGGTATCGGAGGTCGGCGATACGAGATATCCCGAGATGTATCGGGCAAATTGAAAACAAGAAAGTATCGGCCGAGACGACCGATTTATAACGTGTATTGGCTAACTCGGCCCGATACAACCCGCGATGAACCAGATATGAACGAGTTATAACTTGTCCCGGCCAAGTTTTTTAATGAAAAGCTCTTAGAAACTGTATAGCATTGGTCAAATTAATTAAACTAAGTAGAATTAATCTTAACTTTATATGAAATAGTTTATAGATTATAAAATATCTACAAAAACTTGTAAAATAAATATCACCGCGATAACAGCGATTCAGAACGCGACGGCCGAGTCGGGGACGATTCTGCGACTCCTTTACCGCGACCGCGATCGCGACCGATAGCGCTATTTAAAACCCTAACTGAGTCTTAAATAATCATACATAAAGTTAATAATTTAAACTTTAATCCCCTAATCGTTTATTTTAGGACCAGCCACTCCCTACTCGATCAAGTACAAATCAAATTATTCGTTTGACTAATTCAGATGGTTCAATTTTATCCGGTTCACTCATATAACACGACTACATGAGAGAATATATATAAAATATAAGGGTTTTTCTAACATGTGTCCTAAGGGCATAATAAAAAGCTAAATAGGAAAATATTGTTGAGAATATATCACTAATTATGGTAAATATGAGTTTCAACTCATTCTCAACAATATTCTCTAATTAAGTTATTAACATGTGTCATAGACTCATAGGGCACGTGTTAGAAAATCCGATAATATATATACCAGAGAATCATGGAATGTACGAGGAATCAACTTTCCAAAGCATGACAGCGTCGATCACCATGATAATCAATAAGTCCAGATCAATAACAGATCATGTGGATTGAAAATTATGTGAACCCACCTCATAATTAATTTTATAGAAAAAGCAGATGTACTTGGTTTAACAGAATAACAGATACGAGTTCCTTTGGTTCCACGTACAAGATTTTCGTAGTTTTTAGTTCTGAAATTCATATCGAGCTAACTAAGACAAGATTTTCGTAGTTTTTAGTTCTGAAATTCTTATCGAGCTAACTAAGACCAGCTCAACTAAAGCTTAACTTGTTTTCGATTCAATATCATGGTCTTCTGTCAGTAGAAAATATAATAGAGTAGCGCACGAACGAATAAATGGGACGAACGGAGTATTATCAATTATCAAAGTCGAAAATTTCTAGTGATATGTGACTAAAAATAAAAATAAGAGTTTGTACTACAATGTGAAATCACGGCATCATTAAAAGAAAAGGTAAGGGATCAAATTATTTTCTTTTCTCATCCGGAATACTCCTTTCGCCCTGGTTATTTATTTATCTTTGATTTGGCTAAAAGATCTAGAAAAGAGGAGATGACCAATTATTTGATGATAAATAGACCAAATTGAGTATGGATGATTAAATTGTTCATCAAAAACATTCTTAAAATAGAATGATAAACAATTGACGATGAATAGGTAAACAAATTACCGGGACGACGTAGAGGTGATCATGGTCCAGGCTGGGCCGGGTTTGGGTCGGGCCACTTCTTTAAATTTAGCCCAAATATGCGGGTCGGGTCGGGCCGGGCCACAAGTGCGGGGCTTTTTCATTGGCCCGGCCCGTGTGGGCTTTAATGGCTTTCGGGCCAATTCGGGCTCAATTTTTTATTCTCTAGAGGGCTTTAGAAATCTTCATTTTCGAGGAATAATATAGTTCGTTATCGAAATTGATATAGAAAATGTTAGTTGACGAAGTATTTTATCTAAATTACAATTTGTGGACAAACTAAGTGTATAATTTTTAGAAATATAATAATGTAATTAAGTTGTTTGATGCATATATTTTTCATTGGGCTTAAATCGTTCACTTTTCATGTTAATACTAGTAAATAAGTTACTCGACGTCAATTGATTGATAAATTCCTTTTACTACAACTCATATACATCCTTAAATTATACTTATAATAGTAAATTTTGCATATGGTCGGGTCGGGCCGGACCAAAATTCGGGCCTTAAGGTAGGCCCAAACCCGGCCCAATATTATGAGTTGGCCCATGGGCTTTGGACTGTGGGCTTTTTGGGCCTAAAATTGAGACCCGAGCCCGAGAAAAAATTGGGCTGGGCCGGGTCGGGCTTGCGGGCATGAGCCATTTGATCAGCTCTAGGACGACGTAAATAGAAGACACGTAGTTTTAAATTCTTGTGAGTTTATGTTTGTCACACTATCATTTTCACAATTACCTTTTAGATTGTTCTACAACTAATCTATATATAATAATTAAAACACAAACTAATAACTTATCTAATTGCCACATCAACATATTTAGCCTAATAAGCCATATCATTACCATTTAT
>VHZZ01000007.1:56744-78188 GCA_009801015.1 Silene noctiflora
TGAATGCTATAAGAATATCAAATTTTTATAATTTTTAATAATCTGTAACTAAAGATATCCACGTTGCAAAACGCGTCTCGACAAGTGTGAAAAAAGTGAATGTTACCTTTGGTCTGGATCGGAGGGAGTAGTAATGATGAACGAAGTGGGATTTGAATTAGACGAAACAGGACGGATGTGATCGGAATTATGGTTATCTGTTTGAAGAGAAAATTTAGGTGTTGGAGCATTTGATGGAAAATTGTGTTCTCAACAAATCGATTTTTGGTAAAATCGCGGTACAATGATTAAATAAAGAGGATCTTTCCTCATATAATCCTGATTACTCCGCTCTGAGCGCGATTTTTTGAACTCGACCAGCGTTCAGCGATGATGAGAACGTATGTGCTTGTAGCAGTTGCAGGCGATTAGAGCTCGAAAACTTTGGTATGGTGTATAATCTGCTAATTTAGTTACATGTACTTTTATAAGGATAAAATTAGAACAAATTGTGCATTTTGTACTCATTTAGCTACTAGGGAACTTCAGGCTATTTTTTCTCAGAGTTCTGTTATTAATGATACGAAGTATCGGAGCAGAATCTCCGCTCCGATACTTCGTATCATTAAGGCCTAGTTGCTTCAATGGAGATGATCATTCAGTAAATTACTGCCATTCCTGTTAGTTAAGTACATCAATGAATAATAATACAGCGAAATGACGGCTAAGGACTCTCACTCTCCTCCCTCGTCCGAAAGGATGAAATAGGTTGGTCCTATTATGGAGGATCAACCTAGTTTCCTTTCCTTATCAAAGAAAAAGAAAAAAAATACAGCGGAGTGATTTTAATGCTTAATGTTATCTCAATTGATAATCTAATGAACTTTTTAATTTTAAATAATGTTCAAATATTTGTCTCACTCAATAGTTATCATTTAAATTCGGCATAAAGACCAAAGATCTGACATAAAGTACTTTAACAATAATATTCAAAACATGATATGTGTGTCAAAAAAGAATAAATATGTATCAACACATTTCTAGTGCTCAGGAATTAAATCAAAAGAGTTGTTCATTGGGTTTTTTTTTTGACGGTTTTTGATGGTGACGGGGTTTGAACATAGGTCATTAGCACCATCTCTCATTACTTTATCAACTACACTAACTAAGCACCATCTTTCGTGACTTTACCAACTATACTAACTGACATCTGTAAGAGTCTTTCATCGGTGCAATATGAATTTTCTAAGTTTGCTTAAGAGCGAGCGATGGTGGTTTAGGAATTCGTAATGTTTCTTGTTAGTTAAGCGTTATTGGCACTAAACAAACTTGGAGAATTTTAGTAGAAAAAAAATCACTCTTAAATAGTTTTTTCTTATCTAAACTTGAGAAGAAAAGGTGACTGTTAGAATTCAGCTTTTTACAAATTACAATTATTATACCCATGACCACTTAGATCAACTGGCAATGGGTTATTCTAGCTTAACCAGAGGTCTCGTGTTCGAGCCCTGTGAACGCAGCAGTGTTGAAACTCATGAGGGAGAGCTTTACCGCCCTAATGGTCCTACCCGGCTCGAATCCAGATTAAACCGAATGATTTACTACTAAAAAAAAAAAAAAAAAAAAAAATTACAATTATCATAAGATGAAGAAAATTAATATGCACTTTTAGTTTTACTCCTTTAATTTGGTTAATGGGGAAAAGCAGTCTTGTTCTTATCTTTTTAATGGACTTTCTCTGTCGAGGTTACCTCATCTTATACCCAAATTCTCATTGAAGACGGGCATTATCCGTCACAAGCTGAAGACGGATAGTGCCCTCTCATAATATGCAAGTGACATTATTCATGGGTTACTCCATTTCTCCCCACTTCACCTCACACTTGCCTTAATATGACAGGGACACTATCAGTCTTCAGCTTGTGACGGATAATGTCCGTCACAAGCAAAACGCTTTGCATCTTATATGTGGAGGATATTCAACATTGTTAATTATTCAACATGTAAAAAGATAAAAACACCGGAGTCTAATAATTCAAATTTTAAACATCTAAAATAAAAATCACACACTTAATTAAATGAAGAGTATATAAGATGTTAGGGTGTAATCTAATGTTTTATATAAGTAGTGTAAAAGTGAATTGTCATATTTATAAGTGTTCACAAATATAATAGTATAAAGATTTTTTTTGGAAATGAGCTCAAGAGTAAATTCGTGAGGGCTCCTAAAACGGACAATATCATACTGTAATGGACAGTGAACATCGACACAGCAGAGGCCCAACAAAAAGCCCAACAAGTACTGGTATTAGAGCCCAAAGTTTGACTTGGTTTAGGCACAAGAAAAAGTATTAGGCTCAAAATTTGAATGTGGCGTACATGCTAAGACGTAAGACTCTTATAGCTCAAGAAAGAGCTAGTATGTTTGTGGAAGCCAACATGGGTCTCACGACGGTGAGACATGTCGTCCAAGAAAGACTGTTAGTGATCTGGCTCGACGAGGTGGGTTGAGGCTTAATGGAGGGAACGAAAACAATCTATGGTAAGTCCAAAGGCGGTTCAACGTGACAGACTGAGACAGTGTTCCAGGGTATATTACCTACATAGGAGTTTGGTACGCAATTGTAACACAAAGTCCCTTCACACAAAGTCGCGTGAAGGGACATGGACTCCTAGTGACACATGATCTGCCGATTAAGGTGTCTAAAAGTTGGGGTTGCAAGGGTGGGGAGTTTTCTATAGAGGTTAAGGTCCGAGTAAAGATGATGGTCCTTGGTTTGAGCGAAGAATTTTTAGGGTGCAAACTAATATCCCACATCACTAGTGTAAAGGTAAAATGTCAACTTTATAACTATCCATAAATATAATAGTATGGAGCGTTTTGGAAAAGAGCTCAAGAGTAAGTCTCCTTGAGGGTTTGACCTATAAAGTAGACAGTATCGTACCTACCGAAAATGTCTTAATCTAATACTCCCTCCGATCCACACCAATGGTAATAATTACCTAAAACGGACGATCCACACCAATGGTAACATACCTTATTTGGCCTAAAAAATGACTAAATTACCCTTACACTCACTACCTATTTACAATTTTTCATCGACTTACCCACTCACCAACTACCCATTCATTTCATCCCCAATCAAAGTTTCCAACTTTAGTCCTCACTTTTCCACCTTTTCTTAAATAACTCAATTTTTCTTATGTTACCATTTGTCTGGATCGGAGGGAGTAGTTAAGATGGAGGTATTATTGACATTGAATAATAGGTCCCAAATTCGAACCCCATCCCCTCTATTATAATGCGACTAAATACAAAAAACACAAAAAAAAATGTTTTTATTAAAAAAACATTAAAAAAAATGAAGAAAAACCGCACCGAAAATGTCTTAATCTAATAGTTAAAATGGAGGTATTATTGACATTGAATAATAGGTCCCAAATTCGAACCCCATCCCCTCTATTATAATGCGACTAAAAAAAAAAAAAAAAAAAAAAAAAAAAATTGTTTTTATTAAAAAAACATAAAAAAAAAATGAAGAAAGACCGCCGAAATTCCACGTAAGCAGAAAAAAAGGGATCTATAAATACAAGATCCCTAGTCACACATCCACCCCCAAATTTTTCATCTTTCTCTCTCATCTTTTTCTATACCTTCTCTCTCTTCATCCTTCCCTTTCCTCTCACCAACCAGTGAAGAACTTGAGGGAAGAGGGGAAGAGATTCATCATCTTCAAGGTAAATTAATCAATTATTTTAATTTATTAATTGAATTGTTTCCGTATTTAAAAGAAAAAAAAAGAATAAAAATCGGGAGAAATTAGGTTTGATTTGATTACAAGTTTAGGTATTTAAATGTAAGGAATTACTTTTGTGGTAATTAATGAACTGTTGATTTTGTTTCGTGTTTGATTTGGTGAATTAGTCGAGTTTTGTTTGTGTTTTGTTGATTTAATGGGAGTTTTTAGGGTTTCGGATTCCGGGTTGTTGATTGTCGGTTCGTTAATTAGTGTGTATGTTAGCTTGAATTTGTGAACTGGGTGTTGAAATGAAACTGGGTTTGTGTTAATTAACTTGTTTTTATAGTTAATTTTGCTTAATCGAGCTGTGAATCATTGCTGTCGTAGTGTGGCGGGTCTTGTAATTGATGTTGTGATTTTCTCGGGTTTCGGGTTTTGTAGTACTTGAATTTTGTAAAATGGGTATTAAATGAAGCATGGTTTTGTGTTGTCATACATGTTGATTGCTAATTTTATGGTTGTGGAGTGGTATATACCGTGTATTTCTAGTTTGTGTAATCAATAGAGGTGAGAAATGTTGTTGTGGTGGGTTTGGTACTTCATGTGTGGTTTTGGTTTCGGTAAAGTTCTAATCTTTGAGATTAGACCCTTTTCTTTTGTGGTGGTCAAGTGTCTTGTACCTCGGGTTCTTTGATTTTTTAGAAGCTATGAACTTTCTGTTGAACAAGTTTTCACGGGGTTCTCTTGCTAATGGTGCACAAGTTCTTGGGAGGCGGGGTTCTCTTGCCAATCAGTGCACGAGTTCTGCACATTATTGATTTTGTGAATCGATATATTAGTATTGTATTGACATTCATGTTGATTGCCGTCTTGATGGCTGTGTAGTAGTATATAACTTGAGTTTCTAGTTTTGTTGCTCAATAAAGGTGAGAAATGTTGTTGTGGCGGGTTTGTAATTCATGTTGTGGTTTAGGTTTTGGTAAAGTTCTAATCTTTGAGATGAAACCCTTTCTTTTGTTGTGGTGAGTGGTCTTGTACCATGTGTTGTTCTTTGATTCCTTGAAGCTATGAACTTTCTGCGGTACAAGTTATCATGGGGTTCTCTTGCCAATCGTTGCACGAGTTCTTGGGTGGTGGGCTACTCTTGTCAATCAGTGCACGAGTTCTGCACATTATTGATGTTGTGAATCGATCTATTGGTATTGTATTGACATACATGTTGATTGCTATCATGATGGCTGTGGAGTAGTATATAACCTGTGTTTCTAGTTTTGTGTACTCGATAAAGGTGAGAAATATTGTTGTTGGCGGATTTAGTAATTCATGTTGCGGTTTAGGTTTTGGTAAGGATCTAATCTTTGAGATGAACCCCTTTTTTTGTGGTTGTGGGTGGTGGTCATCTACCTTGTGTTGTTCCTTGATTCATTAGAAGCTACGAACTTTCTGTGTAACGAGTTATCACGGGGTTCTCTTGCCAAGTGGTGTATGTGTTCTAGGGAATTGAGGTTCTCTTGTCAATCGATGCACGAGTTCTGCGCATTATTATGTTGTGATTCAGTATATTGGTATTTTATTGACGTACCGGTTAAGATGTTGCTTTATGACCGTGAGGTCACGGGTTCAAGTCCTTGGAGCGGTCTCTTGCCAAAATGGCAAGGGAAGGCTTGTCCCAATTACACCCATGTGGTGGGACCCTTCCCCGGACCCTCGCCTAGCGAGGAGGCCATCGTGCACTGGGCTGCCCTTTACATGTTGATTTATATCTTGATGGTTGCAAAGTAGTATATAACTTGTGTTTCTAGATTTGTGTCCTTAATAGAGCTGATAAAAGTTGCTGTGGTTGATTTGGCACTTCATCTTGTGGTTTTGGTTTCGGTTTCGATAAAGTTCTAATCTTTGAGAGAAACCCTCTCTTTTGTGGTGGTGGGTGGTCTTGTACCTTGTGTTGTTTTATTGTTTCATTTGAAGCTATGAACTTTCTGGGAAGGAGTTATCTTGCGGTTCTCTTTCCAATCGTTGCACTAGTTCCTTGGCGTTCTTTTGTCAGTTGGTGCGCGAGTTCTGCGCATTTATGTTGTGAATCGGTAAGTCCAGTTGATATGTGTAATATGGTTCTGACACGAAGTTGGAAAACAATTAGTGATTATAGAGCCTTTTAAGGCATGGTAATGAGAATAGTTATTGCTTGTAGAATGGAATGTTAAGATTTTTGTGTTGGGCTCGGCTTGTTGGTTGTATTTGGGTTGTTACAGACATTGACGAATTCTTGATACAATGCAAGATTTAATGCGTGGCATGGGGATGCTTGTTCCTTTGTATTAAACTACTGTTGAGATTTGGTACAATAAGCTTGGTTTTGGCAGGGAAGTTGCTATAAATGTTTGTTCCTGTTCTTGTAAGTGACAGTATGATCGATTTGGCGGGCTTATAAGTATTACTTGGGCTGTGCTTGGTATTTCCAGATCATTGATGCGGTTGTTCTGATTATATTGGCGACTACGATGTGTTTAATATTGTGGCTAACACGGAGACGGAAAACTATAGTTGTTCATGGAGCCTTTGAAGTGATTGTCTGTGGGAATGCTGCTTAGTGCTCAAGACATAAAAAGTCTGGACTAATCTGCATTGTAGACTACTAGCTATATGCGTGTTTGCTTAAAACTATCAGTGAGGATACATACTTCGACTTTCATATGGTGAGTAGGTTTAGTTTTGGCACGTGAACTAGCTATTAGAGTTCGTTTTATAACTTTTATGAAGTTCTATGTGCCAGATGTCTAACAGAGACAATCTGTAAATGCAGACAATGGCTTTTTGTCGTTGGCTCAGCATCAGATAATTGGCATCAATTATATTTTATGCTTACTTGCAATATACTGTGCTGTAAGGTTTTCATCGGCTAAGGTCTTACTGGTTTTGCAAAGATGAGCTTAACACTTTGCACTTGCCTCGTCTTTTGGAGGATAAACAATGGCAGTCTGCTGGGTGGATCAGACATTGCTGATAATAGTTTGTCTATTGGTCGAATTGGGATGCTGCAAGAGCTGCTGTCACTTTCTATTTCGGTATATTATTATCTGAAAAGATCCTTTGTAAACAAATCATTTGGAGAATTATATGGCTCTAATTGTAGCTGTGGTCCTGCACTTTCAAGCCCTTACAAGGGATGTTGTATTCATCAAGTTAAGCTGTAAATGGATGGGTCCCCGCTAGCTACTCTCTTCTGGCAATTTATAAATTATTGCCTTTCAAGGTTAATAACGTTGAGTTTGGTCGATCTCTTGTATGTATGTATTGACAATCTTGCTCGTCAATCTTTATGTGACTGTTAAGTGCTTATTTTATGCCTGTGTGTTAGGTGTTCTTTCTGCTCATTTTCTTTTTTCATCTTGTGCTGTGTGCAATTTACTCGACTTATGCATCCACTATCGTAGATATTATTATTTGGCTTCTCATCTGCTTTTGTCTGCAATAATTATTTTAGGTCAAATCCTATCAATATGCCCAAAGCAAGTAGGGATCGATCTGTTTCTCATGGAAAGTCCAAAAGATCTCCATTACACTGTAGCTCGAGTTTGTCCTGTGAATCTAAGCCAACTAACCCACCTGCAACAGTGGAAGAAGTGAAAGAATGGGAGGATGCCAGGTGTCCTGTTTGTATGGAGCATCCTCACAACGCAGTGCTTCTAATCTGTTCCTCATACCACAAGGGCTGCCGGCCTTACATGTGTGACACAAGTTATAGACACTCGAATTGTCTTGACCAATTCCGGAAGTCTTTTACTGAAGCTCCTGTAGAAGTCAATCAGCCTTCGTCAGAGACTTCTGCATTGACCATCACTCAAGATGAAGGAAAATCTCATAATGTTATAGCTGTAGAACTTTTATCTAGCATGCGTAAACTCGACCAAAAACTAGTTTGCCCCCTTTGTCGAGGCCAGATTAGTGGTTGGGTTGTGGTCAATTTGGCTCGGGATTTCATGAACTCCAAGACCCGAAGCTGTGCTTGTGAATCCTGTGAGTTCACCGGAACCTACACTGATCTGAGAAAGCATGCTCGATCAGACCATCCTCAAGTTAGGCCCTCAGAGGCTGATCCTGAAAGGCAAAGGAGTTGGAGGCACCTTGAAAGGCAAAGGGATATTGGTGATGTGCTTAGTACTATTCAGTCTTCATTCGGGGAGGATCAAGATGATGATGCCATTCTCCCGATGGATGACCGCGGTTGGATAACTATATTCTTCCTTTTCCGGGTTTGGCGCCCGTCAACTAGCCCAAGAAGTAGTACTAGTTGGTCCGGTACATCTAGGGCCCGGACTCGGGCTCAGACCGGTGCTAGGAGGAGGTCAGCTAGGTTATGGGGAGAGAGCTATGAACCTGAGCCAGGTTCTAATTCAGTAGAGGATGATGAGTCCTCAGATGGCGGTTCAATGACGTGGCGACGCCGTGTGAGGAGACGGTTATCTACCCCAGATGACGAAATTTGAGCGAGTCCCCATCTGAGCTTGAGCTGAAGTCAAGATACTGGCATTTGTCTTCAATCGAAATGTCTCCTCTCTCAGTAGTTTTAATTCCATCCATGGGCTTATATCTCAGAAAACCCGAGTACTTGTTTCAGGCTTCGAGAGATTCATGATTCTGTTCTCGGACAGTTCTGGCTAGGCTTCTGGAATCGGTTTTTCAGTATTGGGGTGGTCAGTTCCTTAGAAAACGGTGTCAAATTGTAATTTTCTTCTCGAAAATGTATCGAAGTAAAAACAAGATATTGAAGTAATTTAGTATGTACCCTTCGTTTAGCATTTACATTCCCCGGTGGAACTGTCATCTGTGAGAGAGATTTCAGGTGCTAATAACCAGTTTGGAGGTGCACTCGATCGGACTATGTAAATCCATTTCGATAATAATGAATTAATTTATTTGATTTATGTTGTAATGTATCTCATTTTTATGTGATTTTGAAAAAGTTTTATGGCGGGAAATAATTTTTTTCACTAAAATACTCTAATTGCTTTGCAGAAATATTCGTTAAGGAATTCTATTCCTAAAATCCGACTATACTCTCATCTGAATTACATTAATCCGTGTATCCATAAAACCTGCAAGTGTAAACATGTCAAAACTCGATCCGACCTGAAAACCCGACCTTCCTGACCCGTTTTTTAGGGTTACAAACCCGGTTTTTCGACCCGTGGCCCGTTTGACCCGAACCTGAAATGACCCGTTATTTTAGGATCGACTCGTTAAGTCAAAGATAAATCAAGATTTTTATTAAAATATTAATATTTATATATTATATTTGAAAAAAAATGTTAAAAAATTGTTTTTTTTATTATTAAAAATTACAAACATAACTAAAAAGTCAATTTTATATCACTTTTACAATACTTGATAATAAAATAATTATTAAAAAAACTTTAATTTAATAATTATGTCAATATAATTAATGTAAACGTTGAAATAATTAATGTAAACGTTGAATATGATTAAAATATTAATTTTAAATATGTTATAAGTTTTTAAAAATTATTTTTTAATTAAAAAATAGATTAAAAAAGACGTTAGAAATTATTTCTTGACCCGTATTCTGACCATAACCCGACCCATATTACCCAACCCGCCCGACCCGTTTGACAGGTCTACACAAGTGTGATGTCTATTAGTTAATACTTTGGGTGAAATTTTAAGGGGCTCAACCGCTTAGGTTCAAACCTCTCTAAGAACAATCTTATGGAGTATTTATAGCATGAATCTATGCCTTTTAAACATAAGAATTTGAATAGGGATGTCATTGAGATGGGGCTGTGGACCGGAATCGGAATTAAAAAATCTGGTCCGGTCTCCGGTCCACCATTTTCTTAGATTCCGGTTTCCGGTCCGGTCCGGTCCGGGATCGGTTTTTTCCGGCCCGGACCGGATTGGACCGAAAAGACCGGATTTTATGTTTTTTTTATTTTTTTCCTCGAAAATATATTTTATTCCGGTCTAACCGGTCCGATACGGTCCAATGGACCGGAATTTCTGGACCAGAATTTGAAAAGTGGGCATATTATGTTAAATTCCGGTCCGGTCTTGGACCGGAATTTTTCGGGTCCGGTCCCGGTCCGGAATTTTTATAATCAGGTCCGGTTCCGGTCCATAATTTTTGCCGATTCTGGTCCCGGTCCAATCCGGTTCCAGTCCGGTCCGATTTTGGACCGGTGCCCACCCCTAACTGTGGTGGATATAAGCTTACCCGTACCGCCAAGAAAAACTCGTACCCAAGTCTTAACGGTCCATGTCAAGCACACGTTGCAATCATTCGAAATCTGAAAAAACAGACAACAAACCAACTTCTTTTACACATTTTCCAGGTTTTAACAAATCAAAATCTCAAAATCAAAATCTTGATCAAATCTCCTCTTTTTCCCCTTGTCCCACCTTACAATTCTTGCAAAACAGTTCTAATTTCATCTAATTTTCCCCCATTTAATTACTGGATTTTGATATTTTCCACAAATATACTCTTTTTTAAGACTTGGGTTTTTACTGTTATGATAAAGTTTTGACATTAGGGTTTATTTAATAGAGGAGATTTAAGAAAATTAAATTGAGAAAGGTGGGATTTTTTTGGGTTTTTTAATTTGTTTAAGAAATGGGTAATGAAGAAACGAAAATGGAATCATCAAAGGATAAAAATGGTGGATTGATTGAGACCCAAGTGGTTTTAAATGTGTATGATTTAACCCCTCTTAATAATTACACTTATTGGTTTGGTTTTGGGATTTTTCATTCAGGAATTGAAGGTAGTTTTTCTTGTTAATTATGGTGAATTTCATTATTATGTTGCTATTTACATTTCCGTTCAAGTCAATTTTATGCGTTTGTTCAATATATGTGAGGTGTATTTTAATCGTAATGTATGGAATTGGCTTGAACGGAGAGTACAATTTTGTGTTTTGTGGGTTGTGAATTGTACTGTGTTTTCTGAAAGTTGCGTACATCTGACCCCTTGACCCGCTTTAGGTAGAGCCTTTGAACCATTATTGTTGTTGATTTATAGTTTTGTGAGTAGTTGTGTGATTGACGGATTTGAGGATCATTCGATATTCATCTTCGTGTATTTTGATGTTGGATAGGTTTTGGTCATCTCTCATTGATGATGTTGCTCTAAATTTTAGGCAAAAAGCAAAACTTGTGATAATTACAATTTGAATTAGTGCCAATCATAGATCATGTGATGCTATTGGGCTAGGTTTTCCGGGCTTTGGTAGTAGTATTATTGATGTTTGAGGCTTTGGCTTAGGGTTTTAGATCATGTGATGCTATTGAGCTAGGTTTCCGGGATTTGGTAGTAGTATTATTGATGTTTGAGGCTTTGGCTTAGCGTTGCTAACTATCAGCCATTCCACATTTCCACTTCTTATCGCTCCTTTATAAACAGGATTTTCAGCTTATAGTTCCGAAATTTCTGATGGGTAGAGAGCTGAGAAAGTCGATAATTTTTTACCATAATTGAGTCTAGACTGAAATGGCATATATAGTCAACACACAATCACAGTGCGATAAATCATGATATCAATCTCACAAGTCACAATTGTGTCAATACCACTAGTAACAGACCTATGCTGCTATTTGATACCGTGCTGTGAAGGAGTTTCGAGCTTGTTAAGTTGTGCAAGGTGGTACGCTCAGGCTTGAAACTTAGAGCCCTTGATACCAAGCTGTGACTCTGTGAGCAAGAGTTGATTCACTTGAGTCTCACTCAATACCAGATGAGGACATCACATTTGTCTTTTTCCTGCATTTCTGGGCCAAGATGCCGTGGTCTTAGCATTGTATTTTAAACATCATATGTATGGTCGGGGTTGGGAAGGGTTATTAGCTGAATACAACTTAGTGACTCTAGAGTATTCTGTAAGAGGCTTTTAAAGCATGAGCTGTTTGACCTCGAAAGATGTATACAAAATATGATTTACCGTTTAAAGATTTACATTTTTCGGCATAATGTGTTGGTGTTGATTGATATAGGCTTATTAAAGCCGTGTGTTGTGCTACCGCCTAGAAAAGGGAGAGTAAGGGCCCAATATTTAGCCCAAATAAAGCCGGTGGGCTGTGATTTCTCCCGTCCAGTGAGTGAAAGTTTATTACAGCAGCTTAGCCTAGTTCAATCCAACTCGAGCTTGCAAATGATCATCTCTATTCCATGGTCATTGGTGTATGTAATTCACAGAGATTTACCTTCTCCAACATTGTGTATTCTAGTGTTGATTGATAATTTGATATTGGTCTTTTTATGTGCTTCCCTTTAATGACACCTCTTTGAATCGTTACAAACAGTCCATGGAAAGGAATATGGATTTGGAGCCCATGATTTCTCGTCTAGCGGTGTTTTTCAAGTGGAGCCGAGAAGCTGTCCGTGTTTTATATACAGAAGCTCTATCACACTGGGTCGGACTAGTATGTCTCAGTCAGAGTTTCGAACATTTATTGAAGGAGTTGCTTCTGAGTACCATGGAGATACATATCACCTCATCACCAAAAATTGCAACCATTTCTCAGATGACATGGCTCATAGATTAATGGGTAAAAGAATCCCTGGATGGGTTAATCGCCTTGCCAAAGCTGGTAACTTTTGAACCTTTTTTTTTGTTCTGTTTTATAAATATTTATTCTAGATTTATTAATATGAAATAGTGACTAGTCAGGACTCGGGAAGCTCTTCAAAAACTTATTTTCTGTATTTAATGATTGGTTAAGCTATGTTGCTATGTTTGCTTAAATTGTTCGCTGAAAAGTGAAAAATAAAAGTAAAACTAATCTGGAAGTCGGGACTTATTTTCAGTTAGAGTTGAATTCCAAAGACTCTTTTTGAATCTCCGGTAGGATGTGCATATGTAACTAGTACATATATGATTATCTTATAAATTGAGGGATCAACCTTGACACTCTGGCATAAATGACATGAAACATTTTACATAATAGCTGTGTCCGACAACTCAACAGTGTGCGAGTCATGCGACTCTTGTCTGACGATTGCACTCGAGTGAGATACAGAGAGTCCACTCTAAATAGCAACTACAACAATGACCAACATCACCCTAGTGCTTCTCAAGGATTACCTCAAATGACAGGTTGACGGGTATGGGAGGGTCTGATGTACGCATCGTATTCCTTGGTTAACAAGACAAGGATGATGTTTCTGAATGACCCATTATA
The DNA here is from genome assembly GCA_009801015.1 of Silene noctiflora. Lineage (NCBI taxonomy): Eukaryota > Viridiplantae > Streptophyta > Magnoliopsida > Caryophyllales > Caryophyllaceae > Silene > Silene noctiflora. Next base: position 69,659 of record VHZZ01000007.1, read on the forward strand.
AGAATTAAGAAATATGCCGAGAATTACTACTTTACTAAATTGCAATGTCGACTGAATTTCAGGTTCTGTATGTAGCTGCCTCCTTCCTGAAAGTCTGCAAGTAACAACTGTCGAGCAGCTACCTGAGTACCATGACTGCATAGGTGAGGAGGCTCTTCTAAATCCTGTCTAACTTTATTTGGTGACAGTATTATCTTGTGCCACTGGTAATTGCATATAGCCTTACAATTTGCATTTAAGCAGAAGATGAAAGTGAAGCATCCTCAACCGACAGTCATCACGAGCATACTGAAAGTGAAGATGATGACCGTGATAAGACTCTGTTGCTATCTCCAAAAACAGGATCTGTTGATGTTTCTTTTATCAAGGAAGTCGAGTGCAAATGAATTGATGAAGCTTGTATGTGAGACCAACCTCATCCTACGTATTATGGAGTACTCATTTGGATATATGGTTAATGGGTGGATCTCACATATAAGACCGTCTCACATAGGTTGTTGTGCATGTAAAATACACCCAGCTCCCCCGTGCCTGTGAAGATCAACGCAACAAGGCGTTTTAGTAGGTCCATTGGTTTGATTGATTCCTTGATTACTCTTCCTCATTCTTTGGAATTTTTAATTTTTCCTTTTGTATAGGCTCATTAATTTAAATTGCGACATGTTTACATAAAATGTGTCGCAAACGTGTTTTGCCCAGTTGCTCTCATTGTACAACTATGAATATTTTGTTCCAACTCGTTTTACCCACTCCGAAAATGTAGCAATTTGATGTTCTGTATTTGGCCTCGCTTCTCACTGGTTTGACTATTAATGATGATTAATGAGTTGAAGCGTAAAATTCTCGGTCTACCTGTTCCTCATATCGTGCAGATTTCTCGACTGGTTTCACCTGTGCACATAACTCGGTATAAACCTTTTTGTTTGAGTTCGTCAAAGTAGCTTCAACATGTGATTCTTCTTTTTCACTATAATGTATGGCCTCGTACAACCCAGTGTTCCAAAATAATACAAGTATCCCAAATGAAACAGTATCGAAAATAAAGAGACATAAAAATAGGTCCTAGCTAAGGGTTCAAGGCTATGAACTACTCCCTCCAATACATAAGTTCCTTGATAAGTTTTCATTCCACTTTCAAAACATCGAATCCTTTCAATCGTAACATAAGTGCTCAATAAGACGGTCTAAAGCACACAAATCACCGTCTATTACAGAAACAATGAAAGCAAAGGACATCGATAAGTCGAAACTAACATTGTAATCACACCATGAATGCCAATGTGGAGTAGTCTTCAAAACCTTAAGAGTGCCTATTGACCATCCAGATTTAATTTTGATTTGAGCCAAGTACAGACCTCCTGTACCTCTTCAGGATGTGTGTAATGACCAAGCCTGTAAATTACAACCATTTTCGGTAAAACAGTTCCATGCTAAGATAGATGAGAAAAATCGTAAGCATCGGAAAATGAAAAATGAATTTGTACCCTTCATATGACTTGAATGTGACATCACCAAATCCACCAGACTGTAATGCTTTGGAAGACTTCTCTCCAAATTTGTATTGAACGACATCGTCAGCTGCAATTATGAAATGCATACTTGTTGGGTTAAGAACTTTTTAGGCATGGATATTTTATTACTCTACATAATATCGACAAATAAGAGAATTTTCCATTTATTAATCTAGCGGTTTGAGACTTGATGTCACCATAGGCCATCTTGGCCTGACCTTAGTTGTTGAAGCATGAATGCTGGCGATACTGCCTCAAACGAATCACATGTTTCAAAACCTTGATAATTCGGTTCCGATGGGTATCACAACCAAAATTTAAAACCATACTTAAAGGGGCTGCAGAAACATTTCTTTACCTTTGCCATGACAAAGCAAAATGGGTAGAGATGTAGCACGATTAGCGGCCTCAGTAGAAGCTAATCTTTGGGCCATGGTCCTAGAAAGAGTTCGAATGATAGTTAATCCCATAAGATGGAAAAAAGCATTTTGAAGAATTATGATAGTCGAAAGCTGTAAATAGAGAGACTTACTTGGCACATGGGAGCCAACCACTCAGCCCAACAGCTGCACATACATTGACCGGGAACTGTTCACCATTGCCATACTTACCCGAAACATGGCATATTGCAGCATGAAGGGCAGTTGCTGCACCCATACTGAAGCCACCAACACCAAGTTTAACTGCAAAACACGGAATCAACGCTGTAACTAAAATTCTGTAACTGGTAGACAACTAGAAAAAGTACTGATTGTCACTACACGAGGATCTTAAAATCTCAATATTTTTTTAGGGTGTAAACGGAGTCACAAACTCACAATGTGATTTTGACACTGATAGGGATTGAAAGCATGACTACTACCCTTTAGTGACTCAAAGGAAATGAACATAAAAGGGAGTTTCTGAGGATTCAAGCAAGGGAAACCAACTTTAGGGCTTGTTTGGAAGGAAGGAACTGAAGGGGAAGGGAGGAAAGGGGAAGGATGGATACAAATCCCTTGTTTGGTTGATAGATAAATAGAGTGGGTACGAAGAAAATGGAGGAATCTTGTTTCCCGTTTCCAAGCCTAATCAAAATAATCCCAACATAGTACAACTTCGGATAGAAAACTCCCTTGGTACATTCTCCCTCTCCCCCCCTTCCATATCTTTTCCTTCCCTCCATCCCCCTCCCCGCCTTTTCCCTTTTTATATTGTATCCAAACAAGGCCTAATTGCTATGACATATTTTATTATTATCTAACAATTTGTGAAGAGAAAATCTGGTTTCAGGTACAAATTAATCCAAAAAAGTTCTTCACCTTTTTCTATCTTGTAACTGTTTTAGACACCGTGAATATTCCTGTTTTTTTTTCCATTGATGTCTCTATTAAACAGACACACTCACTTCTGATCAACTATAATAAAGATTCAACCAGCCAAACATAGGTGTAAGACCTGGTCTTGACTCAGACAATTACACGAGAGGACCTGTATATATAAGCTTCAGCAGCTACAAGCTTACAATATGTAATTCCTATTTCCTTCTCCCCTCTCCCCGTAGCAAATTCAAGGGCCTGAGGCGTTTTAAGGAAACTACTTAAACTATGTCCTATGTCACCTAATATGGAACTATGGATACAACAATAACCCCGACTAGGCTGGGTGGGTGTGTTTTTGTTTCATAGGGCAAGGTTAACCAGATCTAGGTGGCAAAAATAGCATGTTCGCGTACACGTCGCTTTAGTAAATAAGTTGAGACTCTAAGTAAGCTCTGAAAACATCTGAATGATACCATATTATTATATTACAATACTATTATGGTTTGAATGGAGCCACAATGGCAGTCCTACTGCTGACATGTTTCATACAGACACGTCACTCGATGACTTGAGCAACTAATCTAGCAAACATATGCAGAAAAATTTAATACTCATAATATGGATAGCTAAGTTCACTACTTCAGAGAAAAAATGAATCAAAGAAACAGGGAACTCACTGTCAGCGGGCTCAGTGGATAACAAATTTACAACGTGAGCTGCTGATAAATCCAATCCCTCCATATCATCTGGAGAATCTTCAGAGAGGTCTTGTACATCAAACCCTGATTCAAAACACAGTAATTAAAAATTGAGCATGCGAAAGTGCGACATATCAACTTTCTTCAGACAACCAAAACTAGGTACATATATCAGTCTGCCCAAATGAGAAAATAAGGGCACAAGAACATATACTAAGGTTATATACTCAATTTAGTAACTCAAAATAAATGAATGCAAAAACTCCTAAAGTTTAGGCACTACCAAAGTACCAAGGAGATGTATCAATTAAATGCTTAACAAGACGCTCAAATAATTCCAAATTCCTACTTCCTCAATAGTCAATTAGCTGTTTGGTGTTCTTCCAGTAAATTAAGTTGAATACGTGACAAAGATGACATTCATTCACCATCGCAACTTTAATTGGATTTAAGCAGAATAATAAGTTTGCCAGGGATGTGAAAAATCATGGTTACTAGGTCAATAGCGAATGCAAACCGGTTAGAGCGTATTCTGTGACGGCACCAAATCTACGCCCTCCTATCCTTTCTAATTGTCCTATTTCATTCGGGCACAAATAATTACGAGGATATGTAAATGACAGTAATACCTCCACCACCACCACCACCACCACCACCACTCCCCTACCACCCTGCCTCCGCGCTTCAAAACACCTCCTCACAGACACAGCCGGTGCTGCTCCTCTCCCAACACCACCACCACTCACTCCTAATCATTACCTCATCCTCACACAACCAACTCCATGACCTCCACCACCACAACCACCTCTCACCTCCTTGTCCTCCACTGCATTTTCACTCTCTGCTATAAACATCAGTCAAAAATCTCGCTCCCTCTTCACTGCTACAAATTCTCGCCCCTTGCCACAGATCTTGACCCCTTCATAAAAAGACACTGAACAACCGTTTACAGTCCCTGGTTTTTCTCTGCTGTTAACGGTGGATTTCATGGGGGCTCACGAGGGTGAATGGCAAGTCTAGGCTGGGTCATGGGGGTTGATTTGGGTTGTCGTGACGGCATCAATGGTGGATTGCTGGTGTCAACTAAGGCAGATAGTGGCAGTAGTAGTGTCAATAAAAGTTAATTAGGAGATTGTAAAAGGAATAATGATTAAGTGGGTCATAAAACTTAGCAAGGTACAGAAAACATTTTATATCCCAAACAAGAAAACAACGCAATTCCACTGAATAAGAGGGACTATATATTAGACACTCTATTAAGAGTGTATCATGAATTGGAAGTTACGTATTTATATGGAATAAGGTAAACTTGTGAAAACCCATGAAGATGAATAAACAGAACTTTAAGCAGCACTATAGAAAGAGATATCAGGTAGAATCGAATTTGAGCATGAAAGAGACAGAAAAGATGTGGTAAAATCTCTGGACCGCATTTCTATTTTCATCACGACATAAATGCACATTCGCATTATTCATTCATTATATGTTTTGAGAAATTCTTACCGTCAGGTTTCCACACGAAAGAATCAGACACAAGTATACAAAACCACATAAAGTTTGTAAGTGGAGTTTCTCAATATCAAAAGCAATTTACGAACAATCTGTAATTGATACAGTCAAATGTACGCTAAAAAACAGAATTTGTATCCGATTAATAGTAAACAGTAGTTGGGTGTGTAGGCTAGGAATTTGACAGCATTTCTAGTCCCTACAATAGTTTGTATAGTTGGTTTGATTTTCATTTATATAATATACCTCTCACCAAAATTTTTTTTTTGACATTTCCAACTCATTTCCAGATTTGCAAAAGCAGCTGAGCTGAATACATAATTGTACGTACAACAAGTATACCAGAAAATAAGTATATTCAGACTTACAAGCAGTGGATGGAAAGCCACCAAATAAACTGATAGGACGTGAAGGGGCAGTTGGACATATCCATTTTATCTGCATTATAGAAATTTACCACAAAAAGGTATCAACAAAAATATTGCAAGAACATGCGGATCAATAAGAGACTGTTACAGTATGTCAAGGTTCTCACATTTGGCAAAGGAAGGGTCTCCAAAATTTGCGACCAGCTGCCATTACAAACAAAAAAAATCATACATTTAGACAGCTTATCATCTACAAGATTATAACCAAGCGATCGCAATCTGGTGGTCAAACAATTGGACTGATACTTCCTTACAATATACAATAGCTCATAATTTTTGAAATGACAACCAAAAAAATAGTTTTTTTATAGACCAAACATGATGAGTATTGCTCCCTCCATCCCAATTTCAAGTTCCCTTTCCCCCAAAATTTGTCCCAAAATTATTGTCCGCTTTCTATGTTTAGTTAGTATTTACACTACAAATCACTCATCCTTTTTTTATTAGCTTTTCTTAAATCCACCCAAGATAGAAAGTAGAAAGTAGGACAATATAAGTGGGATGGAGGGAGTACATTGTATCTTCAAATATATTTGAAGAAGTTTAATGGTCAAAGTACATCAGTACACACCAACTGCCAAATAGGGAGTAGGGACAATAAGCTGGGATATAGATAGTCGGTACAAGTCCGCCAAGTCACCAAATAAAACTTCTACCAGGAAATATCATGAAACAAACCATAATATGATTATATGACTATGACTAGTCAAAAGCTATTAGGTTTCAATAATAACAGAAATTTACCTGCCACCATTGTCACCAAGGCCATGTAGCCACACAACAGTTGCTTGATGCTTGCCTTTGGGCCTGACCACATAGGTGCGTCCAAATTCAAAAGCCTTCTTCGCAGCTTTCCCGCCTGAAAATGGAACTACTAGGATATTCAATACATAACCACGCCTCTAGAGGTAGAAAGGTGCAATGGTTCTCATATGTGGCTGGATGATTAATTCAACCACTATTATTCTCGCTGAATGAACATGAACATGACAATCCAAAAGATTGTGAGATAGCCTATTGACATTCTTATGGGAAGAAAAAAACTATGACATTGTACACCATAGTAACCCATCACAATCATCGATTTATAACTATCTACGGAGTTCTTTCTGTGGTTTCAAGTATTGAATATGACATCCTCTTAAATTCCAAACCACTTTTAGTGCTGACAGTGGTGAATGTCCAACATTCTGTGGGAGATGAAAAAGATATAGACTAGCATATTTGACATCTTAAACAAAAGCCATAAACGCCACTCCTTAAATCTTTTAAACGGCATAACAATATTAGACTGCCAGAAATATGCTCCCATTGTCTCAATCATTTGTTTTTGGGTGTCCGTCATTTATACACCTTTCTACTTTATTAAAATTTATACACTAGTCTTGCCATCTCGAATTCCTGATCACATCTTCGTAGGACAAAAATGTGTAATGAGAAAATACGGTTACACAACAAGGAATTAAGCAAGGGTAAGTATGCGTTTTTGAGATTTAACAAAGCTAAACAATTGACAAGGGCGAAAAGAGTAAACAGCTTGGTAGGTTTTGGACATTCTTGCAATGTCACATCATCTCTCCTGATTCCCAAATTCCCCATCAAATGCAAACACCTCCAACAATATATCCCCATGTTACCAAACTCAACAACAACAACAACGTTACCCAGTGTCACAATGGCTCCCACAAATTACGTGGTAAGGGGTTAGGGGGTCGGGCGTATTCAACACAAACAGGCTGTTTCCGAATAACTGAGGAACAAAAGGTACAATCTTTACTACAAATTACACACCATACATCTATTAAACTGGTAAAATATTGAAAAAATAATGGATTAAAAGGCCAAATTAGTTACTAACCTGAACCAATAGAAGGACCAGTAAAACTCATATTTATGAATGGATTAAGAATACAGAATCTGCAATAAAAACATCATCAAAAAGGTGAACAAATCAACAACATTACAAATACCAAAATCAACATAAGTTGCACCCAAAACACCAACCACAAAAATAATACTCGCTCCATCCCAATCATTTATTTACCTTTTTTATTTTTTGCGAGGGGACGGAGGGAGTATAACATTTGCAAATATCAATACACAATAAAAAAAGATGAAATTTAATTTTGGCCTATACCCATTATTAATTCAGCTAAAATAACAAGATCGGAATTTCTGGGTAGTGCTAAAAGTGATTAAATCATGATTTTTAACAGATGGGTATTATTAAAAAGATAAGAAATTAACATAAAAAATAGAGGGTAATTAAGAAAAGAACCTGAAGAATAGAGGGATGTTGGATGAATGTATGTGAGACTCTTGTATTGTCGACGTTTGATGCTTAAAGTTTATGGTAGTTGTTGGCCGTGTGTTGCTTGTCCTTTTCTCTTTCTTTTGGCGTTCATTCCCAAGAATCAAGGGCACATGTCGGTTTTATTTGAGACCGTCTTAAATTAAAGTCGGTTAACTTTGGCTTATTATATGAGTATTTTTCTTGTTATAGTTGTCGTGATTATTATATTGTAATCTAAAGGCGATTGAAAACAAGGCTACCTCGATTGGGGGAGTATAAATTTGTTGAATTGAGTTTAAATTTAAACTAAACTTATTTGATTTCGAAAATTCGTTTTGTATCACGCATTTACGCTGCTCGATAAAATTCGAGAATTTAATCGGAACTTATATGATGCCAAATGGATAATTGATACAAAAGAAGTTTTGACCAGACATGAACTAAAAATTTATTCTAAAAATAAAAATTTTAAGAGTTTAAAAATGAGCCAAAAATGTCTTAATCTAGTGGTTAAGATGAAGGTATAATGGACACTACGTCCTAGGTTCAAATAGCTCCACCCTTATATAGGGTCTTATATATTGCAATGCCCTAGTGACTTTAACACCAAAAAAAGCCTAAAAATAAAAATTATTGTCATTCAAAGAACTCGGAAATTCACAATGTATTGCTGCCAGCGACAAATAATCACCTTTATTTTTATTTTTATTTTTTTGGTGCTTGAGAGGGGCTAAGCCCCGAAATAGAACAACTTAACGTATTACAAGCCGAGGAAGGGCTACCCCTAATA
>VHZZ01000007.1:79006-89817 GCA_009801015.1 Silene noctiflora
ACCAGATTTCTGATGACAAAGGGCAGAAACGCAGCAAATGATCTGAGGTTTCATCTTCATAATTACAGCGAGGGCAAATAGGATCATCCGCAAGACTGCGTCTCACTCTATTAAAATTAGTCATAAGCCGACCGTGAGCAGCGAGCCAAATAAACATTCGAATTCTTTGTTGGACAAGAAGTTTCCATATGAGATGCCAAGTTACTGGGTTTGATTCGGGAAGAGCATCAGCACCTTTTATAATAGCATGGGCTGATTTAATGGAAAATTTCACTCTTGATTAATGTTGTGACTAAAAGTTAATGATCTTATATATACATTTTCAAATAATCAATCTAAATAATGTATAATAAGAAACAAAGATATCAACAAACATAAATACATTTTTTTATCTCGATTTGTTAAAAATAAATAAATGAAATCCATGAAGCTTTGAGGACCGGATCAAGCAAATTCATTTGTTCCTGACAACGAAATAAAAAATACTTAGAATAAATTAGACAATAACGCGTTGATTCCAAAACAATTTAAATTCAACTAATATAAATCTATACTATATAATTTAACCATGGCATTAGCATTCAATTTAATTCCACTTGGCATTTTCATATACTAATAATTTCTATTCATTTTTATTGATTATTTAATTTATTTATATTCATTTTCAAATTATTTCCTTTGATTTTGATTTTATTTACGGATAATTTCTTAAGGAATAATTTTTCTATGTATGAGTCGCATTTTAATTGGAATTGTTTTACACAATATTAAGATGATTATGTATATTTTTTATTCGGAATGTCAAATTTTTTCTCACATATAACATACATATATCACATGATTTCATCATTAGTAATGAATACTTCGTACATTTTGCATTTTTACCATCAAGTTTTTCCAATGGACTTGATTTATTGCAGCGTCCCCAATTTAAATTAACATGAATAAAAAAGTGAAATTAATAATAAACATTAAGACTATTCCGTGCATTGCACGGGTGCTAAAACTAGTTAACACTTTAATGTGGTAAAACAAAGAAAAACCAAGTCATTTATGATCTATTATAAGTTTTGCTTCCTATCATTTTCTCCTTTTGATGAGATTTGGACCAATTTGCAATATTGTTTCTTATTCAAATAGTTTGACTTTCTAAAAACAAATTGTCAACTTGAGAGACTACACCAATAACAACATTATCACAATGTTTCAATGTCTTCGGAAATTACAGGGTAAAAGGGATCGGATGTATGCATCTTACCTCTATGTTAGCAGCATAAAAAGGCGGTTTTTGACCAAAAAAATTCATGCCAATGGAATAATGAACATAAATGAAATTTCAATTGCTTGAAGAGCACATACATTCTCATAGTCTGACATTTTAATGTCTACCATTGAAATCATCAAAATGAAATCAATTCCGCGTTTCCAATATTATGACGGTATTGGACATGTTTACAGTACAGGTAATTGTATGGTACCATAATCTAATCATTCAGAGAATGTCAGATTTTCTGCATTTATGCATAGCATAATGTTAAGAGCAGATAATTAAAGCTTAAGGATTCGACATGAAATGATATAAAATATCAGTTCAGCAGCATGAAGAAATCTTCCGTCTACAGCGAGTAAGGAGCGGTCAGATGAACACAGTCTTACTCCGTCTTGATTCAACACAAAAACTGTTTTCAGAAAATAACTGCTAAGACAGAAAAAAAGAAGATGCAATGCACCTTGGACATACAAGATTACACAAGGACATGGTTTGGTATCAGACTATCAGATATCAGACCGTTTCATACAAGACTCACAGATACCTGAATCCTTCAATTTAACTAGCGGCCTGAAAACATGGTGGTCGACTCAAATGCTGCTGCGCTTACAGGTGCATTACTGTGATCATTAGTACCAGAGAGTAACACTCCAGTGGCCTTCATCCGCGTCTTACCATTCCCATTAGCATTACCAATTGACAGCAAATCGACAATGATCATCTCGGTCTCAGGAGGTTCATCCACGCGTAAAGTTCCTTCAAGCATATCAACCACCTTAGCCATTGTAGGCCTAAGCCTCGGCTTCTCCTGAATACACCATAGAGCTATGTACACCAGTTTCCTGACTTGCGTTTCATCAATACTTCGACCTTCTAGTAACCTCTGATCAACAATTGACATAAGCTTCCCTGCTTTCATTTTCTCGACGACAATCTTTGGAAAATATTCATATTTCCTTAGAGATCTATCCTTATTATCCTCGATTAAACAAACATTCCTCGTTCCTCCAATCATCTCAAGAAGCACCATTCCGTAGCTATAAACATCAGATTTTTCAGAAATCCCTTTCTCTAAAATCCATTCCGGGGCTAAGTAACCTTTAGTCCCTCTTAGATTTGTCAAAATCTTGCTCTCATCTCTCCCCATTAGCTTGGACAGCCCGAAATCTGTGACCACAGCCCGGTACCCATCATCAATAAGTATATTCTCGGGTTTTACATCGAGATGTAAGATCCTTGACCGGCAATCACGGTGCAAGTAAGTCAGTGCCTTAGCCACATCTATAGCCACATTGTACCTCAAATGCCAAGGTAAACAACCCTTTGGACGGGTTCTACTATGTCTTTGCGAGAAAATCCAACCATCTAATGAACCCTTTTGGATGAATTCATAGACAAGGAATCGAGGTCCCGAAGGCACAACACAATACCCATATAGCCATACAAGATTAATATGTTGCACACTTCCAATTGCAGCCACTTCTGAGAGAAATTCCTTCTCTCCTCGTTGATCTTGACCGTCTATTCTCTTCACAGCAATGCAAGTTCCATCACCCAATATTCCTCTAAAAACACTGCCAGACGCCCCTTTACCGATAAGAGTGTTGAAATTATCAGTCGCAAGCTCAAGCTCTTTGTGACGGAATTTAGTAGGAATTCCTGCCACTTTTCTGAGGAAACTCCCCGCGACTGAAAGTTCCCTGGACATCGGTTGGAGTTGATTTCTTGGCAAGATGGTAGTTTCCTTGGACCGACGACATATTAGCCATATAAAGACTGCAATGATAATTACAAAGCAAGTTCCAAATACACAGAAAAATTTCCAAGAGGTTCCAAGATATAGAGAAGACACAGTTATTATTGTGACTAGAATTACTATAATCATAAATGCAAGTACCTTAGATTTCTTATCTTCCATCTCAGCCTTAAAGCGATTTCGAGGATTACAGCAATTAAGATGTTTTTGAGGATGAAAGAAAACTTCCTTAACCTTCTTTCATTTTGTTGTTTACAGACAAATTGTTAGTAAACTTGTAAGCAATGATTTTCGGTTGTTCAAGTCAATGATACTCGGTCGACATCTTTGATCACTTCTCTTCAAAAACATAACCAAATCCCACTTACATTACTTTATCTGTTTCTTGCATATGGGACAGGTGACCAAGTCATTCATTTAGACAAAGACATAAACTTCGGGTCCACTACAAGGCGAAAAGGTCTGTATATTCAAGGAGAGCGGGATTTGAACATGGGACCGAAATTTATCAAGTCATTATGCTTTATTTCATCATATTATGAAGTAGAGTATAAATACAGAAACAGAATATAATAGCATTCAAGCGCATGTCCCGAATCACTTACAAAAAAAACGACTTCAATCTTAAGCTGATGAAGCTTCCCTGTCAGAAAACTCAAAAAATCTCCAATCATACTCCTAGTAATCTTTACAAAATGTACAAATCATAACCAATTTCGCGTTACAGAACAGTCGAGCTCAAACATTTGCAGACGAAGTTGTTGCAAAGGCGGTACTCAGTTTATCAGGATACTGAGAAATTTGCAGTAAAGTAGCCTGAAAGCCATTATTACCCTGCTCTTTCTCTGTGTTGTTGTATAACAAAACATCAAGGAAAAACATATTGCTTTCGGGAGGCTCGGTTACTGGCAAATGACCTTTAAGCATATTAACTACTTGACCCATATTAGGCCTAAGGATAACCTTTTCTTGAATGCACCACAACGCGACATAAACCATTTTTTTCACCTCGTCTTCAACAACATTTCCTTTTTCCAGTACCCTTTTATCGACAACTTCCATAAGTTTTCCTGCCTTCATTTTATCGAAAACAATCTTAGGGAAATAGTCATGAGATATTATATCAGACTGAGAATTCACATTTCTCCGGCCTCCAATCATCTCAAGTAGAACCAAACCGTAGCTATAAACATCGGACTTTGCTGAAACTCCATGGTCTAAGATCCATTCAGGGGCTAAGTACTCTCTAGTCCCTCGAACCCTCGTGACAACCATTTTCTCCTCTTTGCCCATCAGCTTTGCCAGGCCAAAGTCCGAAACGACAGCTACATAATTCTCATCAATTAGTATGTTCTCAGGCTTAACATCAAGGTGTAAAATCCCTGACTGGCAATCATTATGCAGGTAGTATAAGGCTCTAGCCACGTCGATTGCAACCCTATACCTTAACTTCCAAGACAAGCAGCCACTTGCCTGATTTTTGCTGGGTTTCCGGGGGAAAATCCAGCGATCTAACGACCCATTTGGGACAAACTCATAAACAAGAAAGCGAGGCCCTTTCGGAACAATACAGTATCCATACAGGTGCACAAGGTTCCTGTGGTGAGCCCACCCAATTGCTGCCATTTCAGCTCGGAATGCCCTCTCTCCCTGTTCCTGTCCTTCCAATCGCTTTACAGCAACATAAGTCCCGTCTTTGAGGACCCCTTTGTACACACTCCCGGATCCTCCTTGACCGACAATTGTGCTGAAATCGTCTGTTGCCAAGGTTAGGTCTTTATAACTGTACTTGGTTAACACCCTTGACCCTCTCTTAACAGAACTACTGCCATCTCCAGCAGTCCTCTTCTCGCTTGACAATTTCTGATATCGAGTAAAAAACCATACCAAAACTCCGAAGCTTCCCGCCACAACAATTCCAAGAACTGTGAAGAAAATCCATGATGACTTAAGAAAGATCACGAAAACAACCACCAACATGATCATGACAGTAAGCAGCGAAATTGCGACTAGCCTAAGCTTAGTCTCATCCATGACACCCTGCAAAATACCTCTCAAACCGCGAATTTCTATATTCGTAAGCAATAATTATAACGACTGCCCGAAAATTCCCCACCTGAAATCACAAGGTAGCGTAAGAAATCATGCTTGAGAGGACAGTTGGTGCTGCCAGCAGTTGTCAGCTTATGCAAAGCTCATCAAAGATTAATTAATTACTTTTTCTTTTGTTTAATCCAATGAGTTTAACAGTTCATCCAATATTCCAAGGTACTTATTCTGATTCTTTATTTTATTCTCATCAATCTCATGAATTCATTAAACTAATGTCGGAAATCGAATAGAAATATAACTTTGACTTGGACAAATGACAATGCAAGCAGTTAACAACACATAATGGCATGAGTAACACCAGGGTAAGGCGTGAGTCATTGGATCAAATCCGATCAAGGATTTTTGTTAATTTGCGCATGGACATAATGAAATGATTAAATTCAAACCGTAGACATTTAACTGAACTAACCTGACCTGATCTTTATACATAAGAAATAAACATCACTTGAATTGGAACGACGCGACAACTCGTAACAAAGTAAAATCATAGGTAAATTAGTAAACTAGTACTTGAATCAATCATACTAACTTTTCCTAAGCAATTGTCTTACATCTTTCGATTCATAGTATTTTTCGTTCTTTTTATCAAAAAACTTCGTATGAATCGTCTTCAAAATACTCCAAACTTTTGCTAGTTCTTGATCGTTGTCATCCGAAACAGAGCCATCCTCCTTGAAGAAAATATAGGGTTTAATTTTGATGACATTACCTCGATCCTCAGTAACCCAAACCTCGTCTTTGTCGTCAACAATTAAAACAACTCGTTGATGGGATAAGACGTTGTCGAGAGATTTTCCATGCATCTTGGTACGATACTCCCCAGAGATAACACTTGAAAAACGAACCTTATCAGACTCGAGAATTTTAGCAATCTGTTTTGCGTAATCTTCTTCAGCCATTGTAAAGATCGTCAAATCGAACAACTGACTGACCTTGTTAAGAAAATCACGAGTCCCGGGCCTTAACTTAACCGACGTCTTCCCTTTCAAGATTTCGTAAACATCATCGTTAGCCGATTTCTTGTTCTTCGACGTCTTGACATTATTATTATTCTTATCGATGGCATGAATTAAAGTATTATCAAGATCGAGAACGAGATGGAGCCTCTTACGGTGCAACAGTTTTTGTAAATCAAGGTCTCGGAGACGTTTAACAGCGTCGAGGTGCGGGGGTATACTAAAAGAATAACACAACTCTAAATTTTCCCGCTCAAGTTTCCCGCCTATATATTCACCTTCTAATAAATGGACTCCACTCTCAATAATTGATCTCACTTTAATCCTTTTTTATTTACATACCATATATAAAAAAAAAATTATTTCCTTAAAAATCTATTTTTACTAATAAATGATCGTAAATATTACATTCCAAACTAAATTGCTAATTAACATCAACTTGATTTTAATAATCATATATTTTATCATTAAAATCTCCTTTAGTACTAAGAGAATAAAAATTCTCTTAGTTTTCCTTCAAAATGTATCCAATTTATTAAAGAAAACAAATAAAACTTCATTTTAATAAAATATTATCTTTTTTCATAAAATATAATCTTATTATAATTAGAATTATAATCTAATATTTTAATTAAATTTAAAATTATGATTTTTTTCATTATAATAAAATAAAATTAGTATTAAACTATAGACTATATGTTGCTAAATTTTTCACAATGCAATAAGATTACTTTAAAAAATAACTTAACACATACTCACTATATCATAACAAAAATTGGAGAAAATTATAAAATGAAATCCGTAATTTTATGGTAAAAAAAGTACGTTCATAAAAATACACATTTTATAACTTTACTCAATTCTCTTTGATTAGTTTTCCATTTCAATTTTTTTCATATCAAAATAAAATGGTGTAAAATATTAAATATTAATAAAGTGGCGATTTAAATAATACCCTCAAAAATAAATCTCTACATATACCGCGTAGTGGCGCGAGATCTATACTAGTACGAATACTAACTAGGTTTGGTGTCCGCCTATCCCTCGCTCGTGCTATCTCTATTTATCATTCAAATTTTATTTTCTACTGCGTAGCATATACATTTACAATTTATATCTTGAGATTATGATGAGATGTAAATCAATCAACAAATTAGTTATGAGATACGTTCACTGCTACTCCGCTGTTAATATTATTATTTTCACTACATCTCGTGTTAATACTATTACGTTCACTACTACTTTGGTTACTGTTGTTTCTTTAACTACTTCCGCTATTTTTAAGATTAACTTCGCTATTTCTGTTAGTTCTGTCAAACTCATATATTTTAATAAATTAATATTTTAGCTAATTTTTCATAGTCTCCATTATTCCACCTGTTACTTTCATTACATGTGTTGTGAGTCTTGTGACTACTATTATTTTCATTACTCTAGCCGTCATTTTTTTCACTACTACCGCATTATTACTGTTAATTCACTACTCTCGTTGCCGCTAGTATGACTTTCACTAGTCCTGCTGCTATTGTTGTTGCTTTTACCACTCACATGGGTGGTTAGCATCATATTAGTTGATTATCCACTTCTATTAGAGTTATATATTTAAGTAAATCTAAAATATTAGAGTTAGAATATTATTTAAGAGCAGTTTAAGAGCAATTATTATTATTATTTACTAATTAAACTACAAATTTAATGAATTATAGAATATTATATTTTTTGGGGATCTTGTTTTTAATTATCTATTTGTATGTTAGACAATTAACTTATTTATACCCCTAAATACTACTTTAAGGTTGCATAACGTATAAATTTATCATTAATATATTTCTGTATGACATATCTTAAAATTAGATAAAATAAATTATGAGACAAATTCACTACTCCCACTATTAATATTTTACTTGCCATGTTCTCGTGTAATTTAATTTCATTTGAGTGGAGTAATATCACCATATGAAAATAAAATAAATATTAATTATTTGTCTATGTTTAATTTAATTGCTCAATTAAACATCCATAAAAACTTACAAATGAAACATGATAGAAAATTAAGGTTTAAAGATATAATAGCTCATGCTCGAATACAATAATTCAAAATTTACTGATTATCACAGTTTTGATAATCGGAAAAAAAAATTAGATCTCAATCTAAGCTTAAAAAAAATACACATAAAAGTCACTTGAATCGCTAAACTACAACATCTTACGGAGTAAAGTTATACGTAAATTAGTAACTAATGCTTGAATATATAAACCATCGTAATCTAAACTAAGTAATAATTTTTCACGATTAAAGTCATAAAGTTAGCAACTTTGCTGGCTTCACGAGAACAGTGTCTAACAACCACCTTCACAAAAGAATAAAATTCTAACGTCACATCCTTGATAATACTAGAAATTTGCCGAGAATTATTAAGTACTTCTCTCACATCTTTAGTGTCATTGTAATTTTCATTCTTTTTATCAAAAAACTTGGTATGAACCTTCTTCAAAATCCTCCAAACTCTATTTAACTCGTGATCGTCGTAATCCCGACGAGAAACGACACCGTTTTGGAAGAAAGTATAGGGTCGAATTTTAATGAGATTGTCTCGATCTTTACTATCCCAGACCTTTTCTAAATCGTCGACTATTAAAACAACTCGTTGATGGGATAAGACGATTTCGAGAGATTTTCTTTTCGTCTCGATACAAGCCTCCCTATAGATAACGCTTGAAAAACGAACCGTTTCAGATTCGAGTAATTTAGCAACATGTTTAGCGTAAGGTTTACTAGACCTTGTGTAAATCGTTAAATCGAACAATTGAGCAGCCTTATTAAGGAAATTACGAGTCCCGGGTCTTAACTTGACGAAAAACTGTCCGTTTAAGATTTCGTAAACATCATTGTCATTGCCGGACTTGTTGTTTTTCGTCTTCTCGGTGGTGTGAACTAAAGTATTATCAAGATCGAGAAGCAAATGGAGTTTCTTACGGTTTAACAAGTTTTGTAAATCAACGTCTCGGAGACGTTGAATAGCGTCGACAGTGAGGGATAAGTCGCGATGGAGGTAGCGAAAGGGAAGGGTGGTAGGATTGTCGCACTCGGTTTTCGTGTTCTTACAGTCCGTGCACAGGTTGTTGACGAAAGCAAGATGGAGACACGGTTGTTGCGTCTTGTTACCATCAACACTAATTAGGGATGCTAATATGTCTTTCATTCTCTGTAGAACTCTAATTCTACGCTTGTAATGCGACTAAGTGCGCGCTTTGAATCTCTAATTACAGAATTACGAAGTATATATTCTCTCAAAATCTGTAATTCATAATTACACTATTTATATGGGAACTGAGGTGTAGAGTCACCTACTAGGATTAGGATTATTATTAAAACGGTTTTTCTAATATGTGTCCTAAGAGTATTCCCTATCTACTAAAAGAATAGGCGATTCTATCATTTTCTCGCTAAAAAACACGTTCTCAAAAAAGAAACTAGTGATAATTTTGTCCATTCACTAAATAAGGAGACTAACAATTACAGTTTAATTCATCTATTATGTTATATTTTCACTAAAATTAATCTTTTTATCAAATTTATATTATTTTCACTAAATTATAAATTATAATATTTTAATTAAAATAAAATAAAATTGATATAAAATTATAAATTGCTAAATCTTTTATTGATTCTATTATTAGATGATGAGTTGACCCACATATTCGGTATAAAACCAACACTAGAAATCGTTGTTATTATTTTTGTAACAAAAAAAATTGAAAAAATAAATATAAATTGAAACTTATTAGTTTTATCCTATAAAAATATTTTCATTAAAATATATTTCAACTCATTACTCAATTTTCCTTAACCAATTTTCAGTTCTAACTTTTATTTATCAAAGCAAAATACAATGATGAGAAATGTAGAAATTATAAGGTACCAATATTATATAAGTAATTTTATAAAAATATTAAACTTAAGTATCGTGTATATAATGCACGGGGTCTAAACTAGCTAGTATGATTATAAGAGATTAATTAGAGAATGATTTGCACAAATATAGCATGAGAATCTACATAGTATAAAAGCCAAGTCATTTTAAGGTTTCTCATTGGCTAATGAATTTCTGATATTTTGCATATCGACGATGAGAGGTTAATTAACAACATCTAAAATCTAAAATTTAGAGATTACAGAATTTACAAAATGAAATCTAAAGACGGAAAAATTACAGAATTACAATAAGAGTCTAAAAATTACGAAAAATAAGAGTCCAAAATTACAATAAGAGTCTAAAATTTATAAATGTGACCATTTTCACAACTATTTTCTCCATTCTCCATAGGCGAACAATGTTGACGATTAACATACATATAATAAACGAAATTAAAAGATACAAAAACTAAAGATTTGAGTATTTTGAGTAAAAATACGCCATATATGATATAAAAAAAATTCGTAACATTATCTTTATAATTTGTTTAAAATCAAATCAACATTACAATGGTAAAACATATAGATCTGAGTAGTTTAACAAATAAAATCTCTATATATAATTAAAAAATAACAAAAATTATAACAAAAACATTTTAACAAAGACGACCACTAATGCGGATATTTCAACAAGTTCAATATTTAAGTTTAATTAAAATGGGACCCTATTATATAATAAAAATCAGACCATATTTACATGTAGTAAATCGGAATAAAAAGCACCAACTGAAAATTTAAGGG
>VHZZ01000007.1:93491-142109 GCA_009801015.1 Silene noctiflora
TTTTTATATAAATAACATATACGTATTTAATTCAATATAGTTTATAATAATTTTAAGTAGCAAACCCGCGCAATTTTGCGCGGGTTAAAACTAGTAATAGTATTATGTTGTGTTAACACACAAATAGGATTATACATCCAGATGTATATAAGTATTGTACAACCAAGGTATAAGTATCTTAGCTTATGTGTATTTTTTCTGAGCTAATTCAAAGTTCATATTTTTAATGTGTAAATGGATGAGCTTAGATACTTTCTAATAAAACTCATATTCTTTAATATAAAACTCGAATACTTTAATATAAAACTCATATTTTACACCGTACAACTGGTGTATAGTCCATAAATTGGTGTTAACACCTAAAAATCAAAACAGTTTTAATTGATTGATATATAAACATTTACCTTCACAATAATAATAATATATATCGAATCTTTGTACCAAAAAATATATCGAATCTCAAATGATCTTTTACTTGTGCCATCAAGATCCACTTAATTATATATACTACAATAGTACAATGTGAGAAACTCATAAACTAATCATTATTAAATTTCAAATTAAAATAATACTTCCTCCATTCCAGGTCATCTGTTTAACCATTTTATTTTTTGGTATCTCGATCAATTATTTAACTTTCTATTTTGGTAATATTTTTGATGAACGATTTAATGTTCGCTACTCAATTTGGTCCACTTTTCATTAAATAATTGATTCTCCTCTCTTTCTTTGGTCTTTGTAACAAAATCAAAGGTAAACAAATGACCGGCAAGAACGAAGTAATCCCCTATATACTAAAAGATTAATGCATCTCTAAATTTTCCCGTTTAAATTTCCCGCCTAAGTGATATTTACTTCACAATATTTATTTCCTAATTAATTAGTCTTCAATATCTATATTTACTATTGAACAATATTTATCTCCTAATTAATTTTGTAACATTAATCATGGTTTAACATCTATCATCGTTTAACTTTTACATAAATAAGGCTAATAAAATATTTTATTGGGATATAAATGCAAATTTTCTACTCTTTTCAAAATGGACATAAACTACATTAGTTTAATTAATACCATGCATTTGCACTGGAGCTATACTACTATCAATCCCCTATCTACTAAAAGAATAGGTGAACTCATGATTTTTCCCGCCAAAAAGCATATTCTTAATTAAAGAAGTTGATCACAATTAAATTCATTCACTAAATAAGGAATCTACTTATAAATTATAGTTATTTCATTAATTTATAAATTTTTATTAATATTTCACTAAACTTTAAACTAAAATTTTAATTAAATATTAATAAAATTTATACAAAACTATAAATTGTTAACTAAACTATACTTTTATTTAAATATTCATAAAATTTATACAAAACTATAAATTGTTAAATATTTTATGGATGCTATTATTTGAGAAGGACTTGACCTGTTGACCATACTACGTATCAAACAAAACTGTAAATCACTAAATTTTTTTCATGAAAAAAAAAAATGAGATAAATTTTATAAAAAATACTTTCTTTAGATTAACTTTCAGCACATAACTAAATTCACTTAATCAATTTTAGCTTCAACAAACATACTTACGAGAAATACGAACAATTATTGACACTATTATATAAGAAATTTAATTAAAATATAACACTCTATCATTTATTGCACGGGGTCTAAATTAGTATTAAATGAAATAATTTATACTAGCATCTAATCTTTAAAATCCAATATTCTTCTTCAACTATCAAGAAAATTAATCAAATTAACAATTCCGAAATAATAGATCATCCACCAATTTTATAAATCTTTTTTTAGACATTTTTATTAAAAATTAAAAAGCAACTTATTATTATTTAGGTGTATGAGTAGGTGGAGTATACCAAAAACAAAATATTAGTAAGGTTGTTTGGCAACTTGGCTTATCATATTAAACCATTTTTTTCTTCCTCCAAAAATATTGCATGCTCCAACTCAATACCAACTATAAAACATTTTAATTATTAATTATTAATTCATAAATTCATTATTTAATATTTTTAATTCAAGTTTCTCAAAATCCCAACTTAATAACATTCGAGTGATCTCACAGGACAATATCCGTCTTAAACATAATAAATACAACATTTTAACAAAATATTGGTTTAAACATAATAAACTTGAGATAACAAAATATATATAGTTTCTGAGCATTATAATAACGGTTTTAAACAAGAATTTTCGATAAAAAGTTTTCATTTTTATTGTATAGAACAACAAGGTATTTTCTCCTTAATTCTCTATTTTCTTTGGGTTTTCTTTTGTTTTAATTTCAAGCACTTTCCAGTTAGTAATCCCAATTGGGTAATTAAGATTTTTGTTATTGTTGGTATTTTAATTAGTACTGTTACTGTATAATTTGTTTGGATTTTTGTGCTATTTGATCATTTGCAAGATTGTAGATTATTGATCATTTATTGATTTATTGATTCAATTTGCTGTGTGATGAAGTTTGATTATTATTTTATGGAAAAGTTTTGTTCTTGATTGTTATTAGTTCATGATGTAATATATGATTGGTAACAAAATTAATTATTTTTGTGTGCTTTACTGGGATTTTAATGATGAAACTCTGAAAGTTAGTAATTTTTTTCCATTTGGGTTTTTGATTATTGTTAATGGTTAATCTGTATGATCAATTTAGTTTGAATTTGATGCATATGAGTTAAACATGTTTGTGTGAGTCTTGTTAATCCAAATGGTTGTATTCGTCGTTTAATTATACGGTTAATGGATTGGTCTCACATGTAAAACCGTCTCATATGAGTTATGATGCACATGTTTATGTGTTGAGCTCTTTTGATCATTGCAGTATACATCTAGATGTAAGACAATCTAATCTAATATTGGTCTTCTGAGTTTGGAATCTGAACAAAAGATTTGAATTTTCAAATGCTTAGTTTAATCCATGTAGTCGGATTGGTCTCACCTGTAAAACCGTCTCATATAAGTTACTTTCCAGTTTCCAGATGTTTATGTGTTTTAGTTTAGTTTGTGAATTTTTTCTTTTGATAATTGCAGTATACAATCCAATCCAAAATTGGGATTCTATGTTTCGAGTCTGATGTTTAGTTTACTCCTTGATCGTAGTTTTGTGCTAAATAATCGTTCTCATAGGTTATTCTTGCTGAAACAGGGATTCTATTTGAATTTTTGGTATTTCAAAGCAAATAAAATGAGATTCAAAAAGGGTACTAAAGTGGAGGTGTCGAGCGTAAAGGAGGGTCCATCAGGGTGTTGGCGTAGAGCTGAGATAATTAGTAGAAATAGTCACCGTTATGCTGTTAGATATGAAGAGAATACTGAGCTATTTGGGAAATCAACGGTTGAGAGTGTGTCACGTAAAGCGATTAGACCGTGTCCCCCACAGGTAGATTTACTACAGGACTGGTTACCTGGTGATGTCGTGGAGGTGTTGCATAACTTTTCTTGGAAAATGGCCACAGTTTTGAAGGTGTCCGGACGTAATCATCTCTTTGTTAGGTTATTTGGATCGGCTGTTGAATTTAGAGTAAATAAGTATGATGTACGAGCGAGAATTTGCTGGCAAGATGGTGAATGGATTGTGATTGGAAAGGTATAAACCTATTATTATTATTATTTCATTTGCCCTTCGTACTCTTCAATACTTGGCATAAGAATGAATGGGGCACACATGAACGCGAGAGCGTGTTAATGTAGTAAATTGATTTGAATGCCCAAAAAGAAACAAGTAGTATTGTATTAGTTAATTTTAATCGTATTTTGTTGTTTTATGCAGGCTTCAGATAAGTCTGAAGATCTAAGGTTCAGGATCCCGGTGTCTCAAAATGCTAATAATCAACAACGAAAACTGGTTACTTTTGTGAGTGGACGTAAAAAGTATCGTAATGAATTCAGTCAGAACACCAACATTGCATTGGGATCTCAAGCAGTGTCTCTGAAACTTTTGAAAAGAAACCTATCTGATATTGTTCATTCCGAGGTTGAATCATATGCATGGCCCTCTCGGAAGAAGATTCAGTTGGGAAACATAGAGAGCCTGTCTCAGTATCCCGAGAAGGTAGAAAATGTTGCTTCTTTAATCGAAAACATAAACGGATGTTCAGAAATGATTAACGAGAGGGAGAAAAGAGATGATGTTAGTGTTTCATCATCTGTTGGTAGCTGTAGTGTCTATCGGAACTCTTCCCATAATTTGCATCATGTTTATGCCGCAGGTCAATATGAAGCTAATGACGGTCAATCTAGTGATGCTGAATCATGTTACCCATTGAGATCCGAGGAAGGAAACTATGTCCTTCCTGAAAAGGTAGTATTGGTAGACGAAATCCATAGGTTAGAGTTACATGCATATCGGTGTACCTTAGGGGCATTATATGAATCAGGTCCCTTAAGTTGGGAACAAGAACTATTACTGACAAACCTTCGAGATTCACTGCATATATCAACCGATGAGCATTTGGCGGAGATAAGGAGCTTGGTTTCATCTAGTATTTGCTTTGCATCTAGTTGACTGAACATTCAGTTTATATTCTCTGTTGTTTTTAAGTTTCCGAAGAGTTCTTTGCAATTGTAAGAAGCGCAACTAATTCGGGTCTTTTATGCCCGTGTAACATTTCTTATGTTTTCATATTGGTTTTCTGCATTGTATTTGACATTATGATCACAGATTCTCATTGAAGACGGGCACTATCCGTCACAAGTTGAAGACGAATGTATCAGAATGTCAAGGTTTGATCCATTATTGTCCAATGTTGTCTTTGTATTTGCCTTCTTTGTTCTACTTTCTTGTCTTTGTTGTTGCGCTATAAAATAGCTCACTAAATTGATTGCGCTTTTTATTGTAAACCATCAGTCTATGTAATGAAAACCTATGCCTTTCGTGGTTTTAAATCTCGATATCGGTTGTAGTCACGATATCGGTATAATCAATCCTTAATCGGTCGTAAAGGACGGATCGCGGTGAATCTCGGGCGATATCTCGTATTGGTAGAGTGAAAATTCGATACAACTCGGCCAATACGATACAAATCGGCTGAGATTTTGAACGGTGATGCCTTTACATTACTACTTACTGCCTGTTCAAGTGACTAATTTCAGTCGCCAAATTGATATTGGCGACTGTTTTCGGTCGCCCGTTTTAGTCGGCTGACTGCTGTTTTCTTGTAGTGGAAACCAAGTCTCATACCAAAATAAATTCATATTCTCATACCTTAAAAATCGAAATTGGTTATGTTTTATTTATAAATAAATCATATTTTTTTTAACAAAAATAATTTCTTTACATTCTGAAAAAAATGAAAATGAAAATGAAAATTTTGATTTTATTTTATATTTTTTAAGAAAATCATTATTTTTATTAAGACATTTCTTTGTTACTTAACAAAAATTTTAGGTAATCAAATTAAGCACACATATTCTAGAGTTCTTCAGCTTTAAAAATAAAACAAAATTATATATATTTTTCAAATAATTGTTTAAAAATTTACGAAAAATATTTAGTATTTAGTCTACTAAAATTTAAATATTTTGATTTTTATAAATTAATTAAAAATCTTCTCTAATTGATGTTAATTTATTTTAGGATCTAGTTTCATTTGTTAGTTTTTTTTTTTTATATATTTTGATTGTATATTTCGTAAAAAGTGTAATCAATTTAACTTTTTATACATGATATATTGAATTTCTCATTAGATTTTAGATAAGGGTTTAATTTCATTTTTTATAGATTTTTTTTTGACAACTGTGAAGGAAAATGCTAATAGTCAACTACATTCTCATGACGCGTTGGGCCACGCCATGAGCCAATCCATTTAACAATCTATGAACAGAAGAAACACATAAACTGTGGAAATTAAGAGAAAGCTGTTGAATGTCTTCCAGGAGCCCATTAATAAGATGATGCTCTGTCTCCACGCTTGCCAACGGGTATAAAACCTGCAAGCAATCCGACGAAATCTCAATGTGACGCATACCAATCCTCCGGGTCCATTCAATCGCAGCACGAAGTCCCAGAGCCTCAGCCTGTAGAGGCGATTCAGCTCGCACTTTGAGACCATGAGAGAAGGTGATTGCTCATGTGCGAGCCAAGACGACCCAATCAACAACACCGTCAGACCGACTTTTCCAAGCAGCATCCACATATACCCGTACTGAATCGCAAGAAGACGGTCCCCAATCAAATAGAAAGGTCGACCCTCCTTCAAACCGCAGTTGTCACCCATATCGGAATTCTCATCAGTATTCTGACGAAATCCTCCCTCTTTCATTCCTTTTGTCATGGCTATCAAGGCCGTTCGTGTTGTATCTTTCCAGAAACCAAAGAAAGAAGATGGATGAAAAGACTCCCCCTGAACACTTTAGCGTTACGAGCCCCCCATAAACACCATAAGATAGCTAGAAAACTCACCACCTGCTTTTCCGCATCCTCTAAGCTTCCTAAGAAAAACAATCAATTCATAACCTATTCACCGAGATCCAAATGATCTCCCTAATCCGCTTGGATCCCCAGTTCGGACGCAGCCCAGACCTTTCTACCAATGATGCAATCGCGAAACAAGTGTTCCACTGTTTCCACCATAGATCCATCATGTCAACAAAGATGGCAGTACACATTGACCCCTATATTCCGTCTGAGAAAGTTACTTCCCACCGAAAGGGAGTCAGTAATAATTCTCCACACTAAGATCTTCCAAACCTGAGGACCCGGCAGCCTCCAAAGTTTCTTTTTACAGAAACTCCGGCTCTTTACATTCAGTCTAGTTTGATCCTTCTCTGAACCCTTACTCTCCATAAACTGTGTAAAAGCTGCTTCATAACCCGTCTTGACAGAATACCTACCACTACTACTCAGTGGCCAGAAAGCTTTATCCAGTGTCTGGGCATAGCATAGAGGCATTGCTAATATCTTTTCTGCATCCTCCTCGACAAAAGTTCGCGGACCAACCCCTCATTCCATGTACGCCAACCAAGGACGAGATCCTTAACCCGTAGGTTCCGTAACGAGACATAATCAAGGCCTAGCAGAGCCTCCTTAGGTTCCGGACATGATCCGAAGACCCACCCAGAGTCCCACACACCTAGATGGGAGTTAACCCTGGCTTCCATCCCACATATCGAGTTAAGAGATCATAACCATGAAGCATACTGCGTGCACCCCAAGAGAGATCAGAACGCTTTGGTGATGAAAAAATACCCCTGGATGTGCTTACACCAAACAGCTTAGCACGAAAAACCTTACAAAAATAAGAGTTTTCACCCGAAACCAAACGCCATGCATGCTTAGCCATCAAAACCTGATTTAAGCAACCAATATTTCACATACCCAGACCCCTTCACTTTTAGGTAAACTGAGAAAGTTTCTACTACACCAATGAGTCGTACCAGCCACCCTACACCCTGCCCGCCAAAAATGAGACAAAATAGAATTCACCCTATTTATCACACTTACCGGTAGTTTAAATACCGATAGAAAGTAATTCGAGAGATTGGACAAGACCGATGATATAAGTGTAAGACGTCCCGCAGGTGAGAAATATCCCATTCCAAAAAGTGATACGACATATACTCCTAAAGATTTTTTTTTTTTTTTTTTTTTTGTATAAAAAAAATTAAAAAAATTGTAGAACTTATCAGAAGGGTCAATTACCACTTCACCACATATACTCCTAAAAATTTATTTTTATTTTTTTTTTTTTTTTTAATTTTTTTTTTACAAAAGAGTATTATATAGCAATTTTTCAGTTATTTATTAATGAGTTCTTAGCTACATGCTCAGCTGTTTTAAGACTTTTTAGAAACAAATCGTTAAAAGTGGCCGGAGTTGACTGCTTCCTGGTGTCGATTCCCTCAAATCAAGTTGTACGGAGTACTTGTTTTAATGAAAGGTTTAGCGTTCAGATAACGCACGATTCTTTAAACTGAAGGGTTCCCGGAACAAATTTTCAGACGAAAAGAATAGCCCCTTCAATATTACGAGATAGATAATAGTAGGAATTATCACTTCCTACATTTGATTGAGAATAACAGCATTTGACACAGGCTCCATAAAAAAAATTAAAAAAAAAAATCAAAGGCATTTGATACATAATAGTATAATACTGCATTGAAAACTATCAGGCTCAACTTGCAAGTTCCAACGACGAAATGATCTGGATGGATAAAACGCAGCCCGGCCTAGTACAGTTCCAACTATTCAGACTCACATGGATTGTTAAGAGTTATGTTCAGAACAGGTGAGAAAACATGCGAAAAACATTGTCGACTACAAGGAAACACGATAAGGGTTCCCCGCTCTTGACACCAGACACCATTGCCAAGCACCTACTTCCACAGCTTGCGCAGAGACATGTTCTTGTCGGTATCCTTCTTCATGACCTTAGCCACTGCCATCTCAAAGTCCTCTTGGGTCACATGGATTCTCCTCTCTCTTAGAGCAAACATACCAGCTTCTGTGCAAACCGCCTGTCAGACATTCGCATGACAACAGATTAGAAAGTTGGAAGTAGACCACTTCAGAAACTAACCCGTTGTCCTAACATACTATCGGAATAAGGGAGATCACTCCATCCAAGTAGACTGTAGCACTTGGTAAGAAAAACGAAGGTACAATTATCCAGATTGTGTTTTTAAGAAGCAGTCCAACAGGACACAATGGCTAAAGACCAAACCAGCAAGTATGTGTGCCAGGATACAGCACGACCATCTTATGATGAGACGGTATTAGACACAGAGTTGCATGAAACAATTCATTGATGTTATACATTGTGAGGGAGCCACCAAAAAATAATACTCCAAAAAAAAGGATAAAAGGCCACATCGCTCGTATAGCAGATTAGCAGCCCTGCTCTTTACCACATAACAGAACCACGTCAAAATTTTAATCACAGAAGATCCCTTCTCCGGATTAGGAGATACATTAAACCACTGAGGACGTAACTTGAAGGAGGCAGCCAACTAATAAGAGTTGTAAACAACAATAACTTGCAACGAGAAAGAAAAAATATACCTTCAGCTCTGCACCAGAAGCACCATTCATTTTCTCGGCAATCTTTTTAAGATCAATTCCACGCATTAGGTTCATTTTTCTTGAATGGATTTTCAAAATGTCAGCACGCGACTGCAATTTCCAGAATAATTTAACTAATTCAGTAACAAGTATCATAAAATGTATTAAACAGTTAAACACACTAACACACTCCTGCAGTCATCTCACCCCCTATCCCTCCCCAAAAAGCAGAGTGCAATGGCCGTGGGACCGTGGACACGGAGCGCCAACAATAGCCAATTCTGAAGGAACCGGCTTTTGTTTAGTATGCTATTAACAACAAGAGTAAGGTTGATGCAAGGCCTTTCAGAATCGCTAAAAGGGAATCCGACAATATTCAAAGTTTGAAATTATCCACGGGAGGAATCAACTTACATCTTCATTGGGATTTGGGAATTCGATCTTCCTATCAATTCTTCCGGGCCTAAGAAGAGCTGGATCCAGAATGTCAATTCGATTTGTGGCCATCAAGACCTGTCAGTTATAACCCCAAAATTTCATTATTAACACCACAGCACAGAGTATTGTGGTCTTTCACCACCACCATGATCCACTTATAAGTTGCACAAATTAGCTGTACCTTGATCTTATTTGAAGCTTCGAATCCATCAAGTTGGTTAAGAAGTTCAAGCATTGTTCGCTGAACTTCACTGTCACCATTGCCGGAACCGGACTCCATTCTAGCGGACCCTATGCTGTCAATCTCATCCATAAAAATAATTGATGGAGCATGTTCCCTGCACAGAAAGATACAGAAAATCTGACATCAGAGGAAAGCAAACACAATAAAATTGTTGATATCTATCTAGTTAGTTTTGATTCCTGTGACTCGGTGAGAGTAATAGCATCAAGCATCTATACATGATTCACGAAATTAACGAATACCTTCCCAAAGGTATTATGTTTTAATAACCAAATTAGATAAAACAAACCTGGCCATAACAAAAAGTTCCCTGACCATCCGAGAACCTTCCCCAATGTATTTCTGAACAAGTTCAGAACCAGATACCCTAATAAAGGTACAATCAGTATGGTGAGCAACAGCCCTCGCCAGCAGGGTTTTGCCTGTTCCTGGAGGACCATATAGGAGAACGCCCTGAAAAAACATAAACAAAAATGACGATTCAGTGTGTCCATTCCTTCACTAGATTAGACCATACAAAGCAACAGAAGAGCACAGCACCCATTCATACCTTTGGTTGGGCAATCCCAAGACTCTCAAACAACTCAGGGTGTTTTATCGGCAGCTCAATGACCTAATCAAGTCACAACAAAAGCACAGGTGATGAGTAGTGAATTACTAGCTTAATTCTACGAAGATAACAACATATACTAATGTAGAATAAAAATAACATAGCACAAACCTCCTTTATCTCTTTGATTTGCTGGTCAAGACCACCAATCATATCATAAGTAGAATCAGGAACTTTCTCAACTTTCATAAGGTTGACCAAAGGGTCTACCTTACTCGGCAAAATTAGATGGAGGACATAGCTGTCATTTCGTAATGCAACTCTTGTGGATGGTGTGAGTTTAGTGATGTCAATATTCTTATCAATATCAACGACATATTTGCCCTCTGGATGAACCTATAAATATTAAAGTGAACAAGAAAAAGAAAATAAATTAGTTACCAACAATAAGCCGAGAAATTTGTCCTAAGTGTCTATACTTGAGAAGATAGACTACTAATAAAAGGGGGAGGGGATAGACTGCATTAACATTCAAATTGAACAACAGAATGGAATCAACTGATTATGCTTGAACTGTTTTTCAAGTGTCTGAACTCTGAAGCTTTATTATTTTCCTCTGACTCGGTGACTCTACCACATTCATGGAGAAGGTGAAAAAAATGACAATTTTATTTATCATGAGTTAGCGACTACACAGCCTACGAATCACTGTTTCCCTGAGACTGTCACACATAGACCAAAGAATTTATTGTGGATTAGAATCACTGATAGACAGCATGGTCAGGAGCAATTTTTGAGAAGGCCAGTTAACATGGGTAGCAATTAAGATTCCAGTAGCTCTTAACTGTGAACTCTTTTTACGAAGACAGCAATTTTATTGTATTCCAATTAGTCAGTCACGGCCATAGTAGCTTTATCCACCAATGCATAAAATGGTATGATAACGTGCATATAGATGCAGATTTCCATTCAATATCATGCACTTAAATGCTAAATCAAAACGACAAACCATATAGGCTGTATGCAAACTGAACTCTGCACAGTAATCTAATAAAACAGAAACAGATCACCTTCTCCCGTCAGCAAACAATTGTGAAGAATTATTCATTTCATAAGTACAAGAAAACTCAAGTCATCTAACAAACCAAAAGGCAAAGAGATACCAAGTCCTGAGCAGCGCACTATACAACAGAATACAAGTGCATACAGGAGACTTTGAAAGGGGGGAGACAACAAAGCAACAAACTGTACTTACTTTGACAAGAACCTTCGATTTTCCCATCACTTTAACTACTTCACCAACATAAGAACCAGGTTCTTGAAGCAGCTGTAACTCCTCCTTTAGTGCTCTCACTGTCCAGTTTAAATGCTTGTTAGAAACTCCACAATCACACATAATGAACCATAAAAGCAGTTGACCATTCATAGCGCTACTATCACAATTACTTCAACAAATGTAATATATGGCACAGATTACAGGCTTTAGCGCACAAAAGCTGAGATATAGTCCGCATAAAACCCAAACAGCCTCGAACTACGTGTGCAACCAGCCCATCGGAGCTCAGAAAAAGAACTTCCATCCAATTACAACTTGATCTCGCAAGTGTTGGTGTATTTAAAGAACAATAAGATTCATCAAATTGTCGGTTTTCATCATGCATAAGCACACTTATGCTCAAGGCATAAAATCCTCCAAAGATAATGCAAACACCATGAACTCTATAATTGTTTGCGACTTTGTGCATCAACCAAAAATCACAAGTCGAGCATGTTTTATCATAGGTTATCACAACTACTACATATCTCATAAACTCAAAATTGTGATCGGTTAATGGTTATATAACTTGGCACGAGAAATTAAAAAAAATAACAGCAAACAATTAAATTTATCAACCTCCTGCAATGTAAATGCCCAAATCTACATAGTACACAAAATTGATGCTCAATTCGAACAACTGAAGCACAAAATCAACTATTAAATCAAACTAGATCCCCGAGGTGCAATCAAAATAATACCGTAAAACCTAAATAATTATGTAAAACTATTCACAACATCAAAGACAGAAATTCAAACACTACTATACACTACCACTACCTTCAATCTATAACTCAATCCATATCAATTCAAGATGCAATCAGAATAGTTCTGTAAACCTAAAACCTATCTAAAATCCTCATCTTTCATCAACAACATCAAAAACCTAAATCATCAACATCGAAGAATTAGGGTTAGAAGAAGCCTCAACAATAAAATCATCAATCTCCAATCAAAATAGGTTCGCAAACATGAAAAATCACATTACCTAAATCAATAACCAATAGACGAACTAAAGCAAAACAAATCAATCAAAAATAGAAGAATTAGGGTTAGAAGAAAAGAGACCTCGAAAAAATCCGATCAAAATCGTTTCGCATACACGATAAATCACAATTACCTAAATCAACAACTAATAAACGAACATAAAACAACACAAATCAATAAAAAATCATATAATTAGGGTTAGAAGAGAAATCAACCTCTGGAATTAAGCTCGTTACGCTGAGCTTCAAGACGCTGAAGATTGAACGTTTTAGTACGAGCTTCAAGCTGACGTTCATGGATACGTTGAACGTAATACTGTCTTAAACCTTCGCCTTGTTTCACAACCTTCTTCTCTACTTCCGCCATCGCCATAGCTTCTTCTATCTCGATCTTTCTTGCGTGAGAGGGTAACGAAAAATTTGGGGGATTTTGGATTTGGAGTTAAAGTTGTTGTTAAGGAAGGAAGTGTTTGGGGTTACCGGTTATATAGAGATGGCCGAACCCGAACCCGAGTCCGTATATGGTTTGTGAGTGGTTTGATTTTGGGCTTAGTTTTGTGTCGGTCTGATATGGCATGGCATGGCCCACTTAGACCTGGTAAAACGGGTCAATCAGGTAGGTATGGGTCAGCTCACCTTTTCGGGTCGGGTTGAGTCGGGTCGGGTCTTTTCCGAGTTTTGGGTTAGTTTCGGGTGACTTGTTGTCGGATCACTTCGGATCGGGACATTTTCGGGTATG
Source organism: Silene noctiflora (assembly GCA_009801015.1). Lineage (NCBI taxonomy): Eukaryota > Viridiplantae > Streptophyta > Magnoliopsida > Caryophyllales > Caryophyllaceae > Silene > Silene noctiflora. Next base: position 106,787 of record VHZZ01000007.1, read on the forward strand.
GGTCATTTTGGGTCGGGTTGCTTACGAGTTAATGGTTAAGCACTTTAGTTAGTACTACTTTGATTAAGAAATACTATTTTGCAAATTTAACTATTTATTAGGGATTGTTGTAACCAATAAAACTTTATTTTGATACATACTTCGTATAATATTAAGATGATTTAGTACTAATCGTTTTGGGTTATTTTAGGTCACTTCAAGCTATTGGGATCGGGTCAATTATGAGTAGAATCTTTTCGGGTTGAGTCAACATTGGGTTAGACATTGTTCGGTCGGGTCTGTGTCGGGTCAGGTCGATTCAGGTCAAGCAAGTGTGGGTTATTTTCGGGTTGAAGGTTGGCCTTTTCGGGTCGGGTCATTATGGTGTAACCCATTTTGCTAGGTCTATGGCCCACATGGGTATGTTTAAGACCTACTAAATTTTGACCCGATCTCACCAGTTTTCTTAGGGTCAATACCCAAAAATTTTGACCCGTTTTGTTTGATCTAAATCCAAATATTTATGGTTGAAATTCGACGCAAATGGGTTGACCCATTTGATAAAGACAAATAAAAAAAATTATTTAAATATTATAAATTCGAAATAATAGTTAAAAGTTTATCAATTTAGTACTTCAAATTACAAACTCAATTAAATAATCCATCTATGTGTGACTTGGGCTCGACAAACGAATCATATCATATAAGGTTTAATTTGTATTCATGTCAACAATGGCTCTTTTTGGAACGAGAGTAATTAAAATTGGAGCTATGGAGGCTAAAATAGGAGGAAATGAGAGGATATTGGTGGTTAATACTGGTTGCGGAGGGTGAAAATAGGAAGTGATAGATGGATGATTCCAAGTAATACATTACCTTTATATAGAGGTATTAATTCCTCCATCGCCCCCTCTTTCCACCATCCACAACCACCACTAACCACCAATTTCTTCTCATTTCTTATTGTTTTAGCTTCCATTACTACCGTAATTATTATTCTCATTTCAATCGAGTCCTAAAGGGTAATCTTTCCACACCAACCATAGTCAATTTCATAAACAAGTCAATTGTGTCGATCCCAACTCCATACATTTAATTTTCAACCCGATTAGTTTAACACATAAACTTTTAAGCAGACCACTTTTAACCTGTAACCTTTTAAAATTATCAAGCTAACTAACTTATATGAAGTATAACCTAATAATCCAAAAACGATAAATGATACGAAGTATGTTCAGTTTTCAAATATGATAGGTAGATTATTGGCCCAACCCATTTCAAGTATATCCTATTTAAATAAATAGCTTTGTATATCAAGTAATCTCAAGACTTTAATCGTAACCTGACCAACTTAAATTTCATGTTAATTTTACTCCAACCCATTTACCTATAAAAAATGGGTTATATTCATTCATACACAAGTTTTACTCTTTTATGTACAAAATTAACCACTCAACCCTCTCATGTTAACACCATGATTTTCAAGTGTTTTTCAACTTTCTCCCTCTACCTCACAAATAACACCAGCCCACCACCACCACCCAACCATCGTGTCACCAGCACTGCCCCAACCTCTCTTCCACTCCACCGCCTCCCAAAACCGCCCCTTCCCCGTTTGCCTACCAACCCACCTCCTGTACTACCACTAGATTGCTTTTTTTCCCACTTAAACAAACCCATCCTTCGACACTAGACTTTTGTCCACCGACCCTCCTCGACCACCCTGCCAACTACGATCCCTGTGTCTTGCACGATAAGACGACCATCGCAGATCCTCATCCCCTTGCATAATTCGACCATCACATCAGACCCCCCGCTCCATGCACACGCCATCATTTCTCCCAGAATGTCGGCCTACCAATGACGCTCCGCCGACCAGACGACCATCTCCTTTTCCACCATCACCCACTCCCCTGCCACCCTAGCCAATAAGCCATCCCTTTCTCATCAGCCTTAAATGTTATAAACCCTAATTTAATTTAGGTATCTAATTTCACAAAAAAATATATTACATAATTAAAAGTTAAAATTAGGAACTATTGCTTGATTAATATAAGAACAAGATTTGTGATGGATTAATTTGATGAGCATTTGATTAATTTCCTAGAGGAATAGAGTTCAAAGATTTTTATTTATTTTTATTTTTTATTTTTTTAACAAGGGTAAGCTGTGGAAAATTTATGGGAAAAAGTCCATGAAAGAGTAAAAAATCCGTCCATAAATGAGCAAGTATGTAAGAAATATTCGTTTTAAAATACCCGTTAACTTTGTATTAGGTATATATCGTATTTTACGGGTCGAATTATCTATTTCATGCTAGAACTCACTAAAGCCAAATCCAAAGAAAACGAGCATGCGACTATAGCACAATGCAAATGTTTGATCAAATCAACACAATTTTGTAATTGGTTTACCAATAAATGCATTGCATTAAAAGGAAACCATAATAATAAAACTAAGATTGAAGTTGTCATCATAGTTCTTCCTTCCTTGTTCTTAGGTTGTTCATAGAGCAACAAAATTGCTCACTTTGATCTTCAACCCTTCATCAAATCAACTATCTTTTTACCCTTTTCTTTCTCCTTTTAAAAAAACCCAAAAAAACATTAACTTTCTTGATTTGTTTTAATACATTAGGGTGATAATCCCTAAAAAAAAATTAGATTTTTGATCAATTATCATACATTTTCTTAAATTTGTAGGATTACTGTTTGTGATCTGATAAAAATCTTACAGAAAATAGTTTGTTGGTTTAAATTGTTGTTGAATTTTTCTAGGGTTTGATGATTTGATAACCCTAAAATACAAATTACTGAAAAAGATTGGAACTTTGATTGTTTTAGATTGATTTTTTCATCTGGGTTTTGTTGAAATTTCAAGTAGTTTTCTGGGTAAAATTTAGTTTTTTCTATATTGAAGTGAAAAATTAAATGGAGAAGAAAAAAGTTACAGTGCCATTAGTATGTCATGGGCATTCTCGTCCAGTAGTTGATCTTTTTTACAGTCCAATTACACCTGATGGGTTCTTCCTCATTAGTGCTAGCAAGGGTAAATTTATTTACTTTGGTTAATTTTATATGTGCAGTGATAATTGATGTTTTTATGTATGCCATTGATCATTTACGGTGATGTTTCACCTCAATTGACCGAAAATCGTATTGGGATTAAGGCTCTGTAGGGATAGTTGATGTTCATTTATTTGTGGGTTTTGTTTTCTGTGTGTTAATTGTTTTTTGTCAATTCAGTAGTGATGTTTGTGATCATGCCCATGTGAAGTAATTAGAGTTTGAGCTTGAATTTCGTATTTTATGAGAGATTGAAATCATTGGATATGCCTGGGTTGACCATTTTATACGGATTAACGGTTCATCTTTGGAGTTTGCTTGTGATGTATTATATAGTAAAGCTTGCTTGTGCTTAAAAAGTTGGGGGATTTACTGCCAGGCTCTTTTGTTTCGTGCCATGAGAGTTATAGATTAGCAACATGAATTTCTTACTGTTCATGAACTAATGAGTTCCGTAGCGTAGCAACTTTTACCAGTGGCATTATCCCCTGTATTACATTTGTGGAAGGAGATCATGAACGATGTATATAAGAAGTGGAGGGTAGGGGGGAATTTTGATTGAGTAGCCTTCAAATTTATTTCAAAGGTTGAGGCACTATGCATCTGCATTTTTAGATGAGGCACTTGTTGCACTACTCTTTGTAGATTTATATAAGTTTAGGTCAATCAGTTTCAGATATTCACGATTAGGAAGTGGTTTGTGCTTTAATGTTGCTGTTTTTTTTGTAATTTATGGAGCAGTTTGTTTGATATTTTTTTTTTTTTTTTTTGTGAATTTTGTTTGTGACACTTTGTTATTGATACTCATGTAGATTCTAGTCCGATGCTTAGAAATGGGGAAACTGGAGATTGGGTTGGAACTTTCCAGGGTCATAAAGGTGCAGTATGGAGTTGCTGCTTAGACAGAAATGCTTTAATTGCAGCAACAGCATCTGCAGACTTCTCCGCGTATGTTTACTGTATTTGTTTTTACTAATTGCTTTGGTTCTTCGCCTTTTATTAGAAGGGTTCTTGGTGGAGATTGTCTTGATTGTGTGCTTATGTATGGAGTTTGTGCCTTTAGGTTGTCCTTTTATATTAGAAGATCCGTCTCATCTTGTATGCGAGGAATCAAGTACATTTTTACCCTCTCTAAATTTTTTTTGGCATGCTTCTAGTCAACTGCCGTTGCCCTTTTGTGATATGGTAGTTTTTAGGTATTGATTTGTTTTATATTTCTTGCTTATTCATCTACTAAATGGTACCCTGTCTTTAGTTAGTAGCCTACATAATACTATGGTGGACTTCGGACATTTGGAAATTAGAAAGTCGCTCTTCATTGTCAGTTGCCACCCATTGATGCTCTTTCAGCTAATTCTGTAAAAGTGACGTGAGTATCTGTAAAGTTTTGATGGTCTATTTGAAATTATTGGGGAAATTGTCAGTGATGCTTGATCTTCAGTACATCTGCACGAATGAGTTTCAATTGTATATATATCTTCTCCACTTTACGATTCTCCAAATATTTGTACCTGAGAGATGAAATTTCTTACTTTACTATGCTTGATCCATTTACAGAAAAGTGTGGGATGCCATAACTGGAGATGTGAAGCATTCATTTGAACACAAACACATTGTTCGGTCTTGTGCTTTCTCAGAGGTAGACACATCAAGCTTAGTTTTTGTCAACAACAGTCATAGATTAAGCTAAATGAAGATTTATAATTATCTAGCGTTTTAATATTGAAGTTAAATTCTTGATATTTGTGAAAGGCAAACATTATTTTTTTACACAGACTTTCGCAATCTCTCATAATCACATACTTTATTGTTTTCCTCCTTTTTAAACGGTTATTGCTGCTTGATGCTAACATATATCATGAAGTAACCATGCAGCTGCTAGTAGTTTAATTGTTTATTTATGTTGTGGAGCTTACATTTGTGTATTTCCTCATAAATCTGAATGCAGGACACCCACCTTCTTTTAACTGGTGGGATGGAGAAAATACTGCGCATCTATGATATGAATCGTCCAGATGCACTTCCCAGAGAACTTGATAAGTCTCCTGGTTCAGTGAGAACAGTGGCATGGCTTCATAGTGACCAGACTATATTGAGTTCTTGCTCTGACATGGGTGGAGTTAGGTATGCTTTTCGACATCTACGTTTAGCTGATCTGTTTGATTTAAGCAGTGCTTATCCCTGTAGATTGGCCAAGTTTGTTTGGTTCTGCAAAGTGGCTATGATCACTTGTGGCTATGCTAGAGCCTCTGATGTCCCTCTTTAAAATTAGAAATCATGGGGGCTATATGATGCTCCCCCCCATTCCACTTTTGTTCTCTTTTTCCAAAATTTATTCCAAATTAATTGTCCTCTTTCTACTTTTGGTATGCTAAAATGGGCTGACTACCACTATTACCCTTACTCTTTTAACTACCACTCTCCCTATTAAAATGATATTGTCCCCATTCTTCCTAATTAAAGGGGGTATAGTAGTAAATTTATCCCTGTTTCTTAAATCTTCCCAAATTGGAAAGTAAGATAATAAAAGTGGAATGGAGGGACTCAAGGGAGTATTTAATATCTCCTTCACATTCTTAGCAGGGGGCTTGGAATGGTTTAATTTTGGATCATAATGTAAAAGGGTGTATTCTTTTTCTGCTTAAGAGCATAGAATGTAACAAGGCGGCTTTAGTCATTCTGGGACATGAAGGGAATAATGTTTTCTAGTTCACCCACCAATAGGGAGTACTCAAGTCATGTCAGTATCCATGTGGCTACGTGTTATGTAGAACTCACTAAGCAATGTCCTATTGTTCACCCACCATTAGAGAATGTGAGGTGAAATAGTCGTGAGACAGATTAATATGGGGGGAACCGTGGATGCATACAATTGGTCGTCTTGTTTGGTTGCAACGTGTGTTGTGGTGCACCACAAGCTTGACCAATGCATCAGGAGCATGTCATTGGCACGGGACTAGACAACACCATTGCCAGCAAGGGTAAAACAAAACCAGAATTAAAGGATGTTCGATGGAAATTTTACCGTCACCCAACATGGCTGGAGATGGCTAATTGGAATGGTATAATTTTATTCCGAGACAGCTTTAAGGGGGATTGTTTAGACCATTTCAATCTTTACCGTTTCGTCCTAAGATAGCGTGTTGCCATGTCGTGCATACAAGTAACCCTTTTCCCAACTTAACATTAAAAATTGGCAAACCATGCAACTGTTAAGACTTCCAAGGAATAGAAGTTTTGGATTAGTCACGATCTTGTTGACAAAAAGCAGTCTTGCACAGGATGATGGTGGTATACTAGGTTGTCAGTGAGTTGTTGATGGTCTCATAACTCTCATTTAGTTATGACTCAGTCGCCTATGGTTGTTCTGAACTTCTGAGACCAGATTTGAATGATGTAACGTACACTTAGGATGACTTTATGGATTACGATGTTGGGATTTATTGAAGATTGTCTGCAAGCATCTATGAGTCTACATTGATTGTATTGATCACAATTTATGCAATCTCAAAAGTAAAGCGATTCAGTTACGCCATATTCAATATCCCACACGGTAACGGCTTGCTTGAATAAACAATGTTACCTAGGTGAAGGGTTACCATGTAGTACATAATTATATCTCAAATTATTTTGACATGGTCTGTCAGGGTGAACCTTAAAAGCCGGATATGTAGGTCATACAAATATACTATGCTCTTTGACTGGCATCATAAACAAGGGTCTCAGAATTGACTAAAATTATCTGGAAGAACACATGGTTCGCAGAATAGATGCCACAAAAAGTTTGTCTCTTCAGTTCCCCACTCGCCCTATACAGCTATATGTTGGGGTCTTGATTTATGTTTGTGAGGCCGTTGTGATAGCCCGGCAATAATTTTCTGAACATTCAATTATTCATATATGTGATCATGAAGGACATTAGTCATTGTCATATTGATTCGATTCTTGACACTGGATATACGGACATTGAGGAGGTTAAGTTCCACTTTCTAGGTTGACCCAATAGATTGGCTGGTTAACGTTTGGGCTTCTGAAAGGCTTGAATCACTAGATATTGGGTCGGAATCGCCACTCCCCTTAGATATCTTGCCTTATTTGGTAGCTGCAGTATGTGAGAACTGAGAAGTGAACTTTATTTATTTCTATTTACTAGGGTGCATGTTGTACTGATACAATGTTTTTTTTTTTTTGGGTGTCAAGGGAGTCGCAAAGGCATTGTTGATGCTTACACGTTTTGAATTGGATCATAAGCACCACCTCTCAATGACTTTGCTAGCTAAAATAGCGGACATTTAAAGTATTAATTTACTAAGAACTGTGAATAACATTCACTTGTTGAAAATCCTTGGGAACTTGCAGGTTATGGGACGTGAGAAGTGGCCAGATAACCCGAACTCTTGAGACCAAGGACTCTGTCACTAATGCTGAAGTTAGCCAAGATGGCCGCTATATCACGACCTGTGATGGAACTAGTGTCAAGTTTTGGGATGCCAATAAGTAAGCGTTCTCTTATATACATATTATTTCGAGTTTCCTTTATTCATATGTATACTTTTCAGTCTGGGCTTCATATATATGCTGCTGAAGACTCTCTCTTTCTCTATCTGCAGTTTTGGATTGATTAAGAGTTATGAAATGAACTACACTGTGGTATCAGCATCACTAGAGCCAAAATTTGGTAACAAATTTGTTGCTGGAGGAGAAGACATGTGGGTCCGAGTCTTTGATTTCAATACCGGTGATGAGATAGGTATGTTTTCCGATTAATTTTCAAAACTTTTTTTTTCCCCCCATTTTTATCTCCCATTTTGGTAATGTTGATAGTAATACTGTAATCAATGGGTTCTGACTTCTGAGTAATTAGTTGTCTGTGGGATTTGGCTACTTTCGAAGTTTTTTTTTTCCCCTTTTGGGTAGAGGGCCTCACAAGTCACAATGCTATCAGTTTTGAAAATAGGCCATTAACGATATCCGATTTCGAAGGTTTTATAAATGGTTGTATAAGTCCTACTTAGTTGCTTTGGGACTAGAAACAGTGTTTGGCGGGTGTGATCTTAATACTAGTTAGGCCCTGATTGATGTTGTTTAATGCAGCGTGCAACAAGGGTCATCATGGTCCAGTACACTGTGTACGCTTCTCTCCCGGGGGCGAGTCATATGCCTCAGGATCCGAGGATGGCACCATCAGAATTTGGCAAGCAGGCCTCTCAGCAATCGAAGATAATGAGGTTGCCATAACTACTCCACCTAGTGGCATGGTTAAAGCTCAGGTAGAAGAAGTTTTGCCGAAAATGGAAAACTGCCAAATTGCCGATGTGGGGAAGATCAAGGAAGAAAAACCAAATGGTAAAGAAAAATAATGTTGTTAACTTTTGCTTTTAACCCTTTGGACTGTCCGTTCTCTTCCTTTAATTGTAAACCTCGACGAAACACCTTATATACATGAAACATCTTTGTTTTGTACAATTTCGACTATATTTCATGTCATTTTGTTTGGATGGCTGGTCGTCTCATGTTAATTTAAATTGCAAATGTTAGCGTGTGGGACGCCTGTTAGAGTTGGCTTGTCCGACACACAAAAGAAGCGGGTGCAATACATGCATATTCAAAACTTCACTAAGATCCAGCCCCCTAATCCGTCCATAATTCGTCTGCCTGCTTACCCCTGACCACAAAATCCATCTTTGATGTGGGCTCTTATTCGGTTCAGATTTGTGTTTGATCACCTCAAATTCAAATGTGTGTATGGTTTGAACCGTCTCATATTTTGTGATGACGAGCCAGAGCAATACGATATGCAGAGTAACATTAGTAAGCGCGCAATTAAAATTACTGTGGTTGATGCCTTACATTGCTTCCTTTGCTTGGAGTAATAAACGAGCTTATTTACTGATCGACGTTTGTACTTCTCTGTTTTACGTTCCTCAGTTTGTCACTCGAGCAACATAAACTCACTAGTGTTAAACCCATGGAAATTGCTCGGGTCTGCTCTATTTTCGCTTGTACATTACACAAAAGTTTCACTGAAATTCTCAATGAAATTCACTAAATAAAGTTTGTCAAATGAATTTAATTACACTTGCGCGAATACGCATTAGTTTTACTACAGAGCCCAGAGGGGAACATCAACAAAACACAACCGTAAATCATAATTGATTAGACAAAATAAATTATCTCTTGACCACCGAGTAGCAGAGTAACCTACACTCCCGCCCAAAAGAACCATCTCCGAGTCTGGCTCATCGACTGATGAATTCCAAGCACGGGTTAACATGTTCGTAACAAAAATCGGAAATGGTTATCTACGCCTGCATAACCAAAAGGCAGTTTTGATTCTGACGAGTATCATACTCAGTCATGAATACCACCAGTCTACCAAACAACTTAACCGATAGCTGACACTGGTAACAATAGCAATAGAGCCTTAATCCCAAACTAACTTTGGGTTAGCAAAAACGCGGGTCTCAAAATGGAGAGGTTAATGGAACACTGACGGGAAACTTTTGGATCTCGTCCATCCATGGATTCTTCTCCATAGCAGGGTTTACAGTTCTTAAAGCCTGCCAAACCGCACTATTGCACTTAAATCCGGACCCAAATGCAATCTGCCATACCCGATCTCCCTTCTTCATCCTTCCTTTGGCTTCTGAGTACGCCAATTCATACCACAGCGAACTACTTGAAGTGTTTCCAAAGCGGTAGAGGGTCATCCTCGATGGTTCCATGTGCCATTCGCTGAGCTGTAAGTTCTTTTCCAGCTCATCAAGTACAGCTCTTCCGCCAGCATGGATGCAAAAATGATCGAAAGCCAACTTGAAGTCCGGAATATATGGCTTGATTTTCATCTTGAAGAGCTTCTTTCCTACAAGTGTGGCTAAGAAGAGCAATTGCTCAGACATTGGAAGAACCAGAGGCCCTAATGTAGTGATGTTGGTCTTTAAGGCATCACCAGCAACCGCCATCAACTCTTTCGAGAGAGAGACACCAACTGTCCCAGTGGGGTCCTCCTGCTGGTAAACACAAGAGAAGCACTTGTCATCCGATCCCTTGTGGGTCCGAACGGTGTGGACCAACTTGTACTTGGACCGACTTCTGTCAGATTGTTTGTTAGATAAGAGGATGGCAGCGCCCCCCATTCTAAACAAGCAATTTGGTAGAAGCATAGAACGTTCGTTACCAAGATACCAATTCAAAGTAATGTTTTCGGTACTTAAAACCAAAGCGTAGGAATTCGGATGGACTTGGAGGAGTTGCTTAGCAAGATCAATGGAAAGAACACCAGCACTACATCCCATGCCTCCCAAATTGTAGCTCACAATGTTCCCTCGAAGCTTGTAATGGTTCACAATCATGGCAGAGAGAGAAGGGGTAGGGTTAAATAAGCTACAATTGACAACCAAAATGCCAATGTCCTTTGGTTTCACATTAGTCTTGGCCAAGAGCTCATCAATGGCACCAAACATCACGTCTTCTGCTTCTTTCCTAGCAAAAGCCATAGACGGATTTGGAGGTGAATTATGTAAAGCCTCGGGAAGATAAGTATCCTCCCCAAGGCCAGACCTCTCAAGGATTTTCCTCTGAAATGCGAGGATTTGGTCAGAAAAGTCACCCCACTTCTCAGATTTCTCCATGAAATAAGGTCTAGAGAACTTCAGTGACTCATTTGGTTTGTAGCATGCAAAGTCAACGAGGTAAACATGGTGAGGGCGGGTCATAAAGTATAGAGTGGACAAGAACACGATTAGAGTTGAGCATATAATAACAGAAATGAGGTTATACTGGAGATGCTCCCACAGCAAAGAAATGTCTTCAAACGAAAACGTGGAGAGTTGAGCAGCTAATATAGCAACAACGGGAGAGAGGAAAAGGTACATCCCATGTTTTATAAGGTAATGGTAACCAAGCTTAACATACTTTAACCTCACAGATTGCTTGAAATCAGGCAGCTTAGTTCTTGATGAAGATGATGTTTTTGCGACCAAGGGCGTAGTGGGTTTGTCATCGGCCATTTGGTTGTCTCTTTTATCCTCTGAAATATTAATCATTGTGTTAGAATCAGGTGCATATAAATGTAAGAATTGTGATGCAAATTTGCGGAAGCGATTATAACAAAACAATAACAAAATAGGGATATTTGCTTCGAAATCCTCCTAGAAATCGAATCAATGGGATATTTGGGTCGAAGATCTCGATGAAATGATCGCCTAAGTAAGTTAAAAGACCTATTTCACTTGAGAGGGTGAATTAAATTAAAGATCTATTTAATTTAGCTCGGAGATTTGAAGTATGTCTCAAATCAAGATTGGTGATCAAACTGGTCGATTTTTCTGAATTTTATTTTTCAACTTGTCTAATACGTAATAAGCAATACAATGTTCCCCATTTATAGTAAAAAATGACACTCCTAATCGAAATAAGTAAACGAGTTTCCTTACGTTCGAGACTCCTAATTCATATAGACAATCGAAATTGTCTAGACTCCTAATTGCACTTTAAATTGCCTTATTATTATTATACTTCTTAATAAATACTCCTAGTCAAACTACGATACATAATACACAATTACACATTCGTCATGTATCAAATTGGTAACTACAATCTCCACAAAGCCATAGCACGAATGCAATAATGCATGGCACGAAGGCTCCAAAATTGAGTCTTGTATGAGACGGTCTAGTGAAGGCTCCAAATGAACATTTTTTGCATCTCAAATTCATTTAATCTAATCATGAAATTTACGACACAAAATAAACCAGCCACAAACCCTCCACGCCATACATTCAGATTCAGCATGGCCTTACCAATTTGAATGTTACCAAAAAAAGAAAAAGAAAAATTATTAAAAAGGTTGGCACCTTCTCATCATTAACATGGAAGATCACCTAATAGGCTCAAACCAAAATTATATTCCCAATATAAATTAAATGCCACCCTTAAAATTACACGACAAAAATCGAAAAGACAGAAGAAATCAAAGCCAAAACAGATCTTTGAATCGTAGATACAAAACACACTATGAAACCATTTATGAAAATTCACATTTGCATGACTCATTTCTTTCCGTGTTCAGTTAGTATACGCCAACACAGAAGTTGCACATGTAAAAACATTAGAAAATGTTAGATATGAGTCGTTGCTACATCGTTTATTACATCCCCACTATAAAGTTAACTTAAAATACCTTCAACCGCCTCATTTGATGCCAGTGAAAGACACTGGAGAATGAGAGCGACACCACCAAAAGCTTAAATCGGCAATCTAGTTGCTCTCGAAAATTCACATTTGACAGATCTACTACAGAAATCTGGTGTCTATTGACTCACTATAAATTCTTCAGTAACCAATGAATTTTTTTTGTTTCAGCTTAATTTAATTTCCTTAATTCCGAACCTCACATTTGTTTTTTCTCTGTATAATTTACCACAACAGCGAAAATTATATGAAATCATTCCCTTCATATCAGAATTGTTTAGCTTTATGTACTGCATAGATGATCATAAAGATACAAACATCAATCATGATCTTTAATCATATTGAAACCACTATTAGAAGGCTCCTTTCCACCCAAACATAAAGGTAACAATGATTAATTTCATCAAAATCCATATAATCAAAGATAATAACCAAAATGGTTCAAAATTTGATAGAATCTAAAATCCGAAATCAATCCAGTAGGTCTTGCTTAAGACGGTCTTAAGCTACGACCTCACAACCCCTCTTTCATTTTAATGTTATTTAAATCGGTTGTGAGTGCCGTCTTAATCTAAGACGGTTTTAAACAAGAGTTCGTGAAACCAATCATCATCAGATAATGCAATAATTACAGCAACATTGCATCAAAAACCAAATCTAATCAAACACAAACAACAAAAAGATCATAACTTTCCTAAAATCAGACATAAATAAGCAGAAATAACCAAATTATACAGGAATTGATGATGATTTATAATTTTATATGACCAAAATGTAAAACAAATTGCATAATCATGGAAATGTAGTTGATTTACAAATGCAAAAATTACATCAAATAATAAAAACAAAAACAATCAAAAGTTCAAAATTTGCAAGGAATTAAATTGTAAAAATCATAACCTCAAAGATCACACCAAATGAAGAAAAAATTGCAGATTTCTGAAGAGGGTACCTTCAAATTACAACAATGGAGGGATATCACACGTGCCCAGAACTTTAGAATATGTAGAAAGATTGAAAAAGGTATTGAATTGATTGAATCAGGTGGTCAAAATATAGATGCAACTAAATTTAGATCCTTTTCACTGCTTTTCATTTTCTTCTTGCCATGGGAGTTTTATTATTATAGAATGATTTAAGGAGACTAGTGCTTGATGAGTTGGAAGAGATAAATAATACTATTAAAAAGTACAGTTTGTGTCATTGAAGACGACCCTATCCGTCAAGTTGAAGACAGATAGTGTTCATCCGACAATATCATAAGTGGGAGTAGTGATGGCATCGGGCCGGGCTTGGGCCAGGCGGGGCTCTTCTGGTCAGACCCGGGCCAGGCCAGGGGGGAGGGCGGGCCGGGCTGGGATTATGTCTGGCCCGGGCCAGGGGGAGGGCGGGCTGGGGGCGGGCCGGGTCTGGATATTGTGACCAGGGCCAGGCCAGGGAAGGGGGCGGGCTTGGCCGGGCTGTCTGCTCGGTGGCTAAACAGGGCGGGTCGGGCCGGGCCGAGCCGGGCCAGCCTGTGCTGATGGCCATCCCTAAGTGGGAGGGTAAGTGGGGTGCTTCACTTGATTTGTCACTTGTATATTGTGAGAGGGGCACTTATCCGTCTTCTGCTTGTGATGGATAGTGTTCGTCTTCAATGAGAATTTGGGTAAGAAGTAATGATTGGGAAGAAAATAGATAAGAAAATGAGATAGATAAATAGAGAGGAGTCTAACTCGATTTTATGGGTGTTAGGTGTAGTTATTAACGGTTTTAGGTTGAGTCGGAATTTTCTTATGTACGAGCATGTTTGGTCTAACTTGTTGAAAATGAGTTTTTGGTTTTGAAATTAGGGTGCGTTTGGCCTAGTTTTTGAAAGTTTTTTTTCGGCTAAAAAGCACAAATTGGCCAAACATACCATTTTATAAAAAGTTAAAAGTAATTTTCTAAAAGCTCAAAAACCAACTTTTTGTCCTTATAAATAGAAACAATAATTTGATGTTTGATTTTGAAAAGCACTTCTAAATGTGCTTAATTTTCTAAAGTGTTTTTTAAAGGTAGAAGTACAAATTGTTGTTTCTGATATTAAGGGGAAAAAGATTATTTTTTTGCTTTTGAGAATTTTCTTTTTAACTTTAAAATAATGATGTATTTGACAAAAAGTGTTTTTAAATCCAAAAATACTTTTAAAAGTCAGGTCAAACACACACACGAAAATTTTCAATTTAGACGGCTTGTTTCATCCGAACGGTTTCAGATGACTTCCGCTGCCAAAAGAAAAAAAATAAATATCATATGACTTGTAGCTAGTCTTATTCTTGAGGATTTTGATATTATATTCGACTTAAATTATCATATCTTTGAAGGGTCTTCAATCGAACTTTATACGTATAATTCTCTCCAGTATGCCATAGTTGACCTTTCTAGGGCAAAATCAATTGCAACTCTTGGGTTATTTTAATTTCCACTTTCAAAATCAAAGGGCCATTCAAACAAACCAAACCTCAATTTGTTTCCTAGTGAAATATTCCGATATTCGAGCACAAAGTTATGTTAGACCCTTTAATACCTTACTTAGGTGCTGTTCGACCAAGTTTTAAGAGTGTTTTTCTAATTTAAAAAGCTAAACTTAGGCCAAACAATATAAATTAGGGATATCTAAAACTACTTTTAAAAAGTCAAAAACTCATTATTCATTCTACTTTTCACAAAAGAGTCAAAAAATTTGATTTATCGGCATAATTTTGATATACGAGAGCCAAACATTACTTTGTATTCAAATGATGATTTTACAAATAACATGATTAATAAAAAAAAGCAAAAAAAGTTAGATGAAGAAGCTGTTTAACCAAGCTTTAGAAGTGCTTTTCTAATTGAAAAAGTAGTAGCTTGGCCAAACACTATATATTAGAGAGTTTTAAAACTACTTTTAAAAAGCAAAAAACTGATTATTCACCCCCAGAAGTAGAAGTAGCTATTTGTTACTTCTACTTCTACTTTTCACATAAAGAGCCAAAAAAACAAAAAAACTAAATGAAAATAGTTAGGCCAAACAGAGAAATTTAATAAGAAACCGTTTTTACAAAAATATGGCCAAACAACCAAAATTTTTCCAAGAAGTAACTTATGAATAAACCCCTTTTAAAAAGTAAAAACTATTTCACATAAGCAAGGCCAAACAGCACCGAAAGTAGTTAGGTCAAACATATAAATTTTATAAGTAGTAGTTTTTATAAAAGTATGGCCAAACAACTAATTTTTTTTTCAAAAAGTAGCTTATGAAAAAACTCTTTTTAAAAAGGAAAAACTAATGCAGTTTATCTCTATTTTAAAAATAGTAGAAATTTGCATATATAATCCTAGGAAAATATTTTATTAGCTTTATTTATGTAAAAGTTGAACAATTATAGATGTTAAACCATGATTCATGTTACAAAATTAATTAGGAAATAAATATTGTCAAGTAAAATATCATGCACTTAGGTCGGAAATTTGAGCGAGAGAATTTAAAGATGATTTAATCTTTTAGTATATAGGGGACTAGACCGATATGTCGCCACACTAGCGTCAATATCCTATGTGGCATCCCGCCGTTGGCCGGGGCGCATGCAATAAGCAATAGGCTCTACGCTTTAGACCTCTGGTTAAGCACACTTCACCTTAGAATTTTTGTACTTTGGCATGTGTTACATTTTTTCTGTGTTGCATTTGCAATCTATAAATGCATCATATCATGTCCATTAATTCTCAAAAAATATACATCTCTTTAATTAAAAATTAAAAATTTGTTAATTGATCATGGGTTTAAGGATTCAGGCTAATAGGAAAGGTGATTGTGGTCATTTTTGGAATGATGGAAGTTGTTTCAAGTCTTATTCGACAAGAGGGTTCGAAGGAGATGGTGACGACGATGATGATGGAACGTATGATTATGCACCGGCGGCTTAATTTTGTTTACATAGGATGAGTTTTATGAGAGGATGTACTCTCTTAATTAATTTTGCAATTAGATTATTGTAGGGATAATCTATGGTGTAATCTCGAGTTTTTCGGTTTTCTATGTTGTACCCCTACATTTTTGAAATTCTATGGTATACCCCTAAACTTGACCTTATTCACTGTCTTTGCTAGCTTAATTTCTTAATTGATTTGTTAAATCGTCTATTTATCATTCAAATTACTCGACAACCTGCACATTTACTTATTAGTTCGCCGAATTATCATTAGCCCACCAAATAGTATACAAATTTAACTCAAATTCATCAAATCGCCATTATCATTTCATGCTTCATAACAGAGGTTTTTAATAGTTGTTTGTGCTTATTAAAAGTGATTTGTGATGTTTCTCGTATAAGATGGTGATACAACATTAATAAGTCAAAATAAAGGTCAAATTACGGTTGTTTTATAATGATAAAGTTAATGGAGATTTGAAGGAGGTCATGATGGAGAATAAGTAAGAAGTTTAGGGGTACATCATACAATTTCAAAAATGTAGGGATACAACATAGAAAACCGAAAAACATAGGAATACACCGTAAAATATCCCTATATTGTATTAGTAATTTAGTGAGAATGAAGGTTGAACAAGTTGTTTTATAAAACGGTTTTGTTATGAGATCGACCCACAACGAGTAAAAGTTGAATTTTGGTACGAGCTAATAAACGAGCATGATATAATTATCTTCTGAATTAATTACTGTTTCAGTAATATTTATATTTTCTTTATTTTGTGAGGAGAAATTAAAATAAATGTAAATTATTGACCGGGCACCGGGCATGTTGAACAACTGTAAACAAATGTTCCTATAAATATTGGTTAATTTGCATCCCATTTGTATCCTTTAATTTGTTCAATTAAATTCTAAAAATGTCTTTGTTTTCCGTGGAAATTGGTTTGAGAAATTCCACGACTTGTGTTGAAGAGAACATTATTATTAGTACTAGTTTTCGTTGTGATGGGAAAAGTTTCGACCCTATTATTCAACAGAAATTTGAGGCAGATGATGACGACGACGATGGTGGAACATATGATTATGCACCTGCTGTCACTACAAAAAAACACGCTCTTTATGGGAGAATTTTGCAACGACTTTACAATTCCATCGCCAAAATGACATTGTGTTTTCCACCAAAAAGTTGAGACAAATTTCGTGGCGAAAACTTATTTTTTCGATGAATTTTGAGACAGAGAAAAAAAATAATGCTACAAAAATTGCAAAGTTTTTTTTTTTTTTTTTCTTAATATTCTATCGCAAATTTTGTCACAAAGAGGATATCTTTCGCAATTTTTGTCGTAAAATTAGTTTCTTTTTTGTCCCACCTTGGAAGAATTTCACCCATTTCTTATGTTCATAAAATGTGACTATATGTGAACAATTTATTTTTTTTTTTTTTTTATTTTTTTTTTTTTAATGAATTCATAGTTTCTATAAAATGTGACGATATTAATAAGTTAAACGATTACTCAAACTCACCGGCTCAGAGACGATATTATTAATGAATTCATAGTTTCTCTCCCTAAGACCTTAAACTAAGAAGATTAGGCCTTGGAATCACTTAATTCCGTTTAAGGGGTGCCTTAGACCCCGTTCTTGATGATGGACCTGAACCGGGTGAAAGATATGACTTGGACTTTTTTAAACTTCTGTTGCAACATTCCCAACTCCGTGCTCATGTTGAATGCTCATGATATCCTATTTTAAAGCTACATGAGTTAACTTTCGTCTCAAATTGGAATCACTCATGAGTCTCGCCTCGATTCTTCATTTATGAGCCATTTGATAAGGGAGGAGCCAGAACTAACCTGAGCATTTTCTACTGCCAATTGATTTTAAAATGAAACCTTCTTTATATTTAACAAATGGTCCGTCTCATGGGTATAACCCGACCTGAGCATTTTCGATTGCAAATCTTACGATATTCCAATGTCCACTAAGGACGACGATACTTTCTGTTGCGCTTGCACATCTTTAGTACCTTTAGAACAACAACTCATTTACTCACTTACTAGACCGATGTGTCGCCACGCTGGCATCAACTTCCAACGTGGCATTCGGTCATTGGCCGCGGCCCATGCAACAAGCAATAGACTATACGCTTTAAGCCTTTGGCTAAGCACACTTCACGTAAGCATTCTCATGTTTTTGCATGTGTGTGACATTTTTTCATGCATGCATGCATGTATATATCTCTATGATTTTGCTACCTATAAATGCATTATAACATCTTCATTAATTTTCAAAATATACAATTAATACTTTCTTGTAATAGATTCATCTAATAATATTATATTCTAATTATTAAAGATATATATCTATTAAGTATCGTTTTTGAGAAATGTCGATTACTACTTCATTGGTCATAGATTCGAGGATTCATTCAAGGGAATTGTTTGGTTGTTTCCAGAGTGATCAAAGATTCGAGTTTTGTTCAACAAGAGGGTTCGAGGCAGATGTTGATGACGATGATGATGATGATGGAACCTATGATTACGCCCCAGCGGCTTAATTTTGCATAAGTAGGAACGAATTAGGATGAATTTTAATGAAATGTATTGGTTCTAAGTTTATTATGCTATCTATTACACCGTAGAATGTATTGGTAGCACACAAATTATTGTATAAGGCGATTTTTCTTAGAAAACCGACTAATTAAGAATTGTTCAAGGAATAAATGGGAATTTAATTTTTTTACAAGTTAATGAGTACGTTGTTAACTTGTCATTGCTTTTTCCGTTTCCTCTAGTAAGAGCAAGTACAATGACAGATCGACTACTAAATGGAAACAAGGGAACTTCAATGTATGAAAATGTTTATAAGTTCCCAGTCTTAATCACTAGACAAAAACCGCTTAATCTCATATTATGAATCGGGATTTAGAATTAATATTTACTAGACAAAGTAATGTACAATTGTCGTTCTCGATTAGTGACCATTTAAAAAAAAAAATCACAAAATGAAACATTTTAATAGTGCATATATATTTAGTCTCTACTTAAGAGATCAAACTAAAATGGTAGCTAATTATGTCTCTATTGTAGAAACTAAATAAAGTAAGTAGCGAATTTAATATCTAATTTAAGTTTTTAAATACGGAAATTTGCCAGTAGCTAAGTACGTAGTTATTATAGAGACAAAATAAAGTGAGTAGCTAATTTAGTATATAATTTAAGTTTCCAACTACTGAAATACGTTGGTAGTTAAAGTTATAGAGACAAAACAAAGTAAATAGCAAATTTAGTATCTAATTTAAGTTTTCAGTTACGGAAATACGATGGTAGCTAAAGTTAGTTTTCATTATCATGTATTTTTTATATTTGATATAAAATATATGTCAATGTGAAATATACTTTTGGATTATTATTATAACTTACTTATATTATTAGAACTATTATTAAAAAAGTATTTTATAACTCATATACGTGACAATGAATTTAAGTAGATATTCATTACTTAAATAGTCATTAATCTTCATGTGCCTCAATGGTTAGAATCAATTACAGAGATGGATGTCATGTGTTCGATTCCTCCCAACAACAAAAATTACCAGATGTTACATGAACATACATGCATGTTCGGTGCCCTGGCATATAGGGCCCACAATAATTATACCCTAGAGAACTCGTTAATTAGAGCCTCTTGCAAACCCATTTGGCTCCATCATATTCATTGTCGGTTGATTCTAATTAAAAAAAGTAAAACATTTTTGAAATTAATACTAGTCTTTGTACTCCTGAAAATCACGAGTGCGTTTGGGATTACTTGTRTATGCACACGCATAATGTAACCTCGTTTGTTTGATACATATTGACATCTTTATTGYTTTCATTGACACGCAATGAACTGTTGTTCATTTATTACGGCAAGAAGTAAAACAACATATTTATTTTCAATTTCACAATATTATAAATATTAGACGGGCAAGTAGATGTAATAATGTACAAATGTAACCTAGAGCTACTTGCTTCAACGTTAAGAATTGTGATATAAAATTAACGTCAAATGAATATTTGATACCTGCGGAACTTATTTTATCATTGACCAATGTTTTCCTATATCTTTGTAATAAAGTTTGGAAGTGTATGGCTGTATGAGCAATTATAGTGTCACCTTTCATAGCGTATTTTATATTGTACGATATTTTAATTTTTTTACGCTAGTATAATATTTGAGGATGTTATTTGATAAATTATGGTAATACATTAATTTTTAAGTTCTCCTTATGCATCTAATTTATTAAAATTAAGGAGATACACAACAAAAGAGAGGATAACATTTACAAACATCGTAAAACATAGAGTGATGTAATATGATTTTTATTTGTCGTATAACTGATTTTTACAATCAAACCTAAAAAWTTTAAATTTTATTTTTATTTTGATGTTGTATAATCTACTCTAAAATAAAAATCCAAATTTCAATGTTTATTATGCTCTATTTTGTATTTAATGCTACAAATCTAATTAATATTTTTTTTTTTAAATAATAAATGGTAATGACGTGGCTTACTAAACTAGATAAGTTGATGT
The DNA here is from genome assembly GCA_009801015.1 of Silene noctiflora. Lineage (NCBI taxonomy): Eukaryota > Viridiplantae > Streptophyta > Magnoliopsida > Caryophyllales > Caryophyllaceae > Silene > Silene noctiflora. Next base: position 127,532 of record VHZZ01000007.1, read on the forward strand.
GACAATTAGATAAGTGTTTAGTTTGTGTTTTAATTATTATATATAGATTTTAATCATATTCGATATTTACATTAGTTATATTGACATAATTATAAACATAAAGTTTTTTAATAATTAACTTATTATTAAATTTTGTAAAATTTATATAAAACTAATTTTTTAATTGTGTTTGTAATTTTAAATATAAATTTATTAAAGTTCATAAATGAATATTTTTTTTTTGATGGAATATTGGTCCTTAGTGAAAAAGAGCATCAATGATCTTCTCTACTAAAGACGATCTTTTATGTTGCACTTTTAATACCTTTACAACAAAAACTCATTTAATTACAAGACCGATATCGCCATGCTGGCACTAACGTCCTACGTGGCATTCGGCCTTTGGTCGGACCGCGGCATATGGAACAAGCAATAGACCCTGCACGCTGGACCTTTGGCTAAGCACACTTCACCTGAGCATTCTTGTACTTTGGCCTGTGTTGTGATTTTGATATCTATAAAAGCATAATAACATGTACGTTAATTCTCAAATTATACATCTCTTTCTGTCTTGTAGACCATCTAATTAGATATTTCAATAGTTTCGAGTAAATGTCGAACACAAGGATTTGTTCCGAGGAAGAATTTGATCGAGTTATGTTCAACAAGAGAGTGTGATGCAGATGGTGATGACGATGATGATGATGGAACTTATGATTACGCCCCGGCTGCTTAATTTTTACTAAGCGGGATAATTTTAATGATTAAAGCGTAATCTCTTTGTTAATTTTAATATTAGAATGTACTTCGTTTTAGTTAATTTTTGCCTACATTACATTTCCTGTATAGCACAAAGTGTTGTACATGTCGGTTTTGTTAAAAGACCGACTCATTCCGATCAATGGAGTAATTAGGAGATGGGTTTTGTTAGCTCGTCTTGTTACTCTTGTTTCAAGCCGAAACGTCATTTACATCATCTTCGCTTTTTTTTTTTTTTCCTCGTACAAGAGAAAATATTCCGAGGTTTCGACAAAGTATGAAGTACAAGGTTGTTAAAATATAAGACCGATTAAGTGTACTAGATTTACTAGAAACGTCAAAAGTAAAATATCAAGAGAATAACATGACATTTTTCTTATCTATACGAGTAACAACTTATTTTACTTTTTTAATCTTAAAACGGCCACCTCCGTCATCAAATATACGGGTATATATATACCATATACTAGGAGTGAGCAAAACCGTATACCCGATACGGTTTTGAAAACCGTATCGGGTATACGGTTTTAAAAATTGCAAAAATCACTATACGGATCCGATACGGTTTAGCCATATATACGGTTTTYGGGTAYCCGGAAAAACYGTRTAYACGGAATYCGTATATACGGATACGGTTTCGTAACAAATGCCCAATTAAACATTGTAATTATTCAAGAGTTAATAATTACCTATAACATGACCGCCTATAGTGAAGGACTAATTATTATTTATTGAGATAAGTTACTTAAAAAAAATCATAAAAAACGTTAGAAGAGTGGGAGTCGATAGAGGTACTTTGCATTTTTTAATTTTTTTATACAAAAACTTCAAACCATGTCAGAAACCGTATATACGGTTTCATTTTTTCCCGACCCGGATACGATACGGTTTTATCGTATATACGGATTTTCATATCGTATATACGAAAATCCATATAACTAAAACCGTATACCATATCGTATCCGTATTATAAAACCGTATCGTATATTTTTGCTCACCCCTACCATATACCTACCAAACTCTTGTGCACTCCCATTTCAAAAAAAAAAATAAAAAATTACAAATTCCCGTTATCAATGGATAATTATAATCCCCAAAATCCCAATTTCAATCAAAATCCAAACCCTAATTTCTCCCACTCCACGCATCAATCAATTCAAGGTACTCTAATCTCCTATCAATCCTTCAACATATTCCCCAACAGTTTTAATATATTAATTTTATTGATGATTTTGCAGGGTTTACTACAAGTCCGGAATTACGACATCCGGAATTCGAATTCTCTCGGAATCCAACCGACGTCAGGGGTTCGATCCTCCGTGAACTCGAAAAAGAACAAATACGAGCCCGAATAATCTCGGAGGAGATAATGCGGAGGAGAATTCTGCAAGAGGCGGTTAGGAGAGATTCCAATCGGCGTCAGGGGTTCAATTGACGACTAACTCGGAGGAGAAGGTGCTGCATGCATGAGATTAAGGAGGTGAAGGGTGTTGTAAGAATAAAGTTATTATCTTTGTTCGTGAAAAGTTAAGACGGTCTTAAACAAAAATCGGTGATTTAATTTATGTTATGTTTAGTTCGTATTTTAATGAATTTCTGGTTGTGTATCCGTTTTAAGGGAGACTAACTGATGTTGGTTAGTGGTTTTTGTGAAAGTGCACCTATTTGATTTATACTCTCAGTCTCGTAATCATTTGTTTACCTTTGATTAAAATATCACGATAAACATACAGACGGAGACAAATGGAGTACATCATTTATGTTATTTCATGTTTCTTGAGTATAATTTGATGGTTTTTTGTTGGTACATTGTAATGTTTAGTTCGTATTTTAATGAATTTCTGGTTGTGTATCCGTCTTAAGGGAGACTAACTGATGTTGGTTAGTGGTCTTTGTGAAATTGCACCTATTTGATTTACACTCTCAGTCGCAATCATTTGTTTACCCGGTAAACACACAGACGGAGACAAATGGAGTACATCATTCATGTTTTTGAGTACATGCATTTGCTGTGTTGTTGCGAGTTTTAAAGATAAAGTTATCGTCTTGGTTACTAATAGTATGCCGGTTTGATTTCCGTCAGTACGTCACTACATGTTACTTGAGTAAATTTTGATGGCTTTTTGGTGGTACATTGTATTGTGTTGTTGATATTTTGATGCATTTGTTAGTAGTCGGCTTCGTGATCATGGGATACCGGTGTCATATGTTAAAACGGGTTAAGGATGATAGATACGAGACAAAAGGTTACTCCTCAGTGAAAGCGCAAAACGGCTTCAGTGAAAGGTTACTCCTCAGTGATTAAAATGAGAAATTCGAGTTGATTCATGTGTTTGGATGCTCAGGAAATGTTTCAGCATTCGACTGGCTACCTATGGAGCTGCGGCATAGTTTCTGCTGAACTTATTATTTTTACTTGTTATTGTTATTTCGGTTTCTTGTTATGCTGAAACTTACCAGTTACCACTGGCTTCTGATGTGATGCAAACTTTTCATCTCTATGATGGTAAATTGTTGTCGCGGCTGCCTAAACACATATCGAGTGGCAATGATTTTTGCAGTAGTTGTAAGTTGTCTGAATGTGAATGAAGTCGTTGACGTAAGGTTTAAATACAATCTTAAGTTGATGGTTGGAATTCCAAGATCGGTTTTATCGTAACACTTTTATGTATGTTGCACTTTTAATGCGTTGACAACAAATCATCTAATTACAAGACCAATGTCGCGCACCGCGCCATGCTGGCATGAATATCTTATGTGGCATTCGCCCATTGGCCGTGTCGAGGCGCATGCAACAAGCAATAGACCCAGTGCTTTAGTCCGTTGCCCAAGCACACTTCATTTGAGCATTCTTTTAACATGTCCGTTAATTCTAAAAATACAAATCTATTTCTTACAAGACGACTATCATTTAAGATTTTAATAGTTTCGAGGAAACGTCGGTTATTACGCTGGTCATGAGTTCGAGGATACGGTCCAAGGATTGTGTTATAGTAGCCGGTACAAAAAAAGGGTAAAAAAGGGTCTCTTCATGAGAGAATTTTGCGACGGCTACTAAACTCTCTTACAAAAATGATATCGTGTTTTGCACCAAAAAGTTGTGACGGACATTTATTTTTCCAACCAAACTTGGGACGAAAAGAAAAAAAAAATTACTCAAGTATTTCAATAACTCCCGCAAATTCTATCTAAAATCATTAAAATTTTAATTTCTTAGAGAGTGAACACTTCTTTTAAATCCCTCAATTCTACTATCGTATGCGTTTTTTATTTTTTGAAATGTTATGGGATCTTCTTTATTCCAAATCGATCTTGGACAAGTATAAAACAACTTGCGGAAAATTGGTAACGGGCAACGTTGTTTCCCTCCCGTGCCATACAGACTTGGAATATTCTAATTTCCACAATGAGAATGAAGGGCAATCAAGAGGCCTTACGTGGCGTATGGTCATTGGCCGCGGCGCATGCAACACGCAATAGACGTTGTGCGTTAGACCTTTAGCTAAGCACACTTCAGTTGAGCATTCTTGTACTTTGGCATGTGTTAAATTTTAGTCCGTGTTATAGTCTATGATTTCGCAATCTATAAAAGCATAACATGTCCGTTAATTCTCTCAAAAATATACATCTATTTCTTTCAATTGTTTCGAGGAAATGTCGATCATTATTACATTAGTCATGGGTTCGAGGATTCGTTCTGAGGAATGTGTCGTCGTAGCCAATGGTAAACATGACGAGTTTTGTTGTTTTCGAAATGATCAAAGATGTTTTGAGCTTTGCTCAACCGGAGAGTGCGATACAGATGGTGATGACGACGATGATGGAACCTATGATTATGCACCTGCTGCTTAATTTCTGTTAGGTAGGATGAATTTATTGATCATCATGTTGTAATCTCTTGGTTAATTTTGTACTTCAAGCTAAAACACTATTTACGTCGTCGACGTGTTCTTAAGAGCTCTGTTTGACACGCTTTTTCAGCTACCTTATATTTGGTGAATGTAATTTATCAGACCAAAATTTCAGGCAGCTTAATTTTGTGAAAGTGTTTGAAATATAGTTTATTTAGCAAATAAGTTGACCGACATAAAACACAATCTAGAGTAACATGTGAGAAATAAACTACAGAAGTTTTTTTATCAAACTTCAGCTAACTGATAAGGTTTCAACTAGTTTTTCAGGTTTCAATGAACATTTCAACGAGTTTTGGCAAATAGGGCCTCAGATTTAAACAAGTAGTTCTCAATTAACTTTATCGATATGTTTGTGTTAATGAAACAATCCACTTCTTTCCTTTGATTCGAAAAGAATGAAAAATATGTTGTCGATTGGCTTTATTTGTTCGCCAAAATGACATTAATGTCGTAATGAGTTTTTTTTTTTTTTTTTTTTTTTTTTTTTTTTTTTTTTTTTTTTCGGCTGTAAAAATGTCATAACGAGTTAAAATTAGTCATTCCTAAAAATGAATTTTATCGTTTTGGTTTTCACGAAATTTATTTACAATGAGCGAAAATACAACTTACAAAATTCACCGCGTGCTTTAATTACAACAAATCTTACATTCATCAATTTACGAAGTAATTCAGTACAAAACCTTTTTTTTTTTTTGGAAAATTAGCCAAATAATTTGGACTACGATAAATATCAAATTATCTTTTTAAAACCGTTGTATAATACAAGTGCTATTTAAAATACATCGTGAATTCAAGGTTGTTAACAAGAAAAAAACCATCTAAATAAATCAAAGGTGGTAAAAATGTTGAGTACTCTAATTTTGTAAACACAACTGCTTGCATTAGTGAAACAAGATTTCGACTTCATGTACACATTATGTCTCTCGTAAATTTACAACGGGTCACGTACGGAAAAATAAGACAAAAGCAGAATGTTTAGGAAGTAACATTCTATTTTATCGTATCTACTCACATGAGTACTAGTTAACCTATCGCAAACCCGTGACCAATATTGTTTGCTCAGATAAATATCACATTTTGGTCAACTAAATGTTACATCGAACATCCCAAAAAAGAAGGGAATAATAATCCTTGATCTTTTTTCTACTTTAGGTAACCTACCTCTATACTATTTATTCAGGTATTACCCTTTTGAACAATCCAACGGTCATTTACCTGATTTATGTCTTACTCAGTTACTTGTCATGCTGAGCTGTCATCAAAATGGTGACGTGGCTAGACTAAGTTGCACTGCTGGCATCTTGTGTTACACATTTTGTTCGAGTATCAATTGCCAAGCATGCCGAGTTAAGTGAGTTGAATAAAATTTACCCATGTAGGATAATTTACCACGTAAAAATACAGTTGGCTGATAATTTCACAATATATTAGAGTTGTATTAGAAGGTGATTTATTATTAATAAAATCGGTTATATATATAGTAAACCGTCTTGGAGAATAAAAAATATTCATAGCCTATTTTAAAAATATTATGATACTCAAGATATTCTCTAATCCTAATAATATCTCCTAATATCTCTAATACCTTTCGACTCTTTTTCAAGAATTCATTGATTGATCGGTTAGTTTCCTTTAAAACGACTGTATTCGTCTTACATATAAGACAAGTGTTGATTTTCCCCTATATAAGTTTACCATTAATTAAGGATTTATTTTTATAAGTTTTCTCCAATTATTTTAATGAATTTTTTTTGTCACAAAGTTAATGGTAGGTATGTCTCAAATAATTTTTTTATTAAAGTTATAATTATTGCTTATTGAAAAATTTACCAACTTATAGTTTATAGTTTAGCATCAATTTTATTTTATTTTGATGAAAAAATCATAATTTTGAATTTAATTATAAGATTAAAGTTTAATTATAAAATTATATTTTAATGAAAATATAATAATTTAAAGAAAGAAAGATGTACTTCTTTCTTTATTTAGATATAAGCATTTGGAGGGAAAATCAAGAGAATTTTTATTCTCTAACAAGGGGATTATCGATTGTTTTTATTTCTCACTGTTGCCGAGAAAACTGTGAAAATTGCATAATTATTATTTACTCATACAAGCAATGATGGAATTTTTTGTTTTTATTTCGGTTAAAAGTGGTGCTAAAATAAAACTCAAAGTACGTATTATTAATTAATTTCAATGACGGAACAAAGACTTATAAATATGCATGGGTGATGAAAATATCAGGAGGATGAATAAATAATGCAAAAAAGATTAGTTAAGTAAAAATATCGAAAATTTAACTAAAAGTTTCAAATTTTTAATCACAAGGATGAACATTCCGCTATGGTTGATCAGAGGCGGTTCTAGAATTTGATGGAAGGGGGTGCGTAAAAATTTTTAACAATAAAAATATCGAGTTATATGAAAAATAATATTGTTTAGTTGGACAAAATGTATGATATATAACATTAAATAAAAATAAAAATAGTTCAATACAACGATAGAACTCATAACCTCTAACTAAGAAATAGTCTTAATAACCACTAAACCCACATAACTTATGTGCTACTTTACTATAGAACTAGTTTTAAGCCCGTGCAAACTTGCACGGATTTGCTTATTTAACAATCGTTATTATTAAAATTGACAGAATAGATAAATATCTAAACTTAAATGCACAAAATATAGTCTAAAAAACCAATTATATACATACAATAATTATTATAAAGATACAATTTATAGTGAGAACCTAATAACATTATAAATTTTTGGAAATTTTCGATATAAATATATTAGGTGGTGTATTAGATATGAACTTGGTAATTTAAATGAATGTAACAATGAAATGATAGGAAAGTAATTAAATAAGCTTAAAGAACATGGGGGGTCCCGTACAACCAAAAAAAAATAAAAAAATGAAAAGAAGCAACCAATCAAAACAATTTAAATGACTTACCTTTTATACTATTTAGATAATGTACTTATTTTTCGGGAAATGGGTGCAGATGAACCCCCTACACCCCACCAGAACCGCCACTGTGGTTGATGATATCACTGAGCAAACCCTCGATGGTCTCATAATGTGGCAATGTATGCATAATTTTGGCTTAAAATAACGTGTCCAAATAATATATACTTATTTGATGGTTAAGTGTCGGACACACGTACGCAAGATTAGACAAAGGTGCCTCATCTACAAAGGAACTCTACCAAATGTTTGCTTCTAGGTGAAATAATTACTCCTTTAATGTTATTTTTTTTTGGTACGTACATACGTATTTCTTTAGTGTTATTATGTGTAAATTAACTTCATAAGTTTTGATTGTTGTGCAATGATATTAAACTCATTTGATGATTATCCCCATTATTATCTTCATCATCTCCTCATCAAGTAAACTCCATTTTTATTTAAAATTTAATTTAATATTTATTGAACATAAAAAAAATGATATACTTCACATCACTTATATGAGAGTAGTTTTAGTTTTTTTTTTTTATATCGTGTTATACTTTTAAGGGAAAGATTTTAAAGATACGGAGTACATTTTTAGTTTCTTTTACAATTATAAGGACTATAAAATTAAGACGAAGAGAAATAACGTCATCAAATAAAGTCTAATTTTTTATTTTTAATGTAAACTGTAAAGAAAATAAAAATGACTGAGAAGAAATTACAAATATATATATATANTATATATATATATATATATATATATGTTTAATATAATTGGAATTAATTGTGCAATAACAAAACATTTAAGCATGTGAGACTATTTCGCACCTAGTGAAAGAGCAAACGTTTGGGACTAATTTGCTCCGATATCACAATTGTTTTACATTGTGATGTTAGTAAGACCGACTTACAAATGCTTAATCAATTAATGAAGTAGCTATTGCACAACCAAGGTATAAATATCTGATCGAGCTTATGTGTATTTTTTCTGATCTAATTCACAGTTCATGCAAATAGCTACTTCATATTTTAAAATATACACATTAAAAAACATATATTTTTTAATGAGTAATTTGCCAAGATGTTCATGTTTTTAATTCAAAGTTCAAAGCTATTGTATTTTTTAAAGTTCAACCAAGGTATTGTATTTTTAATTCAAAGTCCACGTCAGCTTCTGATCTAATTCAAAGTTCAAAGTTATTGTATTTTTTAATACACATAAGCTCATTAAAAAATACTTGTTTTTTAAAATACACATATTTTTTTAATGTGTAATTTGCCAACATGTTCACATTTTTAATGTGTAAATGTATGAATTCAAATACTTCCTAATAAAGCTCATATTTTTTAAAATATAATTCGAATACTTTGTCGCATAACTCAGGTTTTACACCATACACCTGATATAACTGGTAGTGTAGTCCATAAATTGTATTGGATCTTGGTACGACTTAGTTAAATCACGAGTTTATGTTATTACTGGCTTTGTTACATTTGCTATAAAATCGATGTTGCTAGTCATAACCTTGTTTTAAGCTAAAACTTCATTTACATTATGAATGTAAAATTAAGTCCGAATTATTCGTCCGTGCGTGGTGTGTCTAGACCTGTCAAACGGGTCGGGTCATACAGGTCGGGTCAGAAAACGGGTCGGGTTATACGGGTCACGGGTCGGGTTAGGGTCAGAATATGGGTCAAGAAATAATTTCTAACGCCTTTTTTAATCTATTTTTTTAATTAAAAATATAATTTTTAAAAACGTAAAACATATTTAAAATTAATCTTTTAATCATATTCAACGTTTACATTAATTATATTGACATAATTATTAAATTAAAGTTTTTTTAATAATTATTTTATTATCAAGTATTGTAAAAGTGATATAAAATTGACTTTTTAGTTATGTTTGTAATTTTTAATAATAAAAAAATAATTTTTTAACAATTTTTTTCAAATATAATATAAAAATATTAATATTTTAATAAAAATCTTGATTTATCTTTGACCCAACGGGTCGGGTCTTGACCTTAAAATAACGGGTCATTTCGGGTTCGGGTCAAACGGGTCACGGGTCGAAAAAACCGGGTTTGTAACCCTAAAAAAACGGGTCGGGTTTTCGGATCGGGTCGAATTTTGAGAGGTCTAGGTGTGTCCCATTTTTTCTAACATTGACTCGACAGCCCGTACCGAGCAACTTTTTTAAAGTTGATCTTTGCGAATTTTTTAGCTAAATGTGGTTATTTGGGAAATTAATTGAGATTTTGGGGTTAGTTTTAAACTGTTTTGGCCCAATAGATCCACGTTATCAGAGGCGATTTTAGGATTAGAAGTACGGGGGTGCGTAAAAATTTTCTAACTATGAAAATATCGACTTTTTATGAATAAAATTTTGTTTAGTTGAACAAAATGTATGGTGAAATGATATTGGATAAAAATTGTTCAATACAAGAATTGAACCCATGACCTCTAACTAATTTATATACTTACTTACTAAACAAAATTGTAATTATTTTCGGGAAAAGGGGGTGCAGATGAACCCCCTGCACCCCCGTTAGAAACGCCTCTGCCCGTTATTTGTTTATTTTATTTTTCCTAATTTTAGGTAAAGCCGCCAATTTAGGTAGCGACTTTATTGTGTTTCATTACATTAATAACACGTGTATTTGTAAGATTTTTACAAAGAAAAAGGTGTTAATTAGACCAGCGGCTTTATCCCTCATCAGACTAAGAGAAGCTATATCATGCAGCATGCACAACTAGTGTCTCAAGCGGCTTTGCTATTTCTTTAATTCTTAGAGTTACATGTATGTTAATGATTGGAAATAAAGTAAAGTCGTCGGTTTAACTAGCTTACAATATGAAGAAAAAAAATAAAAAAAACTGACGTAAACTCATTTACTCTCAATAGTTTGAAACCGACTCTAAAGTCCTGATTAATCTCCCAAATAATCTCTATTTACCCAAAAATTTCGATCTTGGCCAAGTCTAAACAAATTGCGGAAAATCGGTAACAAGAATAGTTCCTACCCCTACTTGGCTACTCCCTCCGTCCCGGTCAATTGTTGCCTTTAGTTTTGGCACAAAGACCAAGGAAAAAGGAGAGGGTTAATTACTAAAGGACAAGCGTACTAAATTATGTTTGAATGATCAAATTGTTCATCAAATTTAATCTTGAAATAGAAAGGACAACAATTAACGAGATACCCTAAAATAAAATAGGATAACAAATAATCGAGACAGAAGGAGTAACGATGTTTCCTCCACGTGTCACATGCATGTGCAGGAAAAAGGAGAGGGTCAATTACTAAAGGACAAGCGTACTAAATTATGTTTGAATGATCAAATTGTTCATCAAATTCAATCTTGAAATAGAAAGGACAACAATTAACCGAGATACCCTAAAATAAAATAGGATAACAAATAATCGAGACAGAAGGAGTAACGATGTTTCCTCCACGTGTCACATGCATGTGCATGCAAAACTAGGATATTCTATTTTCCACTAAATATACGATCTTTTACGTTGCACTTTTAACACATTACGAGACCAATGTGTCGCCACGCTGGCATAAATGTCCTACGTGGCGTTCGGCCATTGGTCCTAGCGCATGCAACAAGTAATAGACGCTTCACTTTAGACCTTTGGCTAAGCACACTTCACCTTAGCATTCTTGTACTTCGGCATGTGTTACATTTTAGCCTGTGTTATCGTCTCTATGATTTTGCTATATATAAAAGTATCATAAAATGTCCGTTAATTCTCAAAAACATTCATCACTTTCTTGTTGAGTATCTAATTAGAGAGTTCAATAATAGTTTCGAGAAAATGTCGACGACTACATTGATCATGGGTCCGATGATTCGTTCCATAGTTGATAATAGTAGTAAAAATAATGAGTTTTGTAGTTCTCAGAATGATCAAAGATGTTTTGAGTTTTGTTCAACAAGAGGGTTCGAAGCAGATGGTGATGACGATGATGATGGAACCTATGATTACGCCCCTGCTGCTTAATTTTTGATAGGTAGGATGAACTTAAAAATGATTATGGTGTCATCTTTCTTCGTTAATTTTATTATTAGAATGTACTTCATGTTACATACATTTCAAGTAGCACAAATTGTTGTACGTGTCGGTTTTGTTAAAGGACCGATTCATTAAGGATCATTCGAGGAAATAGGTGACGGATTTTGTTACCTTTGATTAATATCGTCGTATTACATATATAGCTCATTTTGTAAGTCCGAGAAGACCGGTTTCATCCTATCATAAAATGAATAGCTATTTGGTTTGTAAAATAGTGAACTTCCTTCTCATTTTGTTAACAAGGCCGGGACACTCATACATGAATAAACGACGGAATAAGAGCTTGTAACACATTGTTTTGAGATTTTATTGACAAGAAACGTCTAAAGCACTAGACCGAGTCTCATAAATGGCTTTAAGCTAAACTAAAATTATTTCCATAAATTATATAAATACAATTACTAAAATAAATTGAAAATAACGTCGATATTTCCACTTTTATAATATAGATTCATAAATGCAACGTGTACAATATAATGCACACGTTGCATGTATATGTAATACATGCGTATACACGTGTGATGGAAAACATTTCGTAAATTCAATATTGCCAAAAAGAAAAAAAAAACATTTAAATCGTAGATGGTAACGATATTGAGTCTAATTTTATTATTGCTTGCATTAGTTAAACCAGATTTCGACATCATGCACACACAGGGGCGGATATAGGCCATTTTTCCTAAGGCTATAGCCCTAGATCTTTGTCCAAATAAAAATCCATGTATGAAATTAGCATAGTAACCCCTTTGTCAGAGTGATAATGGTAATCTTGTTCTAGGTAAATGGCTTGGGTTTGAATCCTAGGTTGATATTTTTGTTTGCATCTTTTTTCTAAATTTATTCATTTGCCATTTATTAAGATTCTCTTTTCCATAAAAATTTCCTATTCAAGTTTTAAGAGAAGACCATATGAAATTTTAGCTATGATATATTAATATAGGTAATATAATATTCTCTTCAATCCAATCATTAGATTACCTTTTCTTACTATTGAGTACTTTAATCAAAGTTAAACGAATAATTGGTACTGAAATATTTTAAACAAATAATGAGAGCTTGACTTTTATCTTAATATCTCTTTTAATTATATAATAAGTACGATTAATAATATTATGAAAAATGTTGAATCTTAGAAAAACTTTTATATTCTTTTAAGTCACGTAAATATAGTTCTCATAAGTTTTTGCAAAGTACCTTTAGTTAAATCGAAAATTAACTGTAACTTACATAGTAACACGGCTTTGGCTTCATGCCATTCTCACAATATTTTTGGATAATAATAATAACACGATGACAAATGTATGCTTACATATGAAATTCAAATAAATTTACTAATAGCCCTAGTTAGATTTAATTTCTGGCTCCGCCCCTGTGCACACATTGCATTCACGTCCACACAAATCACATTTTGGTCATCTAAAGGTTACATCAAACATCCCAAAAGATATGGGAATAATAATCCTTTATCTTTTCAACTTTAGGTAATTAACCTAGCTCTATACAATTTCTTCAGGTACTACCCTTTTAACATTCCAACAGTCATTTACCTGACTTATAAGTCCTACTTGTCAWGCTGAGYTGTCGTCRAAATGGCGACGTGGACCGACTAAGTGGTGCCATCTAGACCATGCACTTTGGGCATGTTGCCTTACACATTTTGTTCGAGTATCACTTGTTCATCTTGTGTGTAGCCTTGTGCCTTTGCATGTTTGTCCACACTTTAACAAGAGTGGATTAGTCAAAACATGAAATCCCAAGATTCACTTGTTTTCTAGTTGTGTTTAAGAAGCTAAGATATCGGACGATTATAAGGCGTTATTAGGTGAAACTAAAATTTAACGTACATAATTGAGAATCAGTATACTCCTAGTAAATTAAACTAGGGGTCTTAACAAATTTTACTAAAATTATAAATTACTCGTATATTTTATTTTACCCGGAAAAAAAAAATCGCTATATCCGATCTCCTTTCGCCTCGCTTCGGTCAATGTGATGGTCAATTAGCCACACTCAACTTACTTGCCTATCTATTTTTGGTAGTTGATGAGGATTCCAGGTGAAACATAAAGATCATGAGGAATAGCATATCTTCTATACTTTACACTATATATATTCTTGAATTAAATTGATGTGTTATACTCCCTCCGTTCCGGTCATTTGTTGTCCTTTGGTTTGACACAAAGATCAAGGAAAGAGGAGGGAGTCAGTTATAACATGACAAGTGGACTAAATTGAAGGTGAAAGATCAAATTACTCATTAAATGTAATCCTAAAATAGAAAGGACAACGATTGACTTAGACACCCGAAAATGAAAAATGACAACAAATGACCGAGACCGAGAGAGTAAGTGTTATTCCAAGGTGTCACTTGTGCTCTTGTTTTGCACATTCTATGGAGCATCATTTGTTCCTTTCTCATGCAAACTCGTGCCTTAGACCCTCTAACCTTATGTCCATGCCCTTCCCAAAGGAATTGTCCTCTAGTTATTTTCATATATATAGGATGTCTTACAAACAAAATTTCAAAGCAAATTACAAAGTACAAATTACATACTAATAATTAGCCAAACAAGCTAGGTGATTGTCAATTTGGCATCTAATTTGTTTCAATTGTTTAATTAAAATCATCTCAAAATGAGTTTATTTGTTGTGGAAATTGGTTTGAGAGATTTCACAACTTGTGTTGAAGAGAACATTATTGTTGGTTCTAGTTTACGCGATGACGGGAGAAATTACGAGCCTAGTCAACGAAGATCTGAGGCAGATGGTGACGATGATGATAATGATGGAACATATGATTATGCACCTGCTGCATAATTTGGTTTAAGTAGAAGTTTCACGCAAATTATAATATAAGACGTTCTCATGATAAGATTATTATGAGAC
>VHZZ01000007.1:161077-188875 GCA_009801015.1 Silene noctiflora
TTAAATGGCGACTGATTGGCCACTTTGGCGACTGAAATCAGTCGCCAAATTGGCGACTACCAGGCATTTCAGTCGCCAATTTGGCGACTGTACTGTAGTCGCCAAATGGTCCTATTGGCGACTACCTTGTCAGTCGCCAAATTTGGCGACTGAAATCAGTCGCCCGAGTTGTAAAAGGCGACTGAAATCAGTCGCCCGAGTTGTAAAAGGCGACTAACGTCCGCGACTGACCACGGGCGACTAATTTTAATCGTCAATTTGATATTGGCGACTGTTTTCAATCGCCCAATGTAGTCGCCCGACTACAATTTTCTTGTAGTGATAAGACTCTCCATAATTTTTTTTTTCGAACATCCCCCTCAAACTCATGGTAATTTGATATAAAATTTCCATGAGTTTGCAAGAATAAGAAAAAAGAAAATCGTCAATCTTCATCTTCTTTGATCTTCATTAATGTTCTTCGTCTTCAAAGGTAGGTAAGAAACGAGTATAAGCCTCATTAAAATTTCTTCGAATAAAAACGTTAAGTTTTTCGAACTTGTCGAATATGAGTTAATTTGCCGGAACACTAATCGAACCTAACAAATATCAATAAAACAGAAAATTATCTGTCAATTTCAAGATCTGAAGAACGTTAATTTTTTCGGACTCCAAATAAATCAAGTACAACCTTAAATGACGTTGAATAATTTTAATCAAATTTCAAAGAAGAAAGCACGGAGGGTGATTTATTATATTTTTAATATATGGATATTAATAGGAATATTTATAATAGTTTGGGTTAAACCATCACTTTAAGGTTTTGGTTCACAACCGTGATCTCTTGCAGTTTGATTTCCCAACTTATTTTTTTCTTTCTTTTTTTTTTTTTTCTAAATCTACTTCTATTTTCTATAATATTATTCCATACATCATCGTACCAAAATCTCGCCGGTGGACATGATAAATTATAAATCCACCGGCAGGGTAGTGAAATTGTTTTTAGGTCTCAAGAACCGTGAGACTCTGATACCATGATAAGATTATAGAGTGGACAAGATTACACAAAGATGTCAATATTTCCTCTTCCGTAGATCCATAAATATACCGTGTGCAATATTATGCACACGTTGTATGCGTATGCAATACATGCATCTTTTCTACTTTAGGTAATCTAGCTCTATACAATTTCTCAGGTAGTACCCTTTAAAACATTCCAACAGTCATTTACCTGACTTAAGTCCTACTTGTCATGCTGAGTTGTCATCGAAATGATGACGTGGCTCGACTAAATGGTGCCATTTAAGCTGAGCACTAGACCATGCACTTTAGGGATGTTGAGTTACACATGCATTTTGTTCGAGTATCAATTATTCATCTCGTGACTCGCGTGTAGCCTTGGCATGTTTGTCCACACTTTATAGAAGAGTGGCCAGTATGCCAAGGTTCACGGTTCACCTGTTTTCTATTGGTGTTTAAGAAGGATATCAAATTGTTATGATCGTAAGTTTTCATTAGATGGTACTCGCTCTTTTTCAGTTATTTGTTTAGTTTTGATGTTGTCAAAGATAATTAAATAGGTGGGATTATGGTTAGTAAGAGGATTATCCATCTGATGTACTACCACCAATTTTATAGTTTTTGAGTTTTATTTTAAAAATTATGAATTTTATTATAAAGTTTCTGAGTTCATTCATTAAAACATTAAGCTCAAAAAATTATAATAAAACTCAAAAACATTACAAAAAAACTTAGTTAAATTTGATTTTTGACGGGAAAAAATTTAGAATGTAACTTATAAACTTTAATAAGCTTAGAAAAAATACACATATGCTCAAAAACAAATAAAATTAGATGTAATAAGCTCAGAAAAAATACACATATGCTCAAAAACAAGTAAAATCTAAGGTAATACATCCGATGTATGTTCTTTTTTCTCGATTATAGTGGATACTAATATAATTACTCGTATATTTTATTGTTACGTATTTCTTTTCTCATTTTGTCAAAGGTCATCTGAACACAATTTTAATTTCAAATGAGAGAAATATTTGTTATATCTGACCTTCATTCAAATCGCTTCAGTCAATAAGATAAGAAGTATATTACTATTGAAAATTAGCGTCAATTCCATTGTACGTGTAACGGAAGCAACCAATCGACAAATTAATGTTAAAAGTAAAGAACTGCAAGCAATAATAAAATAAAATGAAATAGTATTTAGAGTTAAATTCAAGGCAAAACCTTCCAAACTATAACTAAAACTAGAGTTGTTCATGGGCCGTCCCGCCCATTGAACCCGGCCCATCCCGCCCACTAAAAAAGCGGGTACGAACAAGGCATTTTAAGAAAAATACAAAGGCCCAGCCCACTAACCCATCCCGAACCCGTTAACCCGCTTGTCCGTGGGCCAAAAATTAAACATGAGCCCGGCTCATGTCCGGCCCAAACCCGCATTTGAACACCTCTAACTAAAACCCACTAGCCAAATAGACTAAATTAAATTACTATAATTACAATACTAGTACAACGTAACTGTCCCGAGTAAATACCAATTCATCAGAACCCACAATAGTTAAAGTAAGACACCCTCTAGATGACCTCCGATATTATTGCTTAATGCCACCAACAATACCCCTAAAGCAATTTTTATCTAATACTACCATATCACCATACATTTTATCTGATTAAACAATTTTTTTTCATAAAACTCGATATTTTCATTGTTAGAAAATTTTACGCACCCTTCTATATCAAATTCTAGAATCTCCTCTACTAACATCTTCATAAGTACATTAGTCCCCCCCTTGTTCATTGCTAATCCAATGAACCAAATATAATTCATTGAACTCTAATACTCAACCATATACATTATAACTTATAACTTTGTAATGCATGTACATGTAACATCTTGTAACATTGAACCAAACTTGTGTCGGATAATTGGGTGTTACCCAACAATTAGCCACAGCATATCTTCTCTATTAAAATCGATGTACTTCCTTCGTTTTCATATGATATACCCATTTTATTAAAATATTTCGCTTATATATTCAACAAAATGGGTACATCATATAAAAACGGCGGAAGTCGGAGGAAGTATGTGTTATAGGTGTTATGCCAAGGTGTCACTTGTATTCTTTGTTTTGCACATTCAATGGAGCATCATTTGTTCCTTTCTCATGCAAACTCGTGCCTTAGACCCTCTAACCTTATGTCCATGTCCTTCCCTAAGGAATTGTCCTCTAGTTATTTTCATATAAATATGATGTTTTACCAACAAATATTTCAAAGCAAATTACAAATTACAAATTGAAAATTTAATTTGTATCAATTGTTCAATTAAAATCATCTCAAAATGAGTTTATTTTTGGTGGAAGTTGGTCTTAGAGATTCCACAACATGTGTTGAAAAGAATATTATTATTGGTTCAAGTTTACGTGGTGATGGGAAAAGTTACGAGCCTAGTCGATGGAGATCTGAGGCAGATGGTGACGATGATGATGATGGAACCTATGATTATGCACCTGCTGCATGATTTATTTTGTTTGGGTAGGAGTTTCGCGATTACACGAGACGTTCTTATGATAAGCTTATTATTAGGTCCAATTTTAGCAATTTTGTAGGTTAATGGATTAAAGGGAGGGATTGTATGAGATTGTCTCTCCATATGCTTAATGGGAGTTAAATTATAGCTTATTTTAAAATGGTGGTGCCCTTTGTATTTAGGAATGTGATTTTGTTTGTCCATTATAAATCACTTGGCTTTGTTGTTTGTAGTTTGTACTATGGACAAGTGAATTTGTGGATTTTTAATGTATTAGTTAAGGTGGCACTTCAATTAAGGTTTTCTTTCATAACCCCTCTAAATTGATTAGTACTAATTAATAGTTTAAGTATTAATAGGCCACTAGAAGCACATATAAAAAATTACTCTTCTTATTCTACTTTTATCATCCAAATTTCTATTTTGAAAAGTTTTTTGAGAAATATGAGTAAATTTAAAACTCTATCTCTTTAATTATGAAGACCTAACAAACGGGTCAATCGGGTCTGGTTTGGGTCTCTCATTGATTTCGGGTCTAAAGACCCTGTTCTTTCTAACTTATTTTCAACTTATTTCAGTTCAGTCAGTTCAACTTTTATGAATCGAAAATAACAGAGCCTTAAGGCTAAAACCCTTTCAGTAATAAACTCGTCTTTTAAAAACTCGGAATAATATTCCTTTAATCTATAATTAAAATTAAATTTTTTTCCAACATATTCAATGAGAAACCTCAATTAAATATCACCCATGACCAATTATTAATCACAAGTCAATGTGTAAGATCAACCAATCAATCAACCATTAATAACACAATCTCAAGATCTTACTTCTGAGTTCTGCCATGGTGCAATCCCATTAACACATCTCACGATCTAAAATTTCTTAAAAATACTCCATTTGTTTCCTCAAGTGGGACCCAATTGCATGTTTATGTTTTACGTCTTCATTAAAATATACTCTGTCGGCCGATCAAAACGACACAGCAATAGTACTAAGTTACATCACAACGACGTCGTATAATACTCATCAACATAGCTCTCGATCTTCACTCTCAAACCCTTCATTACCGGCACTTGATTTGGGTTTTTCTCAACGATTTGAGGTTTAATTACACTTTCTCTCTCATTTTTCTTTCATTTTATATATTAAAGTTTTAAACTTTATTGCTAAGATTTAATTATAATCTTATTTACATCAAATTGAGTCTAAGATTTCATTGAAATTGGTAAGTTTGAGGCAAATTTGTTAGAATCTCAAAGTGGGTATCTGAAATTTTGTTGAAATTTGTCACATTTTAGACGAAATTTCAAGAATTTCAAATTGGGTATTTGCAATTTTGTTGAAATCAGTCAAATTTGAGATAAATTTCAAAGTGGGTATCTGAGATTTTGTTGAAATTTGTCAGTTTAGATATAAAGTTGCAAAAATTTCAAAGTGGGTATCTGAATTTATGTTGAAATTTGCCAAATTTGAGGCAAAATTGCAAGAATTTTAAAGTGGGTATCTGAGATTTTACTGAAATTTGTCAAATTTGAGGCAAAATTGCAAGAATATCGAAGTGGGTGATTGAAATTTGTCGAATTTGCAAGAATTTGAAAGTGGGTATTTGAAATTTTGTTGAAAGTTGTCAAATTTGAGAGAAAAATCTGTCACAATGGTTCCAATTAAATTAGATGCTTCAAAGCAGTATTATGCTACAAGCAGTCTTGTGATCGGTTACGCTCTTTGTTCGAGTTTACTAGCTGTGATTAACAAGTTTGCAATTACCTATTTTAATTACCCTGGATTATTAACTGCATTGCAGTATTTAACCTCAGCATTAGGTGTATGGGTTTTAGGGAAATTCGGGTTTTTGCATCATGATCCCTTCACACTTGCCAATGCCAAGAAATTCTTGCCTGCTGCATTGGTGTTTTACCTTGCCATTTTTACCAACACAAATCTGCTTCGCCACGCAAATGTCGATACATTCATTGTTTTCCGATCTTGTACTCCCTTGTTGGTTGCTATTGCTGATACCGTGTTTAGGAAACAGCCCTTACCGTCTAAGTTGACCTTTATGTCATTGTTGATTATTTTGGGTGGTGCCTTTGGGTATGTTGCTACTGATTCGGGTTTTACATTGACCGCTTATTCGTGGGCGTTGGCATATTTGGTGACCATTACTTCTGAAATGGTTTACATCAAGCATATGGTCACTAATCTAGGGCTGAACACTTGGGGTTTTGTGCTTTATAACAACTTACTATCCCTAATGATGGCGCCCGTGTTTTGGGTCCTAACCGGGGAGTATTCCGAGGTTTTTGGTACTTTGGCTTCTAGTGAAGGGGATTGGTTTGATTCAACTGCATTCTATGCTGTTGCTTTGTCTTGTGTTTTCGGGCTGTTGATTAGCTTTTTCGGGTTTGCAGCTCGAAAGGCTATTTCAGCCACTGCTTTTACTGTCACCGGAGTTGTGAACAAGTTTCTGACAGTTGTGATCAATGTGATGATTTGGGATAAGCATGCTAGCCGGTTTGGGTTGGTTTGTTTGCTTCTAACAATTGTTGGTGGCGTACTTTATCAGCAATCTGTTACCGGAGCTAGTGTTCCCGTGGCTGTGTCTAAGCATAGTGATAGTGAAAGTAGTGATATTGAGAAGTTTATTGAGGATGATGAGAAGAGCATTTCAGGCAAGATTTCCGGTGTATGATGTGCCACAATTTCACCCAAACTATTAGTTCCGTTCAGGTTACTTTCTTTGAAGTCAAGAACATTGGTACGCTTCATACAATTTTTTCTGGTCGCTTTTTTGTATGTTTTTCAAACTTCTGAAATCCCACTGAATAGATTTGTTTCGCATCCTGTGCATTAATTGTTTCGTTATTTCTTTTTTCTTCGGGTTAGTAGCAAGTACTCCGGCTGGAAAGTACATGTACGATAGGTGAAATCCGTCTTTTGTATCTACGTCATGCCTTGTTACCAGAATGTAACTGTATGAACTGAATTTATTACGAACCTGAAATTACTTGAAGCTTTTTAACAACTGCAATTATCGTCTCTTGTTGAGATTACTTCCTCTTATTTTTGTGATCCAACAAATCTTCGGCGTTGAAACTTAATTTGAATAATATTGTTTGCCTAAGCAATGTGTAGAAATCCGATATGACTCGATTGTTTGCTTATGAATCATAGCGGAGATGTCTAAATATACTACGGAGTATGATTCAGTAGTTCTGAGGGGTGGGCAAAATCCGGTCCGGACCGGAACTGGAATTAAAAAATCCGGTCCGGTCTCCGGTCCACCATTTTCTTAGATTCTGGTTTCCGGTCCGGTCAAGACCGGATTGGACCGGAAAGATCAGATTTTATGTTTTTTTTTTTATTTTTTTCCTTGAAAATATATTTTAATCCGGTCCGATCCGATCCGGTCCAAGGGACCGGATTTTTTGGACCGGAATTTGAAAAAGTGGGCATATTATGTCGGTCCGGTCCGGTTTTGGACCGGAATTTTTCGGGTCCGGTCTCTGTCCGGAATTTTAATAATCCAGTCCGGTCCCGGTCCATAATTTTTGCCGATTCCGGTCCCGGTTTTGGACCGGTGCCCACCCCTCTGAGGATTAAGATGCCTAAAAGATGTCTAATAGATTTGGATTTATCATTGTTGTAGTCTTCTTTAGAAAATAAATTCTGTAATAAGCCGAATAACAAATAGAAAACAGGTTCATAGATCGACTATGACCGACAAAGTACATTGAGGTGCAAGTCCCATGTAATCATTTTGCGACCATTTTGGAATGAATCGAGTAACAAAGGAAAATAGGCTCGACTGCAAATGTCAGACAAAGGCGCGTGTTCTACAGAACCATTTTGCGAATCATTTTCATGTAGAAGGCTTAAAATAAAGCGTTCAGATTTGATATCGTGCAGGAAGGAAAGCCATGTCGAAAATATGATACATAACCAAAGTGAACTGTAAATTAACATAGCCAGTAACTGAACATCGACTGAACAAAGAGGTCGGTCGAGACATCTGTAAATCTATAACTGAAAGGGACTAGCAAATGGTTCATAATTCACTATCAAAATTCACTATGCACCATTGGTTAGTCACTACACCTATACTTACAAGAGACCTAGTTATACACATGTTTGTCAATCCTAAGATTAGCAGTAAAACATCACGTTCTTGACCTTGTCCTTTAACTCCGGCAATTGGCGTACGCATTGGCCGTTGGTTGAGCGCCCGCTGTCAGAATGATCTGGTTCCATATAGAATCGCGCTCTATAAGCTGCTAGATGAGCATAGTACGCTGGTGGGACTGCATGTACAAAGAACACGTAAGTTTATATTCAATATCAGTCGTAACAAATCGTGATGTTATGGTTAGACCTATCAAAAAGGTCGGACGAGTGGGTCAGGTCTTTTGCAGTTGTGCATAAGTTACCCTTTTTAATAGAAGTTTTCGATTTAGGAACTTACCAACTGAGACAGATCTTGTGCACCGAGCATACCTGCAGCAGTAAAAATACAAACTGGTTTGAGCAAAATTTTGAGAGCAGAATCAAAGGCATATTAGGAACATGGCCGCGATTCTTACGTGTAACAAAGGTTATTTGTCAGAGACTGTATTTCATCGGCTGTGAAATTATTTTCGTCCCAAAGAACATTGTAATGAGCAGGTCGGCTTGTTCCCTGCACCGTCAATAAGGGGATGCAATGTTAAGTTACATAGTACTCAGAAAATGGGGTTCAAAAGACTTGCCTAAAAAAGCAAGCGCAAAAGTAAATGAGACGGTCTTACACGTAAGATCAACCCAAACCTTATAATTATGTGAGGAATACATAAGGATTTGATTGGTCTCATGTGTGACGGTCTTACTCGAACAAGATTCACTGAAAATTTAAAACTAGACCTGAATCCCAGCATGACTGCAAAGGTAGAAGTCAAAATCAGTTGGATGACAGATTTTAGAATCAACTACTGTGCCTGCAAATTAGAGATTTTAACGTCATCAAACTATCCCAGAAAATGCAAAACCTACGACACATTATAAGATTTGATCTAGACGTCTTAGGTTTTATAGAGTGCAAAAGCTTTAGAGTTACCAGGCAATATATTCCCGCTTTTATCGGTGCTTTTCTTGTCACTGTGATTGTTAGGAAGGAGTCGAGTGTGGTTACGCTTCTGAACTATGACAAATGTCACGGGAGGTTGATAACCAGGTTCCAGTGACGCACATGCCTGTCAATGGCCAAAATTCAGGCTCTGGAAATCCTTTATTGTCGATTTAATTACAAGATATCAAGATCCATACCTTTCTAATCGCATCAAGTTCATAAAGTAGAACATGGTAGAACTGCCCATCACTTACACCATCCCTGCATTGTACATCATGTCACCTTACAGGAATTAGTAGGGAATTAAGTATACTATTTACCACACGACTTTATTTTTCAGCATGTCGTGTCCCTAGCAAACATCCACTCTTCCGATGTGACCCTTTGATACTTTATTTTAGGCCAAAATAATATACGGAATATGTTTTTGGTTTACGAAGCACAGAATACAGAAGAAAAACAAAAGTAGACCTGTAAAAGATAATTCTCAGTGGCTTTTGTCCAGTAGCCCTCTTGAACGAAAGCAACAATTCTCTACAACAAATAGGTATTGGTTAAAATACAAACTAAGAACTACAAAATTTCAGAATTCATGTAACTAAAGTTATCATTAATGCAAACCTGATCATTCCTCCATTGACCGTTCCTTGCTGTGGGTCGTGAGAAGTTTTGAACAGATCTTGAATGATTTCTTGTCTATGTGCCTGAGCAGAAACCATGCCAGCATATTTCGTTACTTCTGGCCAATCTTGAGACGCAACTACCTGTTAGACAAAAATCAAAAGAATGTTCAGAAATTAATATATAATGTTCCAGACTATGTTACTCTAACTCTTCATATCAACTCGTGCACCCGCTGCTGATACTGAAACTCCAGTATAAGTATGACATGTGAACACTTCATTTTAGAACCAAAAACATGATGATCTTTCATAAAATAGCCGATTCAGACTCTTCAACACATAGTAGCTGATATCGACACAGGTATGACGTGTGAACACTACATTTTATTTGAGAAAAATGAACAGTCATCAGAATTTTTAGAACCATGTGAACACTGCATTTTTTAGAACCAAAACAGGATTTTTTTTCTTAAAATAACCGATTCAGACTCTTAAACACAATCATGCAACATAAATGGAATCTAGTCAAAGTAACATAGGTATTAACATAATCATTATTGGATACTTACAGCAGCAATGGATGGACTCGAGTCTTCTCCTCTTTCTGGATGAGTAACATCAGCACCGAAAATGATTGTTGGGATGTCACTCACCATTGGGATTCTTAGACTTAAAGCATCCATAAGGACGGTATTCCTTCCTCCCATCTGTGAATGAAACTCGTTATCATATCTATTTTCCGAAGGCTGTGCATACTTGTAAGTTGTACGTAAGATAAGGTCCTGATTATACATACCTTCACATTGATTTTCAAGGACAGATTTGCCAGGTATTGCCTGGAAACTTTCAGGACATATTTTGTAAGGCAGCACTGTGAAATCAGTCCTAAATCTGTTTCACAGATGCGTTTCAGATCACCTACACGGAAAGCAAACCTTAGCAAGGTAAAAAGTCCAGTCTTTTGCAAGACCGTTTTACACTATGATAATATACAAGCAGGTGTTGCTTACTGAAATACCCTATACAAGAACATTTTACTAACTAAATTTAGTAGTCAATTCGGGTAAATAGCATATGCTAATTTACAATAACATGCAGTAAGTAAAAGTTTTGATTCTCCTTCTAAATGAAGTTCCTTAGAGAGGCTTTTCATCGAGAAATGAAAAGATAAGACCAAAAGCACAGACGACATACCATACAGCGAGCCATTATTGTCTGGCAGAATGGCAATAACCAATTCGAGCTCTTTGCCCTCAAGCTTAGTTGCAGCAGAGCTTAAAATATATTTCAAGGCCTTCTTCACCTGATCTGGTCGTGCAGAATGAATGGGAATTACAGGTTCAGGGTTGAATTCCTGAAATAGAGTCAACGCATTATTTATGCAGCTTATCGACGAGACACAGATATGAGACGGTGTTAAATATGAAACAAACCCATTGGCCTATAATTAAATGAGACTAACCCATAAGCATATGGGTTGATCTCACATGTGAGATACATAATGAGCGGTCTAATTTGGGTACATATCGATTGTGCTATTATCGAAATAACTAGAGAATCATACAAAATAACTAGTCCTAATTGGAAGCTTACCATCCCAGAGACTTGACACATCTGAACCAACTGGCGACAAAATCCACGAGCAGCAGTTTCGGGCACGGTCCTTGAGAAGTTGATACATGCCCAGTTATTCACTGTGCTTCCATTAATCACTTTCTATGTCACCACAAGAAAATGATATTAAGTCAACAGTCCGCTCTGTAACTAAATCCCAACAATCAACTAAAGGCAATGGACTTTTACCTTGTTTATCATGTTCCACTGGCCAAGCTGAGGTAGGTGTTGTTTTTCTTTCCCAGAATCATGGTACTTCAACTGTTAGGGAAAGAAACAACGAAAACCGTTAACATGTACACTCGGCTAAAAGTATCGACCCAATTTAGATGGAAAAAAAAGAGATGTTTTTATATACAAACCCATGGAGCCGGAAGAACTCGAGCCTCGACTGTCGTCATTTTATCATCTATGTTGATGCCGAATTCTTGCATATGAGAATCTTGGTTGTAGTTATTTTGATGAACTGTCTGAAATGGAAAGTAAGATGACATCATGACTTGTGAACTATTGTATATAAATCTTATCCCAACACCGGCACAATGTAAGGGGAGTAGACTTTAGGAGCTTAAGTGGCAAAATTAAGGACCTGCAAAATGTCGGCTTCTTGTTCAGATGGTCGTCTACACGTAACTTTAAGTAAGGAAGCTATTTGCTTGTCGTTCAATCTACGGGTATATCTCTGGCCTTCAACTATTTTGCAAGCCTCCATTGGCAAATAGTTCACCTTCTTTTGGTTTCCTACTTGAAGACAAGGAAGAAGGGGATACTGTATAGTATATCCATATACTTCCTGGAAGTATTCAATCACCGACTTCATGTTCATTTGCTCGTCAACTGGGAAACTGCAACAAAAAAAAGAAAAGAGAAAAAACACAAGTGCACCATTAGACCAGTCAAAGAATGCACGAAAAAAAAAAAAAAAAAAAAAAAGAGAGATGCAAAAAGATGAATAATATTTAGTACATTAGCTCTCTTGTGGGCCGTGCTGACAATCCTGAAATGCGATACTTTCTGCGTACATTTCCTCTGTGAGTAACTTCGACTTTGATGCCTCTAAGTGCTTTCTTAACCTGCACAAGTACTCACATGAAATTCCAGTACATACTTGATAAGGCAAATGCTAGTCTCCATAGAAGTTTGTTTGTCATATGACCCAAGTTTTATTATGAGTCATCGGAAAGAGCATCTATGTGCGTTAAGCACAAGAGTAAGACTATGTACATCCGACTTGCCTAGCCTTCTATAACCGAAAGTCTTTGAGGATGCTGCGGATGGAATGGGAGACTAGGAAAACAAGAAAGAAATTCTGACCAGTCAAGTTACAAATCCAAAGTTTACATCCTTAAGTGGAAAAGTAAATACTTCTGTTCAGTTCAAATGAAGGTGTACGGCATTCAGTTCAATCCGAAATGTTTAGTTTGAAATTCACATGATTTAGGCGGTTTAGAATGTTTGACCCATAAACTTCTACCTAGAAAGATCTGTGGTAAACTGGTAACCATAATCATATAGGCTCCATCACTGTATTCGTGAATATAACAAAGTCGATAATAAATATACCTTGACAGAATCAGCATCAGACAATGGGCGTGTTCGTACATCCTTCCCCAGCACTTGAGCAACAAACTCAATGACTGGGAGTGGTTCAATGAAAGCGCTTGCAGACATATCTATTCAATAAACAATTTGGATCTTACTATGGTATCTTCAGAACATGATACAATTATTTGTCAACACGATAAACGACTGCAAAATAATTTTAAGATACCCACCAATGTTCAGAGCTAACCCCATTTGTGTGGGTTTGATACTTTGATAGAAGCCGCGCCATGAGTGCAAACCACCACCTAGTTGATGAGGCTTTTGGATGTTTGGAGAATAGAATAATCTTCCAAATGGTGAATACCTTCAAATTTCATGATAGATTAGTTACGTAGCTAGGGGTACTATTTGTTGTTCCCTATTTTATTTTACTATACATCTAGAAAACGATTAATTTGAGACAAGTAGACAACCCGAAAGGGAAAAGGGAACTAAGTAATCGGATGGAGGGACTGAAAGGAGTAACTAGTAAAGAAGTATCCAAGTAAACGAAACCATGTATATGCGCACCTCTTCGATGCAAGCTCCCTTAAGACAGTATCAATCACAGTAAGCGCTTCTTGAGGCGCCTTAACCTGTTTACCCGCGAGCAGATCGTGTAGTGCATCCATTCTAGTAAAACCTACAAACTCGATTCTCACCATGAATTCATTCTTCCTGGTACAAATATTTTCAAGTCAGACAATTTATAAAAGAATATGAACAAACCAAGGCCTAACAATTATAACAAGGAATTTAATAAAGAATCGTACTTTGTTAATTCAAATCCTTCACATTCATCAACCAACATAACTTTGAATTCTTTCGTCGTAAATGGTAGTAATCCGGCAGTGTACAGATTTCTCTTTCCGTCATACACAGGAAGCCTTGTTCCCAAGTCACTTTCCCTGTGTAGTTTAACCAGCTGAGCCATTATAGCTTTGTTTAGTTTACTGGAATTAACTTCCGGCGTTATAGTAACCTGACAAATTATCCGTAAGCAAAATTAGTACAAAAACAAAAAACAAAACATTAGCTTACACTAATAACAATACTTCCTGTATAAAATCGTCTTACAGTAAGATCAAAGTCAATTACTAACATTTAATATTCTGTACTTAGCCGGGTTACTCTTCCAGTACGACAGTCTTATGCAATAAGTAAACAGAAAGTCGATAACTTACACAATATTGACATAAATCCGACCTCGAAAGCTCAGCAAGAAAATAATTCGCCTTAACAACACATTTAGTACCAATCTGACCAAAACCCGGCCTTTTTTGGAACACAATGGTTTTGTTCAATGAAGGCGGCTCAACATGCAACTCAAGCTTATTCCCATTAGGTATATCTTCCACAGCAGCACACTTCGGCTTTCTTCTCCCTCTCCTTCTCTTGACATTTTTCGGAGTATCGTCTAATCTCTCCCCGGGACTCTTGGCAAACCTCTTATCATCCTTCTTACGTTCCGGTTGAATCACTATGTTCTCCACAGGCTTTTTGGAGATCATATGTTTCAGTTCCGGGTCTCTCAATGGCCGGTTCGGCATTTCTGCTAAGTAAAAATTCAGTTTTCCAACAAGGGTTAGAATTAGAACATGAAAATTAGTGATTTACAAGCACTAGAATGAGAGTTTCAATGTATCATGGTAAATAAGTGAACAAATTTATAAGCAAAATGCGAAACTTAATTAAAATAATATTACGGAGTATGAGTTTTCAAGGTAAATATCACAGTCAATTACTAGTGAGTTCACTACTCCCTGGACATGAACAAGGATTTATCAGTTAAGAAAACGGAAAAGAACAGGAACACGATATTTCGACAGTAATTCAGGGTCGGATAACACGAATCATCATAGAACAGTATTACAGGCAGTATAACACACACCACATTTGAACATGAACTAAACAGCAATATTTCCGACAACAGGGTTAAAAAAATTAACAGTGATGTAGAAAAGCCCAGGTAACATGCAAGAACCCAGATCATGCAGAAACCATTGTGCAAAAGACTGAAGATAAAAACAATAATTCAAGCAGCAAGTCAAAAATCAAGTAAATTTCAACCATTTCAGGAAAACATATATGAACTATATTACACTATTTACCTGATTTCTCACAGTAGAAAGGTTAAACTTCACCACAAAAAAACAGTAAAAAAAGGGGGAAAATGGAAATATTATATTTATAATGAAGAGATTTGGTTGATAGAATGAGACAAATTGAACTTAAAAATACAAAATGGTTTTTTCCACCATAATTTATGATATGAATTTATATTGTCTTACATGAAAATAAAAATTAAAAATTAAATAAAATAAGTTCAACAACACCCATCATCATCATCATAGTTGAAATATATATATGTGTACTACTAACAAATAATTTATCACATTTTTGACCATCATCATTCTCTTTTTGAATCTTCAATTAGGGCACAAATTTCAAGGGTCAAAAAAGAAATATAAAAAGAGAATTTTACTTTACTTGGGATTAACAAAACTAAGCTTAGAAAACTCCAAAAAATTTGTTATCCCAAAATCAATGAGATATAAATATAACATCATTATGTGCGACCGTCATATGGTATTACGAGAAGAAAAAATGACCATTTTATGATTAAAAGATGGCCATTTTTTTTATCATGTGGTCACTTTTTCACATAAAAGTCATTTTTGATGGGCAATTCTCATTTGTGACGGAAGGTATCCGTCACTTTGAGAAGACGGGTACCACTTTTACTCACAAATGACCCATGAGAGGAGAGAGGAAAGCAAGTGGAGGGGTGCCCCCACCTTTTGCTTTATTCGTTTTGTGAGTGGCATTACCCGTCACAAATACCGACCCGTCACAAGGGAGACGCTTTGTTTTTGATTATGTCGTTGCACCATAGGACGGTCTCATACGAAAGTCGTATAGTAAAATTTGTTTAAATATAAATATTTAAAATAGTGGTCCTACAAGCATGGGAAGAAGGAAGATAGGGGAGTATTCTTGGATTTTCTTTCATAGGACAATTTTGTAAGATAGTGTCATTGAAAAGAGAGTTAACACTTTGTAGAGGAAACACAAAATAAGAAAGGAGCTCAAAATGTACCATTTTTGTCTTAGTATGACTGTCTCCTTCTTCAGCTTTGTACAAATATTACATGAATAAGAAATAGTGATGGAGTTTTGATTGTACTACACAGTCATTTTGAGACAACTCAAATTCTCGAATCGATAGAAAACGAAACACTACCTAGATTGAGACGTATAAAGTATAAACGTCTGAATAAGTCTTGTGTAGAACGGTTTAACAATGTAAAATCACATTACATTATAAAGTCGGCTACTATTCTCATCCTCTATAAACGGTGTTACGTTGTCTAGAAGTCGTTTGTTAGTCGGTTTTACTCATACAACCCCGTAAGAGAAGGGTTCTAGTTAGATCGGGCAAAATTGACCCGATAGTAACAGAGGACCTAAAGACCCCACCCGAACCCAATCTCGTTGACCTGTTTGCCTGGTCTAGCAACTTTTCTAGGGTATTTGGGTAAAAAAAGCATGCTATTTAGTCAAGAGTTTTATGTAAAACCGTTCAATACAAGTATCTTGATCTAGAAGGAGTATGAAGACCGGAAAAACAACTAAAAACAGATCGAGATCGGACAAACTCGAGGACAATACGAAAACTGAAACCGATATTTAATACAATCACCAACTCATACCACACCCAAAGACTCTCTTATCTGGTATAAAAGGGACAACACAAAAGGAGACAGTACAGCAAAAGTAGGGGAATATCAGTGGGCAAAAGGGAAGTGTAGGGGGGTTATGATAGCTCAGGGTGAGAGAAATAGGAGTAATAAAGTTGGTCCAAAGTGATTTTAACATATGATATATTCATAAAAATATATATATAAAAACTATATAATATAATATAATATAATATAATAATATAATAAAGTATTAAAGTTGATAGTGTGGTGTAGAGTTGTTCACTAGTAACCAGACACAATGCATCTCCTCCTATTTCTCTGCTGTTACTGCTCCTGCTCCTGCACCTTTGTTATGATTATACTGCAACTGTCAGTTCTGTGTACATTTTCTTACTTTATTTACTTTTTACTTCAAAATATGTAAATGTGTTTTGGTAAATTAAGAAATTACTACAGTCTTTTTACTGTTTATTACCCAAACACAGCTTGGAATAAGTTAAGATGAGATATGATGGGATTTGAGATCTAACCTAGCTAGAACAAACAAAACCTTGGATTAATGGACTTGCAAAAGATTTCATACTAGAATAAGACGGTTTTACAGATAAGACAATCCATTTATTGATTAACTACTTATTTATTACCGATTTATTACGGATGATGTTAATAAATGAGGTTTTTCATCGATAAAAAAAAGTCATCTTACTCCAGACCTAGCAAACTGATTGGGTCACGAAACCTTCAACCGAAACGCTCAACCTAAATGAATCTCGTGTCGTGTTTGTATTGACCTAGTTACATAATCAGGTTATCAAGTTTCAACCTAACCCATTAGTTTCGTGTCGAGTTTGTATCTTATTTTCATGTCATGACAATTTTTAGAAAGTTTATACTCCCTCCTATTCTATATTTTCTTCCCCTTTCATTTTTCCACAAGAAATAACAACGTGAATTTAGACGACACAAACCCACTACCCCACGTATCATTGAATTTGAACCACTCATATTATCCCAAAAAAGGAAATAAGGAAGAAAATCCGAATAACCGAATAAGGAAATAGGGAAGAAAATATAGAATAGGAGAGAGTATATTTTTATGTGGGGGAGGAGAAGATTAATTTAACAAAAAACCCAAACTCGACACAATTATATCTCGTGTCATGTTCTTCTCGACTCCCTACACTTCCATAAGTCGGTCATTAAACCACAACTGAAACCCGTTAAAACTTAAAACGGTCTTACACAGTACGAATGTGTATACGGGTTATCGACTTTGGGGCAGCCTATATCTTGTAGGGATGATTAAAAGGACCCATGTTGAAGGCATTCTTTTATTGTCTGGATTTATGAGAGGAATTATATAGAAGCTAAAAAGGATGATTTAAGAATCTATTGGACCCAAGATTGAATCTTAGCATCATAACAGCATGATCCAAAAATTTTGGAAAGAAAAATAATGTATGTAGAAAGGACATACATCACAAAAACATAATCATGTGCCCTTTGAGTAGTACACATAAAATTAAATAAGGGTTTGGTCAATTATGGATCATACAATAAGGTTTATAATCATATAATAATACAAGTATGTTCTTAGAAGTTATCATATCAAAAGCGTCTTGCTTGTGACGGACACTATCCGTCACAAGCTGAAGACAGATAGTGTCTCTCTCACAATAAAACAAGTGGGAGGACAAGTAGGTGGGAAATGGAGCATCCATGTTTAGTGTCACTTGCATATTGTGAGAGGGACACTATCCGTCTTCAGCTTGTGACGGATAGTGCTCGTCTTCAATGAGAATTTGTGTTATCATATACACTAATACACACAAATCAAGAGGTGATTTTTCTATTGCACTATCGATTCTAAGAATGAAAAAGACACTCACATTATTAACCTCTAACTTCATTTTTGTTTCGTATTACGTGATTGAGTTCGACACGACATGACATTACGATACTTCATTTTGACAAAATAATTGTAAACTTCACAAAAAAAAAATAACTTAACCAAAAACTCTAACATCATGTCTGACACTCACAGTCGAATCCGAGTAAACTCAGAGTCAATTACCAACAATAAGATTTAATTGAGGATTTAATGATCAAGTTTTGCAATGCTTCAAATTTTCAAAACCATTTAAAAGTAATTTTAATTATAAAAATAAGAATTTAAAAAATATGACATAAAAGTAACCCTTTGAAATGTGCATGACCTTACAAACTTTAACTATAAACTTAGAATCCAACATCAGTAAATAAAAATGCTCAACATAAGGTAAATCATAACTTTAGTTGTTTCAGGACTTTGATCTATTCTGTCCGATTTTTTTACTACGTTATGTTTTTAATTTTATTATTCGTAAGGTATATTTTAATTAAATATAAAAATCGAATAAATCCGAGAAAAGTATGTACCATTCCTTTGTGTTTTAAATTTTATTATTCCGAAGGTGTATTTTAATCAAATATAAAAAACGAATTAATCAGAGAAAAGTATGTGAAAAAATTGTTACAAGTGCAGGTCCATTACAAGTTCAGGCCCACTTTTTCTATCTTGGGTCTATGCTAGAAAGCCCAATGGTCTAGTCTAGACCACCCCAAATGTCACAAACACATTATAGAAACCAATTAACCAAAACCCAATTCCTTTCCGTTATCGACGAATTACTTCAAATCCGTCAATAATTTTAATGAACTACTCAAATTACCCCTCTCATCCCCAAACATCCCCTTATACTAAAAGAATAAGAGATCTCCAAAATTTTCCCGCCAAAATGAATTTGGTTGTAATTGGGCTTTCATTATATTATCTCTGTAATTGGGCTTTTATCATATCATATCTGTAATTGGGCTTTTATTGTATTATATCTACAGCTGGATTATACTGAACATTCCCTTTTCCACCGGATTAATACAAAACATTAATAAAAATAAATAATTTCAAATTGAGTTAAATATAAGTTGTATAATTGTTATTTTCTTTAATATTCTTATCTAAAAAATTTTGCATTCGCGCGAGATCTAACTAGTTTCCACTTAAGATACCATCTCTCACTACATTAATATTTCACAATATTTTGAATTTCAATTATTTAAAAGATTTTAAATGATTTCTTTCGGACATATGACTTATCGTTCATAGAACTTTCGTCTTTACAATTAAGTTAAGACCCCTTAGATAAAAACTAAATTTGGAATTTACCCTTACATTAATTAAACAAAGCGTCTTGCTTGTGACGGATATTGTCCGTCACAAGCTGAAGACAGATAGTGTCTCTTTCATAATAAGGCAAGTGGAGTTGTGGACCACCCCATGAATAGTGTCACTTGCATATTGTGAGAGAGACACTATCCGTCTTCAGCTTGTGACGGATAGTGTCCGTCTTCAATGAAAATTTGTGTTAAACAGGATGGATGAAAGAGCAGAATAACATATAGAGGATATAAAAAGTCAACGAACACATTTATAAGCATGCACAGTTATTGCACACAGGTAGTGAAAAATCAGAAACAGAAAAATTTACTGTTGGTAATAAATCTCCTAAAACAAAGGGGTTTTACACTTTTACCTAAAACAAGCTACTAGAGAAGACTTGAGATGTAACATTAAATCTTTACTATAACTGATAAGTTTATCAAAACAGATGGTCTATTAATACATCCCCCATTTACTCTTTCTTTCCTTTTTTTTCTGAAAAAGGAAACCCCTTTAACCACTTTCCACCTCAGTCGATGTGAAACAACTTACTCGTAACTAGACTTGACAAATAGGTTATTCGGCTCGAGCTTGGGATCATGCCACTTTGGGGTTAGATAGTTTTCAAGTCATTATGCATCATTTTAGGTCATGACTTTGCCTTAATTACGTCACTTCGGTATCTTGGGCATTTCAGATCACATTGAGTCGGGTCACTTTCGGATCGGGACTATTGGGTCAAGTTCAGGTCATTAGTCAGGTCTACTCATATAGCCAACTAGAGTAATTTAAGAAAAAGTGCTAAAATATAGTCACCGGTAAAAAAAAAAAGTGGAAAAGGAATTAAATGTATGTACGCGGTATTAAGAGTTTATTCATCTTAAACTTAAAACAAATCAAATATGTTAAAAATGACAAAAACATCATGCATAGAGACAAATTCTTAATTGTAACGGACACTTTTCGTCACAAGCTGTAAAAGCAGGAGAACAAGTTGTGAGAAGTTACAAGCTTGTGACGGTCACAAGTAAAATTTGCTGATGCTTAGAAACCAACAAAAGGGTTGTAATAAGACTCATTTCAATCTTAAGACAGATAAACTCATCTTAAAAAAGACCCAGTAGGTCTTGTGAGAGACCGTCTCTCACTAATTTAGTGAGAGACATAATAAGAAAATAGAAAAAACAGTGGGTCCCTCACCCCATCATGTGAGAGGTCTCTCAATAACGCTATTGAGAGACCGTCTCTCAAAAGTTTTTGTGAAAAAGACCAACAGGAAATTATATTATATTATTATATTATTATTTTTAAAGTCATATATACTCATCAAAAATTGAAAGCTCACATGATAGGCACAAACCTTTATTTCATCATATTTAAAAGGGCAATTCTCATTTGTGACGGAAGGTATCCGTCACTTTGAGAAGACGGGTACCAAATTGTGAGACAAAAGACCCATGAGAGGAGAGAGGAAAGCAAGTGGAGGGGTGCCCCCACCTTTTGCTTTATTCGTTTTGTGAGTGGCATTACCCGTCACAAATACCGACCCGTCACAAGGGAGACGCTTTGTATTTAAAAAGGGAAGGAGCCCCCATAGTCCCATACCGGTATGGACCAAATATTTATTTTAAGAAATGGCTATAGTATTGAAGTTGGAAGAAGTCTAGTAAAACCCTAAGCTAGTAATAATGAATAATGAATAGAGAGAGGGAAACGGCAATACCATAAGAGCACGCAAAAAGTGTCACACACAATAATAAATTAATAATACACAAATCCTCATCGTAGACGGGCACTATCCGTCTGAAGCTGAAGACGGATAGTGTCTCTCTCATAAAATGTAAGTGGATATCTCACTTGCCCTCTCACTTACATTTTGTGAGAGGGTCACTATCCGTATTTAGCTTTAGACGGATAGTGGCCGTCTACGATAAGACGGACTTATAATAATAATTAATAGCACAAATGTAGTGGAAGTGGACCTCCTCCTCTAGTCCTCTTTTTATTTATAGTACTATATATGCTTTTTATATCAATAAATGCCAAAACAAAAGAATATCCCCCACACCTCTCCCTACTTCTTCTGCTATCTTACCCATAACTACGGGATTTAACTTGGACTCATTGCTATGCCCTTATTCGAAAACACAATTTTGTATTGAAGACGGGTATTATCCGTCACAAGCAAGACGCTTTGATTAGAAAATGCCAACTTATACAAATCCAAACTTCAATAGTATACAATTTTACTTAGAACAGAAACAACACTAACAAGAGTTATGTTATTCCGACACTTCACTTTAGACCATAAAATATAATACATAAAATAACCGTATCCAACACTACTGTACGTGTCGGAAAGTTGGAATAACACAGAACAAGAATACACATAACTTGGCTATTCCACTATTTAATTGTATATAAATATTAGAGGAATACGTCAATAAACTACTAATTTCCTTTCTAAATAACGGATATATTACTAGCCCAAATTGTTGGTTAAGAGTTAAGACCGTTCTTTAAGATGACACTTACTAATTTAGATAAGGTAAACATAAAAGAACGGGTTGTGCGAGGTATTAACTTAAGCAAGACCATGAGAATTTCTCATAAAACAACAAGAAAAAATAATTAGAAGGTGAGTTGCATGCTAAATATGTTATGAAATCGTCTCATATGAGAATTTTCTGATTGATAACAAGTACACTTTCACATATGAAACGAAATGACATTGAAGTGGGTAACTTTAGAGACGGTTGTATATTTGGGTTAAAAACTCTCGTTGTCGGCTCATCGCATGGACGATCCGATCCGACCTGACCCGACCTGACCCGACCCTATAAGGTAAGTGATATTTGCATAAAGAATTAATGGTTTTGAAATCTAAAATTGGAGGAATTAAGTACCTGCTTTTTAGACAATCTTTAAAAATGCAGCAGCGCCGTAGAGCATTAAACACGACACCAATAAGTAGCTTAGATTAGATTAGTCTGCTACTTTGTACCACTTGAACTCGATCTCCTCTTTTGATGTTTATATTCTCTGATCTTCTGTTCCTGTCAAACAAAAGAAAAACACACACTTAACCAAAAAAAAATGTATATCCGTTGGTCTTGCGTAAAACCGTTACATGGTAAACATATTTCGTATTGTAAGACGATCTGACTCTATTACTTTGTGTTCAAGCTCGAGATCATTGTTTAAAAGTTCAAATTCTTTGTTTAAAAGTTGAATAACTTTGTTTGTAAGTTTAAAATCTATGTTTAAATAATCAAAAAGTTATTTGGGTTTATGAACAATAATTATAAACTCAAAAACTTTATAAAAGTTCAAAAATCTATGTATCTCTGAGTGCAATAAAATGTGAAACTAACAAATTTAAATGAAAACACATACAAAGCGTCTTGTTTGTGACGGAAACTATCCGTCACAAGCTGAAGACGGATACTAGCCTCTCACAATAAAGCAAGTGGGAAAGCAAGTGGAGCATTACATGGATAATGAAACTTGCATATTGTGAGAGGGGCACTATCCGTCTTCAGCTTGTGACGGATAGTGCCCGTCTTCAATGAGAATTTATGAAACACATATAACCAACCTTTTCGCAAAACTAATCGATTCAAAAAAACATGTCAATGTCGTATACTTCAAACCGAGTCTAATTAAAATCTAGTTAACATCTAAGTAAATAGAGTTGTAACCTGGGAGATAGGGAGTTATCAGAGTTGACATTGGGACATTGTGTGTGGGCTACATATATATGTGTAGTATGTGATTGTGACATGCTATGTTACTACTAGTAGAGTAGTAGTAGTATAAATATCAAACCGTCTTGCTTGTGACGGACACTCTCCGTCATAAGCTAAAGACAAATAACGCCCCTCTCACAATAAAGCAGGTAGAGAAGCAAATGGGGATAGTGTCACTTGCATATTCCGTCTTCAGCTTGTGACGGATAGTGTCCGTCTTCCACATGAATTTGTGTATATATATACACAAATTCATATGGAAGACTAACAAATCATAATCATACATATATATTATATAATATATAATATATATATATGTATAATTATAATTTGTTACTGAGATCTGTTGAATTAAATGTTATGGATGGTAAAACAAGAAACAAATACCACATACCTTCCCAATAACTTTAATCATCATGACTCATAACTCATGTGTTTACCGTTACAATCATAACGCGTTGTAAGACGGTTTTATACAAAGATGAAAAGATGAATGTATGTAAGATCATCTACCTATTCTTTCTTACTTAAACTCATTTTTTACTATTTTTATTGTTTGTAAGAGATATTTCAATAAAAATATTTACCCAAAATTACCTACCAAAAATATTCAATTTAATTATGTATTTCCTCTGTTCTTGTGAATAGTTTACATTTGTTTTACTAAAAAAATCCCTAAATAATTAAAATTCAAAATATCGTGAAATATTAATTATTGTATTAAACGGTTTTACAATAAAATAGCTTGAACCCACTTATTTATATTTAATTTTATTTATTTTAAAGACAAAATGGGTAAGATTCAAAAACATCAAAATATTCAAACCAAATATTTATCAAATTATACAAATTGAATATCAAAAACTTACCTCAAAACTCGAATGCACTAGCAACTAAATCGTCGTAAAAAAAAGTCGATTGAAATTTGAAAAAACAATGAATATTGAAGGGAAAAAAAAGGGAAGAATAATAAATAAATAATTTTTTTTTTTTTTTAAAAAAAGGAAAAGGGTAAATGGATACCTGAGAAGAGATAAAAATGGAGGGAAGTGGAGAGGCAGCAGAGAGCACTAAGACAGTAACACTGAAACCAAGTGGAATTTGTTTGAAGGAAACCAGAATTATTATGGGGATTTATTGGAAGCATGTGTAGTTGGAATTTGTGTTCCTTGTATGGACCCTTCCTTTTTATACTACTCTACTACTAATGGACTTCTTTATTTATGATTTTTTTTTTGTATTAATCGAGTCGACTTTGGTCGATGAGAAACGGTTTTATAATAAGTTTTAGAGTTTTTTTGCGAAAAACTACCTAATATTTACCCCATTTTCATAAATACTACCTAAAGTTTTTAATAATTTTAACTTTTGTCGAACACTACCAAATTGAAATTTCCGATCAAATTAGACAAAATTCTTAATCGAAAACATTATTTTTGGCATATTAGATACACTATTTACTTTACTTAACCACCGCCAACTGTTTTGATTAGCTACTAACTTAGTTACATCAATTTTTTTACTTCAATTTTGACTAGTTTGGCTGAGAATGTGGCTAATTTGGACGAAATGATGACTAATTTGATTGGTATTTTGATTTGTTTGTCGRAAATTTAGTTMATTTGGSAAAAAAATTGTCGATTTTGCTCATTAATTTCAATTTGGTAGTGTTTGACAAAAGATATAAAACATTAGGTAGTTTCTAGCAAAATTAAAAACTTTAGGTAGTATTTATGAAAATGAGGTAAATACTAGGTAGTTTTTCACAAAAAACTCTAAGTTTTATCTTGGTTTTATATATGGGGGCTCTTGCTTTCTAAGTAGAAAGGCTGACTCGACCCAATCTATGTACTATAAAAACTAAAACATTTAGAGAGATGTGATTGGCTCATGAGTTTAAGGGATGAAAAAACAATTTTCTTTGTAGGGCCCCTCATGTTTTAATGATCAATTTAATTATTGCTTTATTTGAAGTTTCTACAAATTAGTACAATTAYTTGATTTCCTTCCTGAATAATACACTCATATATTTAATTATACTTTTATCGTATGATTTTAGTGAATAGAAAAAATTAGTGATATTATACAAAATAAAAAATTTTACAAAATAAAAAACTTACAAAAAAAAAAGGAATAAATCTTAATAACCAATATTGTTTTAATATGGTGAAAAATAATCAATATCAAATCGCTCTTTCATTTCAGTAGTCATATTATTCCATTAAAAAAATCGTTTAAATAAAATGTAAAAGAGATTATATTAAATATTGAAAAAAAATATTACTCAAAAATTATTATGATAAATATAACATAAAAGCTAAAAAAATTTAAAATAAAAACCATCATTTTGAAATAAAATGATTAGGATTCCCAAGTAAATCGATTACTTTGCAAAATTGCAAAGACAAAATAGTACGGTGAACTTGAAAAAAGAAAAATATTTATAAACAAAATCATTAAAATAAAAGAAATAAAAAACATTTCTGTATTTCCTAATCTAAAAATCAACCCGTGCATTTTTTTGCACGGGATTAAAACTAGTAAGTATAAGTTGTCCGAAGTGATTCAATTTCGCGTGATTCAATAGATCTGAAATGACTTAGTTAACACAAAATACTGAACTGAAATGACTTCAAGCAACCAAGAATGACTTGACCCAAACGACTTGATCTAGAGTAACCCAATGCAAAGATGACCCTATAAATTGTTCACACGAAGTAACTTGAACACGACTGATTGACCTATTTGC
The DNA here is from genome assembly GCA_009801015.1 of Silene noctiflora. Taxonomy (NCBI): domain Eukaryota; kingdom Viridiplantae; phylum Streptophyta; class Magnoliopsida; order Caryophyllales; family Caryophyllaceae; genus Silene; species Silene noctiflora. The sequence continues at coordinate 186,927 of VHZZ01000007.1, forward strand.
CAGGTCACTCTTATGAACTTCTTTATTTATTGTTATTTTTTATTAATTTATAGTGAAATAGCGAATTGATATTGAAAATAATAGAATAGAAAGTAATAATACTCTAAAATTGTTTGCTTATAGAAATAGTTTTTGTTTAACGATATACGAAAAATAAGTAGGTATTATGTTAAAAAGTTATTTTAGATAATTGATTAGAGTTGATAATGAGACGACTGTTGAGGTCTCTTCTCATGTATGTGGGAGATAATATATCCCACATTGATAGATTATAAGTGAGGAGGTTAGCTTATAAGTTGGTGGGCTACTTCTTCTATTATCAATTAGTTTTAGGATGGAACCTCACTTGCTTGTGGATTTGTCTCACTCACTAGTCTCTGCTCGAGTCCAACTCCTTCAAAGCTTAACAATCCTATATATAGGCTCGACTAGAACTAGCGTTCGAGTTTATGATCGCAAAAGTCACTCCAAAACCTTAACTTCAGACTCCAAATATTTTGTAATCAAACAAGACCTCTATTATTTTTCAATAGTGTCAGGGAAGCCACATGGACGATTTTTAATATTCATGGCTTCAAGGGTTCAAACCCAAGTTATAATTGCTACCTTTCTCGAGATTGTCAACCAAACTATTTGACATCCGTATCCAAAATACCTCTATAATTCCATGGAGTGCTTTTTTTGGTCAAAGGTAATACGCTCGTTGTAAAAAAAAATACAAATAAATGAAGGCATAACTAAACGGGGGAATGCTACTCCTAATAAATCTTCACGAAGGATCGAACGAAGCTCTTCAGGAGGGGAGTCAGAAAAATGGTGGATGTCGAAGAACTAGGACCTTGGTAAGACCTAGAATTCAAGCTCGATCTAACCCCACCACAACGACTCTCATTTTAGCCCGTATAGAAGTACATAAGCCACAATGGGTCTCGTTTTTGCATATTTGACACTTTTGTTTTTTCGACGACCCTTTAAATTTAATTTTTACAAAAATGATATTAGTTCAAAAATAATAAAAATTATACCATATGAAGATACATACCATAATATTTAGTCTTATAGTTAAAAGAGAATTAAAGTGAGTGTCTCAAAATGTAAAAAGGACATATTTAAAAAAGGAGATGGAGTATGTTGGGGAGTGTGGACCAATGCCACTCGCGTCGCGCGTATCCGTGCGTTGTGTGTTAAGACGGCGACACTTCTCCCATAAAACTTCGTGAACAAAGTACGTCTTACTGATTTGAAAAGTTTTGAAACCGGTGAAAGATTGAACAAACCTGCATTTGAGGAGTCGCCACCAATTTTTGTGGAAAACTGGAAACCGTTCGAATCTTTCATGACATGTCAAGACATATAGTATTTGACATGAACACCAAGAAATTCGCTACTCTTAGCATTCTATGTCTAGAATGACCCTCGCGATGCCAATGAACACGGGTGCTCACAGATATCTTGTAATACTACGGTTTTCTGTGTCTATGGCTAGTCTATCGAGTAGGGTTTACTCTGTCGAGTAAGTAAGTGTGATTTAGAATTAGGGTATGTTTGTTGTGTACTCGATCGAGTACGTGTGTCACTCGATCGAGTAAGGGGCACTCGATCGAGTAAGTSACTTACTCGATCGAGTAAGTTGGTCTGCGGGTTATTTTAACTTGGTTTGTTAAGAACGCATGAAGTGACATATATTAACTCTTCGTCAGTTTCTTTTCATTTCACTTTTTTCTTAAAAGCATTAAAAAGCGAAAGAGAGAACGTAAGTGTTTCTACTTCGCGTTGTTAGCAAATCCAAGGGTTAGAGTCGTCGGATCTCGGGGTCCTTTACACCGTTGCGATCATCTTCTTGTGGGTAAGATTTGCGTACCGTTTTTATGTTGTTTAGTTGAGTTTGATTAAACCCTAATTGGGTGATTTGGGGGTAATTAGGGGTATTGTTGTTAGTGGTTTGTGAT
>VHZZ01000007.1:202840-227687 GCA_009801015.1 Silene noctiflora
ATTATAAGATGACAAGTGGACTAAATTGAATGTGAAAGATCAAATTACTCATCAAATGCAATCCAAAAATAGAAAGGACAACAATTCATTGAGACGCCCAAAAATGAAAAAGGCTAACAAATGACCGGGACGGTGGGAGTATATGCTTGTATACATGCATGTTCATCATTCATTGCTATCTAACTTTGTATATTCAAGATATTATTATGATTGCAAATAAATCGTGAAACTTTTTACTTTATATATTTTCTTTATACTTTTATATATGGGACCATTATATTCAATGATAAGAATTGGTGTATTTTTTTTGTCAGCAATGAAGAACTAATAATGCAAATCATTATATTATATTACTAAAATTGTAATATAGATAAATTAAAGCGAGTAAAAATTGATATTTAGGATCGTTAATTTATGTCCCAATTATTATTGATAATAAAATCAAATTACGAAATTAATTAAATGACTAAAGTCTAAAAGATAAATTTGTCTTTAGAACAACCGTAATAAATTAATAATAACTTAATTAATTGAAATAAAAATAAAAATGATTATTAAAATTATATTAGCCCATATAACTAATTAATTTAATAATTGACGTCATATTATTAAAATTGTTGAATAATGCTTTGAATCTATTAGTTGTCATTTCAAACGACTAACAAGGTTTCGCTCACCCGGTCCGATTAGGGTTTTTATAATATTTTGTCTCGGTTAGGGTTCTGTTTACGGGCTTTTCATATTTCTGCTTATAGATTTTTTAGGTTTTTAATTCTCTCTTGCTTTTCTCCGGGTTGAAAAAATGAGAGGAATACAATTGAAATAGTGGGGAAAAATGCACGGAATTAAGTAAAATGATGCGCGGGATTTAGCGCGTAATATTTTGGTGTGCAATTATGCATGCTAGGCCTAGTAAATCTAAAAAGTTGGTGAAAATGTGCGAGTGCCTTACAATATTGGAACTTTATTAGCACACCAAGTGTCTAGTTCCTACATTTAACGACATAATGGAACTTTTAACCATGTGTTCTATTTATCAAATTATTATTTTTCTCAATAATCCATAATCGAAAACTCTTCGAGTATAAAATTAATCTTGAAACTCTAACCATCAGCTTAAACTTTTGGTTAAAATAATTTCTTAACATGGTATCAAAGCCACCGAATAGTAAATTATTTAGTCGATTGAAAGTATATACTCCATTTGTATAGTTGTATCATATTCCGTATATATATCTTGCAAATACACTAATAATAAACAGTTATATATTTCGATTGATTTACGATAAGGAGCTCTTGATCAGACCACCTCGAGAATCGTTATCACTCACGCCAATAACTTTGTTAGAATCATATCATTTTTTTTATACGTTTGTTTAATATATTTGAAGATATGGACTATATGAAATTCATTTAAAAGGAAGAAATATTCCGTTTCCGTATGATGATACAGTATGGTTATAGACTTATAGTGCTATATATCTCGACACGAATATTTATTATTACTGTGAATCTCTACTTAATTATTAGGCTGAGTTCATATTATCAAAATTCCACCTCATTTGCTTAATGGCATGTACATAAGTCGTCAAATGTGCATTGATGCCCATCTATGGTACTATCAAATATCAATGCATGTCTGCATGAACACATACCTTTTTCTGCATGCGCGTTTGACGTTTAGATATATCAAAATTATGATGCATCATGCATGCATCATAGGTGCATGGCCTTATCTCATAACTAGTTTTAAGCCCGTGCAAACTTGCACGGGTTTGCTTATTTAACAATTGTTATTATTATAATTAACAAAATAGATAAATATTTAAACTTAAATGAGCAAAATATAGTCTAAAAACACCAATTATATACATATAATAATTACTATAAAGAGACAATTTATATTGAGAACCTAATAACATTATAAATTTTTGGAAATTTTCGATATAAATATATTAGGTGTTGTATTAGATATGAATTGGTAATTTAAATGAATGTAACAATAAAATGATAGAAAAGCACTTAAATAAGGTTAAAGAACATGCGGGAGTCCCATACAAAAAAAAAAAAAAAAAAAAAAATCAATCATAAAAAGAAACAACCAATCAAAACAATGTAAATAACTCAGCTTTTATACTATTTAGATGTTTATAACCAAAACCCAAATTCTTGTTTTGTTTACAACGAGAATATCCGTCTTAAATTTAAAATGAATCAAACATGCATCGTAGATGAAATTAAAGGTGGGGGTATACAGTAGCGGAACCAGAATTCAAGCTTAGGGGCGGAAAATTTTAGAGGGCGGAATGGTAATAAAATAAGGTACACACTCGAAAAAAATTCGAAAATTTCAATTAAAAATTTCGAAAATTTCATCCGTCGGGGGCGACCGGCCCTGCTAGCCCCCCTAGCTCCACCACTGGGGGCATAGAGTTTAGCCTGACACGACACGTCATGAGTCGTACTTCTTGCCTGGCCAAAGTTTTGATAAAAAAGACCGTACCTAGCCGAAACACGACACGTTTCAGCATACTCAAAATACAAATAAATAAGGCTAAAATTGAGGTATTGCTTGGATACGCCCAATAACGCAACGCGACATAGCACGCTATGGTCCGTGAGCCGTGAGCCCGTGACTATACCGCCATTTTCATTTCATCGGTACACTATAAAAATTGTCTTTTTACGCGTAGACAATGCCATTTTCTTCTCCTAACACGATGAGTGGGCACGAGGCACGACCTACTACTATCTAGCTGGTGCCTGGTGCTTTCTTACAAGCTACAAAGTCAAAAGAGCAGAAGTTACAATCGTTAATTCAAACGAAGCCCATTTTCTTATGGGTCTATTTTTATTGGGCCTAAGCCCGATTAATATATTTGAAGCCAATATTCTTCTTCTTCTATTAATATTGGGCCAACTGGCTACATGAATATATTTGAAGCCCATCAGAAATTTAATAAAATCAGGAACAACAACTCTCTTATAAGACCGTCTTATATCATAGGACCGACCCAATAGAAGTATAGCCGACACTCAATATTTAATTTTGTTTTGATAACCCGACTTCTTAAGATTAATATGGACATGTTAAAATGTATAAGTTATTAAATTATAATACTATATTATTAAAATAAAAAAATTGTAAACTATATCAATTATTTTAATCGGGTTTTGGTTATTAGGCTAGTTTTATTGATAAAGTGGTTTTATAAAACAATTTGTAAACAAGGCGTTATCCTACTTAGCCCGTTCCAACCTATCGATCCATTTAATTTGATATTCGTTAATTGAAATATACTTGTAAAAAAAATGAAAGTTGATACACATTACACATACACAATGTGTATGGGAATTTCCATACACCCTAATTAGATATACATCGTGTATGTGTAGCCTTTTTGTAAAAAAATAAAATTTCCCAAATTACGATATTATGGTTAAAAGCAAACATATCAAAACATAAATGTTTGAGATTATTCTGATTAAATTAGCATTGTCAAATTAAATATTCGTAACAAATTATACTCCAAGATTCGTTTTAGTGTCGAACAAATATCTGTTATGAACAATTAAGACATTTTTTTTTTTAAATTAGTGAAAAAGGTGAATTAAGTAATCTATCTTAAATATTTATTTTGTTAGACTTTGAAATAGATTAATAAATCTTCTTTGAGGTAGATATTTGAATCAAGCAAATTAAACGAGATAATCCATTTTGTTTTGTTATTTAGAAACTTCATTTTATGCTCCATAACAAAGAAAAGGCCATTTTAATTTTGTAGCTAAGTTATTTGCAATAAAAACGTATGTGTAAAATCGTTTTTTTTATTTAACTAGAGACTAGAGTACATTTAATCCCTCACATAACGAGTTTATCATTGGTTGACACTATTATTAAACATTTGGACCAGGCTGACCCGAAGGCGGGATAGGCTTGGCTGGACGAACCTAGAACCGACCTGGCGTAAGAAATTGGCCAACCCAGGCTAGGCCGGCTAGGCCTGGTAGAGGTGGACTCAAAATCGGCCTAGGGTAAGGCAGAGGGACGGGTTAATGGCGGGTCGGTTCGGATTTGCTCAATCCGGGCTCAAATCCTAGTCTTGACGGGTCGGGCCGGGTCACTCGAGCCAGGTCAAGAAACGACCTCATGGCTTGGTCGGGTCAGCCAATATGGATTAATTTATTTTGATTATTTTAATGCATAAAAAATAACGCACCTGACACCTCTCACTCATTCACGAACGGTCGAACGCACTCACTCTCTCTCTCTCCACCGTACTATCACGGCGGCGTACGCGACAGTCCTTCGGCGGCGACGCCATTGAAGCTCTTCTTCAAAATGACAGTAGACGACGAGAATTCGATATATGTAGGTGGACTTCCTTACGATTGCACCGAATCTCAACTTCGTCGCATTTTCGAATTATACGGCTCCGTTCTCGCTGTCAAGGTTTTCTTTCTTCTCTTTTTTTTTTTTTCAATTATTTGTAGTTTCGACGTTAATGCGAAGTAATTTGATGATGATTTACGGTTTTGTTTGATTTCTTATTGTTGAATACTCGATTTTATGTTAAATTTGTTGTTGATGTATTTCTAGTTTGTTCATGTATATCATTATTGTTTAATTTGATGCTTTGGAGCTCATTTATGAAGTTTAATGCTGATTGCGAAGTATTTCGGTGATGATTTAGGGTTTTGTTTGATTTCTTATGGTTGAATGCTCGATTTTATGTTAATTTTGTGTTTAATGCATCGGTAATTTGTTCATGTATCATGATTGTTTGACTTCCTGTGTCGGAGCTCATTTCTGGAGAATAATGTTGATTGTGAAGTAATTTGGTTACGGTTTTGTTTGATTTCTTATGATGTGAAAGCTCGATTTTATGTTAATTTTGTGTTCTATGCATTGGTAATTTCTTCATCTTCATGTATATCATGATTATTTGACCTCCTGCGTTGGAGCTCATTTCTGGAGAATAACGTTGATTGTGGAGTAATTTAGAGACGATTTACAATTTTGTTTGATTTCTTATGATGTGGAAGCTCGATTTTATGTTAATTTTGTGTTTAATGTATTGCTAATTTGTTCATGTATATCATGATTGTCTAATTTGCTGTTTTGGAGTTCATTTCTGAAGAGTAATGTTGATTGCGAAGTAATTTGGTAGTGTTTTAGGGTCCTGTTTGATTTCTTATGCGGTTGAATGTTCGACATTATGTTAATTATGTGTTTAATGTATTGCTAGTTTGTGCATGTATCATGATTGTTTAATTTTCTGCTTTGGAGCTCATTTCTGAAGAGTAATGCTGATTTTGAGTCATACTTATGTGATTCATGAAGGTTATAGGCGAGTAGTATACTTACAATAAGGAGAAGTTATAGGAGTAGTTAGTAAGGAATGTGCAGTGCAAGGATTCACTTGGTTAAACAGTTATGGGAAGTAATTCGTTGATGATTTAGGTTTTTGCAGGATTTCTTATGGCTTAAAGCTCTCGTTTATGTTAATTTTATATTTTTAATGTATGTTCATGTGAAATGATGAAATGATTTAGGTTTGACGGTATTGTTTAATTGAGGTTTTTGATGTAACATTTGCTACTTTGGAGCTTGATTGAAAAACACTATTTGTGTTTAGTGTTTTGTAGGATTTCTTATGGTTGAAAGCTCCACTTTATGTTGATTTTGTTCTTAATGTACTACTAATTTGTTACGTATAACGATGAAATGATTTAGGTTTGACTACATTGTTTAATTTGAGGTTTTTAATGAACAATTTGCTACTTTGGAACTCATTGCTGAAAAACACTATTGATAATACATTATTTTGTATTTCTATGGTTGAAAGCTCGGTGTTATGTTAATTTTGTTTTTTATGTGCTACTAACTTGTGCATCCATTATGATGATATTATTTAGTTTTGGCTTTATTGTTTGATTCGGCGTTGGAGCTCATTTTGAAGAGCTCTGTAGTCTGTAGATTTGATTTGTGTTTGTGTGATTCATGAAGGTTTTATGCTAGTAGTAAGCTGTGTAATTTGGAAAACTTATGGGAGTAGTTAGGATTCTTAGCAGGAATGTGGAGTGCGAGGGTTTGATGGTACCATAGAGAATTTATGGGGGTCCAGTCACTAATGCAGCAGAGTAACTTGCATACATAACAAAAAATAAAAAAACTTCAGATTCCTCATTGCGTAGGGGGGTGACCGGGTGACAGCCTTTGTTAGCCCCCTCTCTCGTCACCAGGAATGTGGCTGTAATGAGATTTGATATACTTGATTTTGAACTTTGCATAAGGTATAACTCTACAATCGACGAAGTTAGGAATTTTTTTTGTCTGTTCTGATGTAGAATTTGTAGAGAAACAGGCCAGTTAGCTCAATGTATGTGCTAGAGGGTTGATTAGAGGCACTAGGGCAATGTTTGGTACTTTTGGTAATGTTTAATGTGATGCCAATGTGCTATTGGAGTTAAGAAAGATGCTAAGTCTTTGAATTGGAGGGGATTGGGAAGGTTAAAAGGGCTTAGTGGTTTGCAGTAAAATAGCGATCACTTGTATGGGAGAGGTTCATAGTCAGGCCATATGAGCATTTATGATAGTCCTTCAAAATGTTAGGTTAAGAGACGATATTGCAGTCTTAAAATTTGTACGGTCATATTTTGGCGCTGTTTAGCCGTACTAGTTCTGATGAATTAATTAATTTTCTAAATGTGGGTGTTACTTTTATGGTATGCTGCAATTTTGGAGGCTTCCGATGCTATATACCTTGATAGTTTTCAATATTGATATGATGATTCTAATGATTGCAAACACTATCATGTTTGTTGAGTAGATAATAAATGCTCGTGACATAGGAGGAAAATGCTATGGATTTGTTACTTTCACAAACCCTCGATCCTCAGTGGAGGCCATCAATGAAATGGATGGCAAGGTACTATTCTCCCAAGTTATGGGTTGCATATTCTATATAAGTGAAGTTAACATGTTTCCATTATCGCATCTTTTTCTTTTTTTTTTTTTCGTTATGTTTTTCTTGCCTCATTTGTTGTTATGTGTGTCTCCTTTCAGACAATTGGTGGTCGAGTTGTGCGAGTAAATGAAGTGAAGTCAAGAGCTGCAGGCGGGAGACCTATGCAAGGCCGTGAAAGTTTTCGAAACAATTGGCGGGACCATGATAGTGATGGGGGCAGAAGTAGAGGAAGGGAGAAGGCATATGGCAGGGATAGGCAACGTGATAATTCTCGGGAGATTGATGGAGAAAAGGAAAGATGGAGTGATCGTTCTCGTGATCGTCATCACTCTAGAGATAACATTCAAGGAAGAGATCGAGATCAAAACAGGGACATGCAGAATTGGGAACATCCGAGTAGCAGGAAACACGACCGAGAATCAGATAGAGAATATGATTTAGATGCTAGTAATGATCACTCTAGAAACAGCTTTCAAGGAAGAGATCGAGATCAACAGAAGGACACGCAGAATTGGGAAAATCAGAGTAGCGGAAAACATGACCGAGAATCAGATAGAGATTATGGTATAGATGCTAATAACGATCACTCTAGAGACAACTTTCAAGAAAGAGACCGAGATCAACACAGGGACATGCAGAATCGGGAAAATCAGAGTAGCAGGAAACATGACCGAGAATCAGATAGAGAATATGATTTAGATGCTACTAAAGATAGGCAACTAGATAGAGTTGTTGAACATGATAGATGGGGTCAGAATAACAAAGATCACCAGACAAAGAAAAAACATAGGTAAAAGGTCTTGTAAAATAACGTGCTTCCTCTTTGTCAGGTTCTTATTTGTCCCTTCTGGAATAATATACTGTAAGAATGAAATATGCATACTTTTATTTTCTTACGAGGCCGAACTTAAAATGTTGAGGTGAACTTGTCACACAACACTAATTTGAATGAGAATCTTTTGAGGTGAAAATTAAGATTGGCGTTGGTATTAATTACGGAGTATGTCTTTGCAAATGCTCATAACTCTGTTGGCAATCTGGCTGAGAAATTGTTTTCCTCCATGTCCTTTCCTCTTATCCCATATTTTCACTCTTTATATTCAGTTTAAGCATATCACATTCTTGGTTGATTTTTATGATCTCTCTGTATTTTGCAAGGCATTTCTTTTTTCGTAAAAGTGTCTTGAGCTTGGGTTTTGGGATACATCGGAAACTTTATGACTGCTGTTTTGTTTGCCCTTCGCAGCTTCTGTAATCTATAATCATTGTGCTATGGTGGCTCCATGCTTGTTTTAACCCTTCTGTAATCTTTAATAATTTTGCTATGATCAGAGCATGTTTCAGCCATTAATGACCCTTCATGCCGTTTTGAAGGACCGGGACTTGCGATATGTTTTTGATAGTATATCATCCTTCTGATTCACAAAGACCTTCTATTTTCCTTATTGGTTAGTTTATAAATACCGTACATTTTCCTTATGGGCCCACCCTTTAGTTGAATAGTGACCTTTTTGCTCTATCTTATTGTGTCAATAGGGCAGTTGCTCTTTGGCATGCTATTTTTTAGTTCACGGTTTGTGTTCAATAATGTTCTTTAGTATTTTTCTATTTCATCTGATCATTTGGCCAACTTGGACTTATACACCCATTTGTACTATTTTTCTTGAATATTATGTCATTGTTGGAAAATGGAAAAGTCTTTTTGAATAGAAGTTGAGTACAAATTTCTGCAAGCAAAGGTGACATTTTTTTTTTGTTTTGTTGCTGTTTTCTGTTGTGATTTACAGTTCTAGCTATGATCGACGAAGTAGAGAACATTCATCGGAATCAAGTGATTATTACCATCAAGTAAGCTTACGTACAACCTTAGTGGTGGTCATGTATATTGCTAATTTGTTAACCTAGTAATTTTCAGCACTTTTTCTATCTTATTTTTCTGTTCTACTATTAGGAGGAGCAATTGGATTCATTACTTAAAAAACGGGATGGACTTCATAAGGAGGTTTGTACTACTTGCTAATTCTTGACTGTTAAAATCTCCAATTATCTGGAGTTTAATTGTTATTTTTGTTGCTGGCATGTGGATTCTTAATCCCAGTCTTACACAAATATTACTTCTGCAGTAACTGGTCCAGTGAAAGTGTCTAGGATATTTATACAATTAACAAGTTTTATATGTGTTTTCTTACCTTATTAAAAAAAAGAAGAAAAGCTTTATATGTATCTTTTCCTGGTTGCTATATTTCAGATTTTAAAAGCAAAGTGGTACTTCGCAATTTAGGTTCTATAGTCTATATGGCCTCGATTTGTGGACTTTCCTAGGTCCTCGCCCCTCTGTATCTCTTCATTTTGTGTTTTACAGATACTTTTATTTATGCTAAGGGATAAGAGAGAACTTGTGTACAACGAAGCTAAAGACTTGCTATTTTTTTTGGTTTTGGGTTATTATTGAATAAAGCAAATGACTGGCCAAAATAGCCGCACTTTTTTTTCAATGTGAAGTAATAGTAATTCGATTCAATTTCGTTCCAATTATCATTATAGGTCATCCGGAAACACTGAGTTGCGTAAATTGGATAGGTTGTGTAACACTTTTGGGTAGCCAACATCGAGGATAGTTGCCTTACCTTTCCATTTTTAGATACCCTGGGTTAAAGTTGTAAGGAAGCATACTCTAAGGGCTTATTTGGATGAGGCGATAGAGGGATACCAAATCCCTTGTTTGGATAACAAATCCCTTGTTTGGATAACAAATGGGGTAGGAAGGAAATAGAGAGGGATGGATTTGGAGGGATCCATTTTCCCTCCTCCACTCCTATTCCAAATCCCTCTAACAAAAGAGAGATTTGGAAGCAATACTCCTTTCCTCCATTCCCCTCCCCTTCCCTGCACTTTTCCTATCCAAACACACTCTAGAAGGAAATTAAGAAGAGGAACATTTTGTTTCTTAGAGTGCACGTTAATGTGGAACTCTGACTGAACCAATGAATTTATCTTGTGGACAATATCATTCAGAGGGGAAAATAATAAATGGTACTGTAAAGTGATGAGGGCGAGTCCCCCGTACATCATGTTCAAGAGGGTAATTGATACAGGGGTTATTTTGTAAACAAATATTATCGATCAACTTTCGTCAGTTGTGTGTGCGTGTGTTGGGTTGGGTTTTGGTGTTGGGGGGTGGGTGGGGGTTCATTTAAGCTTCTATCTGTCTATCTGTGATGGGGGTGACGGGGTGATGAGCAGACACAACCTTTCCTCTGTTTGACATGCAGACAATGTTGAGCACCTCACCCTCCATCTTAATTTAAATTTTGAACGACACACGGATACGGCAAACACGTGTATGGGCCAAATATAAGACAGTAAGACGCATCACACTGATGCAACATTTTTTGTTTAATACTTAAGCTAGTTATCCCATGCACAAAAAGGAGAGGAAATTTAACTCTTTTGTTTATTTTAACCGGACACTTGCCTCCTCCATGCCCCCCTCTTTCTTCAAAGTGTTTCTTGTAACATCTTTTTACGTCTATTTTCCTTTCTATTCTTACTCCTATTTGGCACTTCTGAAAATTAATTTGAGTTTGTCGGTGACGTGTTCGATTTTGCTGTGCCAGGCACGTGTCGTTTTGTGTTGGCTGAGAGTCAGGTTAGACCCGCGACACGGTGGCTAGTGTCTAAGTAGCATAATTCTTAGCCCATGTCAATATCTCGGTGGCCTCTTTTATTGGTTGTTCATCACTCTCTCGTTACCTTAGTTTGAGAATGTGCAACTCGTCTTGCTAGTTGCGCCTTGTGCGCCTTTTGTATCCCATGCGCTTCACAATGTCTGATGCGATCTGGCTGGTGCCTCACTGTGCCTCACTGTGCCTTGCGCCTAGGCGCGTTTTTTTAAACTAAGCTTATTACTTTTTCTTTGTGGAGGGTAGAATCAGAACTAAATCGGGTAATACATTGTTTATTTCTCCATAGATCCCCTCTGATTTCTAGCACTTCGAATACACTCTCACCGTCCTTGTCAACTATTCTAAAGTTTTTTCCTTTGTGTGCATGTATTTAATACCCCAACTTTGAGATGTTGCACTGAATATCTAGTTTCTTTCACCTATTTTGCATATCTAGTCTTCTATTTTGCCTGTTTAATACTCTGCATATCTAGTTTCTGTTACCTATTCTGTGTTTGTGTTTCTGGTCCAAATTATCCTTAGCACTACTTGACACTAATCTCCTGTTATCAGACATACGACATGGAACAGAGCTTACAAGAGAAGAAACAGTTAATCGTTGATTTGCAGAAAAGATCCTTGGTAATCATCGTTTAATTGAGGCACTTTGTTCTATTCTGGCACCTATTCCACACAAGTGCCTCTTTGGTTTAGTGTCCTGGGAACTCTTAATTGTTTGCAGAAACTGGAAGATTCGTTGACGTCGGCTAAGAAGCTGTCTTCAAAGCATCAGTTGCAGTTGACTAAAGTATGTAGTCTGTTAGGTTCCTCAACTTTAAGGATGAACTTTGTTGGTTTGTCCCTTATAAGCTCTCCGAATTTTATCATTTGCTTTTCTGTGCAGCTGTACAAGTGCTTCCAACAAGTGAAGGATTATGGCGAAAAACTGAAAAGCTCTGAGCAGGAACTTCAGGTCAGTATATTGAATAAATGTACTATGTAGCTCAATTTACGTTTTATGAGACTTTGCATGTTAAATCACAGGTGTACTGATTTGCGGTGATTCTTAAATCATATAATTTTGGTGATAAAAATCATTTCTAAATCTGCTTTACCATCCATTACTCCGATTCTCATTGGGTATTGGTTTCATACCTTCTAGTTTTTACCCTTGACAAATGTAAGCTTAGTAGCTTGTTACTTAAAGGGGTGGAATAATGACAATAAATAGGGTCAGTATTTTGCATTTATTGATTTTCTACAAAAATATTACTCCCTCTGTTTTATTCCGCACGTTCCATTTTGCAAGGGCTATTCCAAAATAATTGACACCTTTCTAATTGTGTAGTAATCAGTAAAGTTCCTATTTAAAAACACCGTGATGCATGTTTTGGCTCACCAAGCGTGCAGGGGTGCTCTTACTATGTTCTTCTATGCCAATGCAGGATCTTGTCGATTCAGTCAGTATGGAGATTGATCCAGGTTCTAGAGAGATATACCTTAGGAATCCCGAAGTTTGATTCTTGTACTCAGAAAATACACCTTCTTCTAGAATACTATTATGAGTTTATTAATATTTATTTTTGCTGATGAACTAAGAAAAACCTGTTACACTCTCTGCCCTTTTGCCCATTAGGTTTATTAGGTCTTAGCTTCTCTGGGTCATTGATCTCATTATTGCAGTTTGTAAGGTTCCCTTTTGGGGATTAATGTCCTTTAAGATTAGTCTTTTGTGTAGAGAGAATTAAGTTATCTAATTTCTAAAAAACAGTTAATTTCTTTTTTTCATTTTTCTTTTGTATTAAGATGTCGAAAAGTGTGTCCTTACTGTTATGCTTGAATTTAGAAGTTAGAACGTCACCGCCGGACTGCCGGAGCATCCATTATCTGAATAAACCCGGAGACCGGAAGTTTTAGCTACAATGTGGTGAGTTCTATGATTACGCATCTATATAATCTGGCATCGGTTGATGAATATGAATATCCCATAGTTATGTATCAATGTATCTTCAGTTTGTGCAATATGTAGGATCACTCGGGTTAAATAAAGGACACCAACTTCTTATCAGTACAATGTTTATGCCTTATGGGCTGCATCTGGACAGGTATGGCCATTTGAGACTCCATTTGAAATGCTTCTTGAGGTTAAACTTCGATCTTTAATTTTGATTGGATATCCGTTAGCTTTTGTTACTGTTATTTCACAAATAGTTACGGAGTAAATCTTTATAGAAACTGCAAGTCAAGCATTGAAACGATAATAGTTTAGATGATGTAATTTAAATGTGGACATAAACTATCCTGAGCGGCTTACTTGCTTAAGGCTCAAAGTTGTAAGTTCTGACTTCTGAGAAAGGGAATTTACAAATTTTTAAAAGAGAGGGACTTAGATGGTGCTATCTGTGCAGCCATTCATTGATCTACTGTACTATTTACCCATTAATGCATTAAATCAAATTCTGATTCATTGTACGCCTTTAGCTTCTTTTATGTGAGACGGTTCTTAGCCTCTCAGGAGACCATACGAAGGAGTAGAACCCAACCACTGGAAGAAACTTGAACATTATCACCCACTGCTCAGGTATAGCCGTGATTCGGTTCAGAACAATTTCGAGAGAAAAATTTCATTTTTATTATTATTAGTGTGTTGATTTTGAGTGCCTGAGCTCGATTTCAAGTTAATAGCTGCTTACTAATCCAATGTCTGTCTGGAGACTTTGATTTCAGGGAGAAATAAGGCTGGAAGACCTTTTGGGCCCTCAATTGCAGCCCAATGAAACAATTACTAAATGGACGCAAAAAACTTCCCTAAAATCCCCGATATATGCTTGTCAATAAGCTTAGTTGCCATCCGAATTCTTGTGATGCTTAAGAGCATCCGCAACAATGGGGTTCTACATGTTTTATCTTTCCTTTTCTTATTCGTCCACTATTTTCCATCCATTTTTTATACTCCATCTGTCTCAGTCAATAGTTTACACTTGTTTTATTTCCCCCTTACAAAATAAAGTAAATGTAAACTATTCACTAGGACAGAGGGAGTAATGATTAGGATTCTATCTAGAGGCAAAATAGAGGCCACGGAAATTTTCTCACAATCGTGTTAGATCTGAACCGTCTATTTTCCCTTTAAATTAAATCACATATCCTTATTTGTAAGTATGACATTTCTCATTTGTGACGGACCCAAAATGTGACCATTTTAATGAGAAAATGTGAAAATTGGTGGTTACATTTTATCTTAAAAGTGGTAACATTTGTGCCGTCACAATTTGTGACCGTCACAAGCAAGACCAACCGTTGTACCGTTGTTGTAAGTAAGAGGGATGGGAAATAGGGAGTATCTATTCCCAATTTTGTTGCATTTGAAATCTTGAATTTTATATTTAGTCTCCACTTGGCCATAACTTTCTTCCCATTTGAATATCTGCTTTAGCATCCTCAAAAGCATGCATGCAATACTCTAAATTACCTTTCTGCCCAGATGCAATTGTCAGTCTGTCATATGAAGCTGCTGTTAGATTTCCTTAGCACTCTCCTCCCATTCTACTTTTTCTCAACCTTATTCACAAATGCTAAAGACGGATAGTGTCCCTCTTACAATAAGGTAAGTGAGAGGGTAAGTGGGGGAGAAATTGAGCACCCTATGGTTAGTGCTACTTGCATATTGTGAGAGGGATACTATCCGTTTTCAGCTTGTGACGGATAGTGCCCGTCTTCAATGAGAATTTGGGCACAAACATATAGGCAGTCACCGCTTCTGATTCAAGACCGTCTTAACCTAAACGGCTCTTACACCCGATTAAAATAGAGATTCTGAGAGGTCTTAAGTAAGACCAACTGATATCATTATAATCACAATTGGCAAATTAAAGCCTTATAAGTTCATATAAATCAAAATCCTGTTTTATTTTAATCACTGATTGAGACATCAGATCATTAAACAAAGGAATAATATTCCTGTTAAATACTAAGAAAAAAAAACACACACTCACTTTCTCTTTTATGCCTGATTTACCCTCTACATTTAATACATCACATAATTATAAGAATAGTAATTAAACCAAAAGTTAAGACAGCTTAACAAACCCTAATTCTAACCCTAAGTGAAGAAACCCATTAACTACAACTTTTATCAACTGCTGCTCTCAGACTTGCCATCTTCAATACTTTCGGACCGGTCACCGACCCCTTGGGCATCAGATTCCGGTGAGCTATGAGTCTGTGTGTGGGAGGAAGTCTTGTAGACATGGAGCTGCTGGTGGTGGTTTTGGTGGTGCTGGTGGAGGGGTGGTGGTAACTGTGGTGGTGCCGGGTAAAAGTCTTGTGGGACCATGCTTGAGCAATAGTGTGGTGACACTTGAGAAGTGGCTGGATGGGTGCTGTACATGGTGGCTCCACCAGTTGCAGCCGCGTACTCAGGTGGGACCCAAATGCCACCTAGGACTACTAGCTGTGGTTGTTGGGCTCCTGCTTGTTGTGGGCTTGGGCTTGGCCTTCTTGTGTGAAGTCTGTATTTCTGCATCATGTAAAAATGGATTTTAAGTTAAAATATCCACATTTGAAATATATTACGACTCGAATTTGATATTAAAATAGCTGTGAAGACAAACTCTAATTAGTTAAATTGTATGCACGAATAATTCTCAATTTATCTTTTGCGAGAAATTTAAATTGTGGTCTCGCCAATATAAAATGTCACTTAAGACTGAATAAGCTCTCTCTTAAAAAAAACTCGTTAATTTTCACGAATTTGAAGTCGAAACATGGTCCAATGTCAAGCGCGAACACTAAACAAGACCTGAGATAAGACTACTTTCGATATATATATAGTTTGTAAGGCAGTTTTACACAATTTTTTTTTTTTTTTTCGTAAGATGGGATCTTTTAGTAACGACTTTTACCCACTAATAGGTCCGTGTTTGGATCTGTTTTACAGACTAACTCAATACAAAAAGATTTCCTATATGAACATTGAATCCCATAAGAGCAAAAAGGTAAAAGACAAAGCCAGAAAAAATATTTTGTAGCAGTATGCCAGCTCAGTACTACAAATCTACAATACATCTTTAAAATAGGAAAATATTGTTGAATCACAAATTCTTATTTAAGACGATCACTATCCGTCTTAAACTTAAGACGGATAGTGGTTTCTCACACAAATGCAAGTGGGTGGAAAATGAATATACCCACTTGCCTCCCACTTGCATGTGTGTGAGAGGGTTACTATCCGTCTTAAGCTAAGACGGATAGTGACCGTCTTAAGCAAACACCTTCAAAATGTGTACAATATAATGCATACACTTTATGACTGCTGCATACTAGGAAGAGTAATATCACGTGAGAGAGAGTGTGTGAGTGGAATTTTACCTGGAGGTGACTTTTGACCTCATCATTGGTCAAGCCATCTACCTTCATCAACTCCCTTATTTGCTTTGGTGTAGCCACTATTTTCATCATAAACAAAACATATAACCAATAATTAGCTAATTAATTAAATTCACATGATTAATCATATGGTCATTAGTCATTACTAGTCGGAACACAAAGAGACTGTTTCCATATGACTAGAGATGAAAAATGAAAAATAATCCTGATATAGTTAATCTGATTTAGTGGTGGAATTAGGGGATTAACATATGAATGGTCGCATTAACAATGAAAAAATTGAAAGTTAATTAATTTCATTTTTTTTTTCAAAATTACCTTATAGAATAAGTCTAAAAATGTACTCCCTCCTATTCTTCTTTTTCTTCCTCTTTGATGTGGGCACAAGATTTAAGGAAAACAATAGAAAATGAATAAAGGACTTTGGTGAGGTTTGTAGATAGGAGGGAGGGATGAATAATTAGGAGTTAAATAAGAAATTGTGGGTCATAAACATTAAAAAAAGAAATAAAATAGAAGTAAAAGAGTTGGGTGGAGTCTGGTGATAGAAGAGGAGATGGATGAATAACCTGAATAATCCGTTTAAGAAAATAGGGAAGAAAATGGTGAATAGGAGGGAGTATATATAAAGTACCTTGAGAACCACCAAGCATTTGAAGGGCATTGACAAATCTCCGATGTAAATCCGGTGACCAACACCGCCTAGCCTTCCGATGAGCTTGATTATTGTTATTGTTGTTGTTGGTGTTGTTGGTGGTGGTGTTTGTCGCGGTGGTTTGACTATCTGTTGACTTATTTCCATTAGCCACATCATTATTTATACCATTTTCAGTATCATTATTATTCTTGTTTTCCTCCTCACAAGATGATAGAGCTAAATCAGCAAGTATTCTGATATTGGTTCCATTTTTGGGACTCAAATTTCGATCTTTTGAAAATGGAAGAAAAGCTCCTCCATTCCTTTGTTTAGTCTCTAATCCTAAGGTATTATTATTAGGGCTAATATTATTATTGAAGATAATATGATCATCTTCAGATTTTGTCAAAGTTGATGAAGTTTGTTGATGAGGTTTTCCATCACTTGTTTGGCTCCATAATTGTGCAGATGTCATCCAATTCGCTTTGTCCGAAATATTTGCTTGTTTTTGGTTCGATCCTTCTATATTATTCGAATTCTTCAAAGGGATGAATTCTTCAAGAACCGGCCTTATCGTCGTTCCTTGAGTTGCTTTGTATGTTTGTAGTTGTTGCCTTGATGCTTCCATGGCTGCTCAAAGACATATATACGTTTCATAAGTTCCTCGGTTTAAAACAGTCTCTTTGTGTTGTTAATACAGGTCTTAGAGCTTTTCGAGAATATGAGGTTAGCTTCCAAAAACTTGTTATACAAAAAATTTCATTTATAAAGAATCTTAAAATTGAGTTTTATCCTTTTTTATCATTCAATTTACGTTTCATAAGTTTCTCGGTTTAAAACAGTCTCTTTGTGTTGTTAATACAGGTCTTAGAGCTTTTCGAGAATATGAGGTTAGCTTCTTAAACTTCATGACTAATTATTTTACTTCCAAAAACTTGTTAATACAAAAAAATTCATTTATAAAGAATCTTAAAATTGAGTTTTATCCTTTTTTATCATTCAATTTACGTTTCATAAGTTCCTCGGTTTAAAACAGTCTCTTTGTGTTGTTAATACAGGAAAATACGTACCATTAGTAAGGAGTTGCATGCAAAGAGGAAGCTCACGCTTGAAAGCATCAATCTTGAGACGTTCTTCCTCGAGTCGATTGAGGTAATCTTCTAGCTTAAGGGTTGTTTGATCATTTGAATTGTTATGATCACCAAATGATTTGAGAAGCATTGAGTAGCTTTGAGTATTGCACTCAAGCCCTAACTCCGACGAAGACGCCATCATTAGACTTTTGCTGGCTCAAAATGTGACTATTTTTAATGATAATATAGGAATTAGGAGAAACTAGAGGTTGAGTTCTTGATTTTGAGTTTATTGGATATATGTTTCCAAGTAAATGTTTTATTTTGCAAATAAAGTTTAATGCTCAAGATGAGGTTGTTCTTATAGGAATAATAGGGTTAGGGAATATGTGGGCACAAGGTAGGAATAGGCTTTTCCTTTTGAGGTTATATAGATAGATATAATAAATATATGGAGAAGAGAAAAGGGTGAGAGTTGTAGTTTGTGATTTGTGAACACAAGGAGGATCAATTGCTTTTTGGAGGGAGAATAAAGTAGAATTTTGGAAAGAAGAAGAAAAAAAAAAAAAAAAAAAGGAAAAGTTTGTGTTTTGTGAGATAAAAGAGAATCCTTGTGCACTTGGTTGAAGTGATGTTGGACTAATTACCTAATTTATTAGCGGTTTTGAGTTCAGGTCGAGTAGATATCGAATTATAAATTAAAATACTTGAGGAAGAATATTACTATCTATGTGCTTCTATTCGGTTGAACCCACGACGCGACCACTTGAGAGCTTTTAAGCTTAAATTCTGTGAATTTTGAAGTGTTAAATCTCGTGAGGGAGATCGTTATTGTCCTATTCGTGTTTACTTGAATATTGAAGTATTAAGACTCATGAGTGAGAGAAAGAGGCTTCTAGCTCGAACCCTATATATAGGAAAGGCATAATACCACTTCGAAATTACTACTGTCATCCATGTTTGTGAAGACGGTGATTAGTAACATGTCCTTAGACACCATGGTTTTAAATCTCGGTATCGGTCGTAGTCGCGGTATCGGTATAATCGGTCCTTAATCGATCATTACGGACGGATCGCGGTGAATCTCGGGCGATATCTCGTATTGGTAGCGTGAAATTTCGATACAACTCGGCTGATACGATGCAACTCGGCCGAGATTTTGAACTCTGCCTTAGACTTAGCTTTTATTATTGTGGCATTAACAAAAACTGTAGTGACGTTATCATCTCCCAGTAAATATTGAAGCGTCAAGTCCCGAATTGGAAAACATTTTTGTCCTATACTTCATACGAGCGCACTTACTTGAATACTAAAGTAATGTTAAGACTCATAAGAGAAAGCACTATCGTCGTATACTGACTCCTATGTATTATATTTTTTCTAGAATTCAGACTAAATCGAGATGGTACAAATTCACAAAAAGATAAAAAGAGGGGATATGGTAACTTGTAACAAAGAGCAAAGTAGGGAATCAAGAAGGTTAAGGGGATTTTTGGTGACAAAGGGAGGGATGCTCATGTGGTTGATTGCCTTTGTTGGTTTATTTTACAAATCCTTTAGAGGTTCCTTCACCTTCTTTTTCCTGTACAAACGAATTTCAAAAATCACTACTTCTAAAGTTGATTCTCTTCTTTTATTACCTTTTTTTTTATTTTTTTTTTATAATTTAATTTTCCTCTAATTTTTGACATTTTTTTTTTATCTTTTTCTCTTTTGAAATACCATCATTTTTATGCATGTCCACTTTCTTGATTTTATTTAGAGGATTTGTTTATTATGTTCTCTGAATATACTAATTTTTGCAAAATGTTTTTTATTTTTTAGTTCAGCTTTTGTCATCTTTTGGTCCTTAATTGCTATAAAAATAATTAGTCATAATACCCTTCTTTTAATAAAAACTATTTACTTTGTTTAATAGTCTTTTTTTTTTCTTTTAGGAAAATCATATTGATGGATATGCTTGAACGTGTTTTATCTTTGTATTCATGATGACTTCTGCCATGTCAAGATTCACAAATTCATGATTTTTTTTAGTCTTAGTTAATTTAAATTGCAACATTCTATTTATCTCAAAATTAAGTCGGGAACGACGAAAAAGTTATAAAGATATAAACTATTGATTGATGTCAGCCATCAACTTAAACTTTTGATGACTCAATCTCGCTAATTTTATACCTTAATAGCTACATTAAGACAAGGAGGCTATATCTTTGTAGATGCTTTTATTGCTCATCAGTAAAAAAAAAAAAAAAAAAATTAAGATTTTAGCCAAAAAAAACTAGCCACAAACTTTAAATGTTGCCCGTAAAAGTAGAGTTTAGTGGTTAAAATTTGGATAAAAATGTGAAACTTTTTAAGAATTTCAGGTTCAAGCCCCAGCAAGAGCGGTCTTGTGGGGATTTATGAACTGAGGGCTGAGGTATTCCTTCTAGACTTCGAGTTTATCACCCCCCTTAAAAGGGTTGTTGATTTGTTATACGTGGTTTTTCACTTTGCAGGTTCTCTAGACTTCGAGTTTATCACCCCAGTATAAGGGTTGTTGACCTGTTATACGTGGTTTGCACTTTGCATGTTTTCACTTATATCTTGGAGTTTATTCAGTATACACCAAATGTAGCGATTGCGTTTTTTTTTTTTTTCTCGTCCAAAAAGAAAACTTAGTACCATTTTCTTACGTGAAAAAGAAGTATTTTTAACACATACTCCGTATTTGATTGGTTAATTGGTGAAATATATGTCATTGGAATTATATATGCAAAGTTTCTACTCTTTTCAAAACAGAGGTAAACTGCATTAGTTTAATTAATTATCAAATTCTCTAATATCTGTATCTAAAATCCCTTGCATTTGCACGGGTACTACACTAGTATAAGAACAAGATGCATTAACATCTACGTAGTATATATTTTTTTTGTTCTTATTATTTCACATCAAATTAATTGACAACAATCTAAGATATTTTGTGAAAGTGGTGCATTAGAATCATGCATGATGCATCCAGAAGTACCCTATTATTTATTCATTGATTTAAATTGATTTGTAAAATAAATAAAGATGGTAATATTAGATTATTAATTAATTAAATAGGGACCCACATAAAAGGTAAGAAAAGTTAAAGTGGAAAAAAAATGGGATTCGAAGGAGATGAATGATGAATGAAATATGATATAGAGATGATTTTATGTAAAAATTCCCAACCAAAGGAACTTGTGTGAATAATTTTGAGGGGCAGATGTCAGACACGTATACGGCTATTCTCCTTACTTCACCAATCTACCTTTTTATTCCAATAAAATATTCCTTTTAGTTCTAGGCAAATTCTCATTGAAGACGGGCACTATCCGTCACAAGTTGAAGACGGATAGTGCCCCTCTCACAGTATGCAAGTGGCACTATTCATGGGTGCTTCATTTCTCCCCCACTTGCCCTCCCACTTGTCTTATTGTGAGAGGGACATTATCCGTCTTCTGCTTGTGACAGATAGTGTCCGTTACAAGCAAGACTCTTTGTTAGTTCTACTAGTATAGTCTATACATGTACACAAATATACTCCGTCCGATTCACACCAATGGTCACATAAATTCACTTTTCATAAAAAGTGGATCCATGTTACCATTGATGTGGATCGGAGGGAGTATTTTTCTTTTCCGATAAAGTAATAGTTAAACATTGCTTCGTGAGACTAATAAAACTGCTGATTTTATGGTTTCAGTTGGAGATTATTATAAATCTTTTGAGTTGGTTCGAAAGCCGATGACTTTAACTCACCTCTATCATCCGAAAAGATGGAATATGTTGGTGTTATTGCAGATGATCAATCTAGTTTTCTTACATCTGAAAAGTTCAAATCAGCCACGTACTCAACCAACTCCATAAACCTATTGTGATAAGGTTCCACAGCCATCTCATCCGTCATTTTAAATGCATCAAACTCAGCTCTCATCCTACTTCTAATGTGCTCAGGCACGAAGGTAGCCATCAAGACTTTCTTAAAACCTCTCCACCTTAATTACATAGTCGCTCCCATTATTCACCGCAACTTCCCTGATTACCTTTTTACTACGAATCCACCATTATCAATACAAAAGAAATCATCTACACAATGCTTCACCTTTATTTTTTATTTGGTTTAAATGAGCGTACTATGTCGCAGCTTTTGCGGGTAATGATCGAACCCTCAACTTCATCGTTGGAATAAGAGAACTCTTACCACTTGAGCTAATTGTTCTTAAAATGCTTCACCTTTAACAATGTAAATCGCCTTTTACACATACAAAAATATCATTTACTATTTTCATACTTTGGTCATAGATATCTAACATTATTTTTACTTTCAGATCAAAAAATTCTTAGGATATGAAATATTAAATTTAAAACATGATTCGGATTTCATACTTTTCTATTTAGTCACATAAAAAAAATGTATAAAATAATACATTGTATACTCACAACATGAGTCTTGGATTTCCAACACTCAAATTAAAATTCAGCCTTACATTGATTTTTATGTTATGTTCATATATGCAAATTAGATGGGTGATTTACCGAATTAGTTAATTTAAGTATAAGAGAAGTCTTATCTAGTGATTAAGACGTCGGTATTATAAATGGCTAAAGGGTTTGTTTGGCATGGTAAATAAGCTAGTTTTTTTTTTTTTTTTTTTTTTTTTTTTTTTTTTTTTTTTTTCAAAGTATCTTTTTTTGTCAAAACTTAGGTTAGCTTATATTTGTATAGGTGTTTTAATGAAAAACTACTTGGATTAGCATGTGAAAAATAAGTTTATTTTTCTTTTTTACCTCTTCAATTTATAATATTAAATATCTATTACGTCCTTTCATTCATTTTACCATATTATCACAAATTTACAGCTACCTATTAAGCTGGTTTGTTCATCAGTTAATTTATCAGCTACTACTTTTTAGCTATACTATCAGCTATCTTACAAGCTCTCACCCAGCTTATAAATTTCCATCTAACTTTTTACCTTTTAGCTAATTTTGTCAAACAGAGTTTAATTATTCATTTGAAGTATAAAACGGTTGATATTCGTTTTACAATATGAATTAAATTTGCGGTGAGATGAGCATTGAGATTTTTTTTGTTTTTTTTTTCAAAAAGAAAAAACACTAATAGAATCCCTTTCTTTTCAAATAGATTATGAATTGTATGATTCTCTAACCTAACTAATATATTTGAATAAAAGATTTTCAAAGGAGCATATACTATCACACCTAATATTATTGTATGGTGAATTTATCAAGAACAAAGATGGTATATTAATTGGGAATGGTGCTTATTGCTAAGTATCTTTCAACCATTCAACTTTCTTTTTAGGTTATTTGAGAAGTGACAATTACTCTGAATAATACATTTGAAATAAGTAGAAGAAGAATAAATAATCCACTTGTGTCATTCACAAAAAAAGGAATTTTAAAGTAAGAATAAAATATTTTATTTGGTGTAAGAAAAGAATATCTTAGTTCTATAATTCTGTGACTGTAAATTGAAGTCACACAAGGCTTAGTGAAAAAGAGAGAATGGGTAGAGGAAAAAACAGCCTAAAAGAATGATAAAGGAGTACTCTAATAATAAGGGTGGAGAATCTTCTTATGCTACTTAAAACTTTTATGAAGTGGGAAGGAAGGTAAAGAGATTCTTATGCTACAAAAATGACTTGAATTTTATTGGTTTTGTTAATAATAAAAGGGTAATGATAAATACAACCATAAGTGCTGTATTTAAGAACTAAACTACTTCCCAAAATGGAATTAAATTAGGAATTTATGACACAATTACGTGTAAATTGATGTCATTAATGTTTGATTTAAGTTTTTCTTTCCTTTTCTGGTCCCTTAAATACAGCCCTTAGGGTTGTATTTATCATTTTCAATAATAAAATGTTTGAACTAACAACATCCAATAATTATTATAGGTCAGGTTATGTTTGTTAATCAGCGGATTACTATTAACATGAGTATATTGCAAAAATAAATTAATTATATATAAAGGTTACGTTTTGTTACTAAGGCTTGTCCTGGCGAACATATTTAAATTAGCAGAATTAGTTAAAGTGTTTGATAATTAGCTGATTAAGATTGATAAGTGAATTTCCTACCAGTATATCAAACAATATGCTTGGTATGTCCGGAAAAATGGACCGGATTGGACCATTAGGTCTGGACGAATTCTTTAGGTCCAATCCTCGGTCCATATTTTTTTACCTTTCGCTAAAATACCCGGTCTGGTCCAAGACTGGGTATTTTAGGTCTGGACTAAAAGACCGAATTCGATGTTTTTTTAAGGTTAATGTTTATAATTTTAAAAATAGTTCACTAATTTACCTTCAAAAGACATTACAAACCACTCAATACTCAAATGTTAGTTTGATTATTTATTATGTTTAATTTAGCGAAACTAAATTTAATTAGTGCATAATTACGTGTGACAAGTCATAATTTTCGGTCCAATTAGGTCTAAGACCAGACCGACCGAATGTTTCGGGTTCTAAACCGAAACTTTTAAGTCCAGTATTCAGTCACAAAATAGTTTTAGGTCTGGTCTTCGGATTTATTTGAATATATTGTTGCAATTAACTTTTCTAATAATTATATCCTAATTAAGATTTACCCCTTATTATTTCAATTATTTTAGACAAAACCCTAGTTGTAATAAACACATTTTTTTTTTTTTTTTTTTTTTTTTTTTTTTTAGTATATAGTATGCCATTTCATCATCACCCCCCCTCTTTGTGGCCCATTAATAATCAATCTAAGCTATGTTCATGCATGCATGCATGCATGCTATATTGCTATATCTTGAATCTCAAAGTATTTTTAGAAGAGAATTTGTGTTTTGTTTTTAACCCACGCATACAGTCAACTGTACCATGGACCCTTCCTCGTTCCTTTTGTTTTTAATTTTTGCAAAGTTGTCAACATAATACATGAGAAAATTGTAATACAAGCCTCTTAATTGATGCCTTCAATTCAATCTTTTTTCAAATTTGTAAAAATTATCTTTAATTTGCAGCTTTAAATTTATAATTATAACAAGTGTCAAAAATGTTTCATGATAGGGTTCAAGATAATTGTGGTGCTGAATTTTTTTTTTTT
>VHZZ01000007.1:231954-250387 GCA_009801015.1 Silene noctiflora
AAATTTAATATCAAATACATTACAAAACTAAAATCATATGTTATTTATAACCATAAAATATATATTTTATTAAATTTAAATAGCGTCTCCCGTGTCCTAAATTTTATGGGATGTCGTACCACGTGTCCGTGTCGTATCAGTGTCCGTGTTCGTTTTGGTGCTACCTAATTGGCAGGTTATTAGTGAGCTGCGAGGGTAGGTCAGTGATTGATTGGAAATGGGTGTCGGGGTAAAGGTGTGAGGGGATGAGAGTGTTAGTGGTGGGAAGATACTTTTAGTTTTATTTTTGGGTGTTGGTGCGTGGTGGAATATTACATTATTTTTTTCTTTATTTTTTTACATTTGTGTTTGATGTTTTATTTAATTTGTTTATATTGTTTTTTCCCTCTTCCACTACAATGTTTTTTTTTTTTTTGCAGTTTTTTCTCTCTCTTCGCAATACAATACTTTTTCTGTAAATATTCTTGTAATATTTCATTTTTGTATTGCACGATAATTTAACTTTAGATTTTTTTTATTACACTATGTTATCGTTACAATTGTATGCGGTGAAAGGTGATTACATATCCCCCCCAAAAAAAAAATCCTTGGCATATTATAAGAAATGTATCCAATTTAATTAAATTGGGGATGTTTATTACAAAAAGTGAGAGTTCCATATACAAACAATTTAAAATTAGGGTGATGTGATTTTTATTTTTCGTTTGACTTTTTATAACAATTAACGTTGGAATTTAAAATTTAGTCTGGATATTAATTTTGAATTTTAGTTTATTATATATCAAAAATTACACTGCCAAAGTTGATTGTTTATTTTGCTATTATTAATTTGCATTTAACATTTACAAAATTCATTAGTTTCTTATAACTGCGTAAAATTAGAATGATGTAAATTTTATTTGTCTTTATCTTATTCTAACATAAACATAGAAATTAAAATTTACTATATATTTTAATTTTTGATTGTTTTTTAATATTTAAAAATTATATAGGCTAAAGTTTAATGTTTATTATATTATTTATTTGCATTTAATGTTGAGGAAATTCATTTTAGTTTTCTTTTTTCTTTTCAAAATTAGGAATGATGATGTGGCTTGATAAATTGTTCATAAATAGTTAAATTGTAAAATATGGTGCTTTTGCTTGTCTTTTTATAATATCGGATTTTCTAACATGTGCCCTAGGACACGTGTTAATAATTTAATTAGGGAAATATTGTTGAGAATATACCATGATAAATTAGACTTGAAACTCATATTTACCATAATTAGTGATATATTCTCAACAATATTTCCCTACTTAGCTTCTTATCATGTGTCCTAAGGGCACATGTTAGAAAAACTCATATAATATTTATAGATTTAATTTAATTATTATAATATTAAAATACCAAAAGTTAACTTAAAAGAAAAAAATAACGCAAATATTTCCTTAAAATTTTACCTCCAAACTTTTGACTTTCCCTCTCAATCAAGATTCACCTCCCAACCTACTAAAATTTTCTCTCTCAATTTTACCTTTAAAAGAAAAAATAAAGATTTTACCATATGTCATATTGTTATTGGTGGTGTATAAAAGATATGATATATCAAGTGTAACTGTATCACTTTTTCAGTTGAGATCACTTGTCCCTAAAATTATCCGCCACTAAAATTACTCCATATTATTCTTCTTTTAGACAATTATATTAGCTAATGAGATTTCATTTATTGATTTCTGTATATTTGCTAGCATATACTACTCCGTGATTGTTACTTCTCTATCATTTGATTTTAGATTCATGTTCTTGTTCATGTTCATGTTCATCCTAAGCATAGTGAATTTTATCTCTACCATTTGATAATGGATATCGATTGTTATTACTTATAATTTCCACCATCTTAATCTATATAGTTGATTAACTGCATATCTCAGCTAGCTTAGTCAGTAAAGTATGGTAATTATAACCCAAGTTTAAATTCTGTAGACATCATATCCGTCCTTTGGCTCCCTTTACACCAAAACAAAAAAGTCTATGCAGTTGACGTAGAGGGGAAAAAATCTTACACGTTCATCTCCTAGGAAATGTTTTTTTGGATGACGAGGGAACCCGCAACCACTATCTTTGTTGCGCACTGGTAGACCCCCATATATATATGATAGCCTGCAAATCACGTGCATTAGGTCAACCACCGTTTTTAGGAGGTGACGTGCTCTTAGATGTTCCTAGGAAAGTTATCATTTTATTTGTTACCGAAATTTACTCACACAATTTTAATTTACATGTCACACACGTGCCTTAAACTCTTTGTATGAGTAACATTCTGTATTGATTTTATCAACTAAGTTCGTTAACGTTTATCGTTTTATAAAGATTTGTGTAATCATTTGTATAAAGACCAATAATATTAAACTTAAATCATAAAAAGACCATCTTTATATAACTTTTCAATTCATAAAGTTTACAAAAAAAAACCAATCAAGTAATTAATGTCATTAGGAGATAATTATTGACCAAGTACAATAAAAATATTAGCTAAATAATTAGAAAGAATAAGGCATCAATAAGTGGAACAAAAAAGAAGAAGAATAAAATTTAAGAATCGGAATAACCCTTGTCGGCCTCCTAGTAAAAGATAACTACTCTTATATAAAGTTAAATTTTTAGAGTGCATTTGAAGATAGGAATTTTCAACCCTTTTTTTTGTGTTTTTTTGCATCATTCATGCACATATATAGTTGACCTAATTAGTTAGATTCTATTGTTGTTGTCTTAGGAAACGGCAGCTGGATTTATCCATATTATTGCCGCGTATATTAGTCAGACACGGTTTTTTACTAAGTTATTAAGTGATTGTTATTGTTTAAAATAAAACGGTATTAGAATTAATAAATTAATAAAATAAGTATGTTAAAATAAAGGGAAATTGTTTACTAAGAAAAATGAGTAAAATCTGCGATAAAGAAGTACACTTTATTACGTGAAAATTTATCAAATGAAAAGTTATGTTGATCCACAATTAATAATAATAAAAAAGTTACAAAAAAATCCGTCCCTCAATAAATTTTTTTTTTTTTATTCAAGTGAGCTTACTCATGTCACCGGCGAGAATCGAATCCCCAGCTTTATGGTTAATATCACTTGAGCTAACTCTCGTTATCACCCTCAATAATTTAGTAAAATCCGTCTCTCGCAAATTTGTATGATTGTTAAATGGTTACACTGCCCAAATTGATACCAATTTGACAAAAGAATTTAATTAGTATAAATAAAGTCAAATAAATCCATTGCTTGAACGTATCTTGTTTATTGTATATATATATAACCTAATATTCGAGAATTTAGATATGTATATGCGTAAATAATTCTATATATGACCACCTGGGGACTTTGCCCATAAATAAATTATTAAGATCCTTGGAATTAAACGTTTCTCCGCCTAACCTTTTTTCTTAAAAGAAAACTAATTAAGATTAGGATGTCAAAACTTTGTGACTAAGTTATGAGAAAACAAGCTAAAATACGTTTTTTTTTTAAGGAAAATGAGTTAATACTACTGTATTATTATCCTTTTTTTTAATTAGATTAATCGTTTTATAGAAATCGTTGATGGAATCATATAAATTG
Organism: Silene noctiflora; assembly: GCA_009801015.1. NCBI lineage: Eukaryota > Viridiplantae > Streptophyta > Magnoliopsida > Caryophyllales > Caryophyllaceae > Silene > Silene noctiflora. The sequence continues at coordinate 235,562 of VHZZ01000007.1, forward strand.
AACGACTAATACGAAATTTTATTTACATGGATGAAAACTATAGTATGTAAATAAGAATATCGAATTAAATGCATACTATACAAAATATTTCGCTCCTACCGTAATTGAATAGTACAAATCGACTATGGCTCTGTTTGACAAGGCATTTCAGGTACCTGATTTGGTCAAAGTAGCTTATTTGACTAAAATTTCAGGTACCTTATATGTTTGTAAGCGTTTGACAAGTAACTTATTTAACCAAATAAGCTACCTGAAATGAAATGYTACCTAGAGTAGCATTTGAGATTTCAGGTACCTGATTTGATTTGATTTTCCATTTTTACCCCTTCAATCTATACTATTAAATAATTCTCATATCCTTTTACGTCATTTCATCAAAATCAGTTACCTTTTCAGTTAATTTGCCAAACATTTTTTTATATAATCAGCTACCTTATCAATTCATAATTTCCAGCTACCTTATTAGTTACCTTTTCAGGTTTCAGTTAACTTTTCAGTTTTCAGTTAGCTTTTCAGGTTTCAGCTACCTTTTTCAAGTAGTTTTGCCAAAAAGAGCCTATGTACATTGATTATTTTGCTCCTACCATGAAATTAGAAGGGCTTTACAAACACTATACTAGTTATATCCGGTTGAGACCTCCGCAGCGGGCTTAGAAAAACAAGTGTGTATGAGACCGACCCACAAACAAGTGAGGTTTATGGGACTGGGTCATATTTCTTTTACTTCAAGTTATTCAACCACGTGCCGGGGGTCGCTTCAGCAGTAATAGTGTTCGATTTCAGCCGTAAATAACAAGTTATCGTCTATTTTTAAGGAGTACCCGATTTTCATCCGAGACTAGTTTATTGCATATCGGCAGACTCAAACGTCCTCTGTTTATTCTCAAAATTTGTGTGGATGTTTTAACTGACCCGAGAAACGGTCAATATGATTTATGGACGTTTTTGTCCCGGGACCCTGAAATTCCGAAAACTGTGTATAATATACTTAAATTTGAGTCGTTTTGGAGATCGTATCACGTCATGTTTCTGTTCCTACCATTTTTTCTAACATATGTTTGACGTCGCTTCATGAGTTACCGCATTCGATTATCAGCCCTAAATAAGAAATATCCATCTAATTTAACGAGATACCTGATTTCGTCTGAAACTCGATTATCGCGTACTTGCACACTCAAATGTCCTCTGTTGCATCTCAAAATTTGTGTGGCTACTTTATTTGACTCAAGGAAACGTCCATAAGATTTATAGACATTTTTGTTCCAGAACTCTGAAATATCGAAAACCGTGTATTATACACTTCAATTTGAGCCGTTTGAGAGGTCGTATCAGGTCATGTTTCTTTTTCTCCTAGTTTTTCGACCACGTGTCAATGGTCGCTTCATGAGTTACCGTATTCGATTTCAGCCTTAAATAACAAGTTATCATCTATTTTTAAGGAGTAGCGATTTTCGTCCGAGATTAGTTTATCGCATATCGGCACACTCAAATGTTCTCTGTTTCTCGTCAAAATTTGTCCCGGGACCCAGAAAACCGTGTATTATGCACTTAAATTTGAACCGTTTGGTTGTTCGTACTGGATCATGTTTCTTTTACTCCAAGTTTTTTCACAACGTGCCTGGGTCGCTTCATCAGTTACCGTATTCGATTTGAGCCCGAAATAACAAGTTATCATCTTATTATATGGAAAACTTGATTTTCGTAGGAGACTAATTTATCACATACCGGCACAATCAAATATCCTCTATTTCTTCTCAAAATTTGTTTGCCTGCTTTATCAGACCCAGTGAATCACCCGTGTGATTTACGGACGTTTTTGTCCTGAGACCCTGAAATCCTAAAAATTGTGTAATATACACTTGACTTTGAGCCGTTAAGGAGGTCATACCGAGTCATCTTTCATTTCCTCCCAGTTTTTCTATCACGTGTCAGAGGTCGCTTCATCAGTTACCGTATTCGATTTCCAACCCCAAATAAGAAATATTCATCTATTTTTACGGAGTACCTGATTTCGTCCAAAACTCGTTTATCGCGTACCAACAAACTCAAATGTCCTCTTTTCTATTCACTATTTATGTGGCTGCTTTATCTGACCCGAGGAACCATACATGTGATTTACGAACGTTTTTGTCAAAGGACCATGAAATCCCCGAAAATCGTGTAGTATACAGTTAAATTTGAGTCGTTTAGGAGGTCGTGCTAGTCATGTTTCTTTTCATCCCCGTTTTTCCACCACGTGTCTTGGGTTGTTTCATAAGTTATCATATTCGATTTCGCCATAAATAACAAGTTATCATATATTTTTAAGGAGTACCCGATGTTTGTCCGAGACTAATTTATCGCATCCCGGTACATTCAAATGTCCTCTGTTTTTTCTAAAAAATTGTGTGGCTGCTTTAGCTGACCCGAGGAACTGTCCGTATGATTTACATAGATTTTTGTTCGGCAACGTTGAATTCTCGAAAATCGTGTATTATACACTTAATTTTGAATCGTTTAGGAGGTCGTACCGGGTTGTGTTTATTTTCCTCCCAGTTTTTCCACCACGTGTCTGGGGTCGGTTCAACAGCTACCGTATTCGATTTCAGCTCTAAATAACAAGTTATCATCTATTTTTAAGGAATATTCGATTTTCGTCCTCGACTAGATTATCGCATATTAGCACACTCTAATGTTCTCTATTTCTTCTCAAAGTTTGTTTAGCTGCTGTATATATGACCCGAGGAACAATCCGTGTGTTATACTAGCAGACTCAAATTTCCTTTATTCCTCCGTTACTTCTCAAAATTTGTGTAGCTGATTTATAAGATCCTAGAGATCGACCGTATAATTTATAGACATTTTGTTTCCGAGACCCTTAAATCCCCAAACCGCGTATTATACACTTAAATTAGACCGTTTGGAACGTCATACCGGTTCATATTTATTTTCGTCCCACTTTTCTACCACGTGTCAATGTCATTTCATGACTAACCGTATTCAATTTTCCGCCCTAAATAAAAAGTATTCATCTATTTTTATGGAGTAACTGATATTCGTCCGAAATTAGTTTTGATTTATGGACATTTTTGTTTAGGAACCCTGAAATCCCGAATATCGTGTATTATACTCTTAAATTTGATTCGCAAAGGAGCTTGTATTATTTTCCTCCCAATTTTCACCACCTGTCTGGGGTCGTTTCATGAGTTATCGAATTCGATTTTTATCCAAAATAAGAATTATATTCATCTATAATAGGCTCAAGGATACACATCCCATCTTATTGGGGTTGTATAACAACCCGACCCGCCACCGTCGTAACACAACCCCAATAAGATGGGTTGTGTACTTTTGTGCCAATTATTTGTCTTTATAAACATATCATAAGCTCTTTATTTTCCCGATGTGGGACAACTTTTCTCTCAATCTCTTGGAGTGTTACAAACTCCTCCACTTAAAGAACACAAGTTTCTCGTTGTGTCTCAAAGTTGACCGCAGCTAGGGCTGAGCAAGAAAATCCGAACCGCATTTTTAAATCTAAACCGGACCGAAAACCGAATAATGGAGACCGAATATTCGGGTTATTTCCGGTTTAGGTGCCCGAATCGAATTTTTAAGTTCAAAAGCGGTTCGGATGCGGGTCCAAATAAAACCAAACAGGAGACCTCTTTTGAAACCGAATTAACTTTTTCTCTGAAAAACATAAACAAATAAGCACACTAAGGCCCAAAATCTCAAAACCTTGTTTCGTTCATCTCTGTCTCTCACCTTTTCTCTTTCATATCTTAAAACAAACCCAAAATTCTAGATCTACACTATTTGTTTATCAAACTCAAGATTTCATCTATTCAAGCTTATATATTTGACCCTTTCTAGATTTTATTCATTTGTTTATCTAGTTTTCTGGACCTATTTCAAAAGATTCATGTACAAATCAAACCAAAATCGGGTTAGAAAACCGGTTCGGGTTAACCGGTTTTCGGATCCGGTTTGAAAAATCCATATAATCCGGTTAACCGGATTAAAGAGGTGCGGTTTCGGTTTCAAGAAATCTAATATTTTTTAAAACGGGTACTGAACCGATTTTCAAAACTGGGTCGGGTACCCGGTTTTGCTCAACCTTAATTGCAGCCATGCCCAAAATCGTCCCCCGCTAGGTGGGTGAACCGGCCACTCTTGACCACATGCTCACTACCCCACGGTCGCAGGGTTGCTCTGATACCATTTATAACAATCCAACCAGCTACCGTCGTAACCAACCCCAATAAGATGAGATGTGTACATTTAGGCCCTTTATTTGTCCTTACTTAAACCAAAAGCACAAGACCTTGATACTAAGTGGTAGGTGAAATCCTTTATAAACATCTCATAAGCTCCTTATTTCCTCGATGTGGGACAACATTCCTATCAATCTGTTGGGGTGTTACAGTTACCGTATTCGATTTTCAGCCCAATATAAGTAATTTTTATCTAATTTGAAGGAGTACCTGATTTTCTACCGAGACATGTTTATCGGGTACCGGCACCCTCAAACGTTCTGTGTTTCTTCTCAAAATTTGTGTAGATACTTTATCTGACCCGCAAAACCATCAGTAATATTTACGAACATTTTTGTTTTGGAACCTATCACTTTCATTTCCTATCGGTTTTTCCATTATGTGTCTGTGGTCGCTTCATAAGTTACCGTATTTAATTTTAACCATAAATAACAAGTTATTATCTATTTTTAAGGAGTATCCTATTTTTGTTTAAGACTAATTTATCGTATACTGGCACACTCAAGTGTACTCGGTTTCTTCTCAAACTCTGTGTGGCTGCTTCATTTGACTCGAGGATCCGTCTGTGTGATTTACTGACGTTTTTGTCCCGCAACTCCGAAATCCCGAAAACTGTGTCAGGGTCACTTCATGAGTTATTGTATTCAATTTTCTATCCTAAATAAGTAGTATTCATCTATTTTTAAGGAGTACCGAATTTTTGTCCGAGACATTTATCGCGTAGCGACACCCTCAAATGTCTTAAGCCCTTCTCAAAATTTGTGTGGCTGCTTTATCTGACCCGAGAAACCGTCTGTATAATTTACAGACATTTTTGTTCCAGAACTCTTAAAATCCAAAAAATCGTGTATTATACACTTACATTTGAGACGTTTGGGAGCTCGTACCGGGTCATGTTTTCTTTCCACCCAGTTTTTCCACTATGTGTTTAGAGTCGCTTCATGAGTTATCGTGTTCCATTTCAACTATAAATAACAAGCTATCATCTATTTTTAAAGAATATCCGATTTTCATCTGAGACTAGTTTATTGCATACCGACATACTCAAATGTCCTATGTTTCTTCTCGAACTTTGTGTGGCCGCTTCAGTTACCTGAGAAACCGTCGAATAATTTACGGACGTGTTTGTTTCGGGACCCTGAAATCCCGAAAACCTTGTATTATATACGTAAATTTGAGCCGTTTGGAGTTCGTATCGAGTCATGTTTCTTTTCCGCCCAATTTTACTATCACGTGTCTAGAGTCGCTTCATTATTTAATGTATTCGAATTTCAGCCCTAATTCCCTAAATAACAAGTTATACTATGGAGTACCCGATTTTCACCCGAGACTACTTTATATCGCATATCGGCACACTCAAATGTCCTCTATTTATTCTTAAATTTTGTGTGGCTGCTTTAGATGTTCTGAAGAACCATTTGTATGATTTACGAACGTTTTTGTTTCGGAATCCTGAAATCCTGGAAACCGTGTATTATACCTTTAAATTTGTGCCGTTTGGGAACTCGTACCGGGTCATATATCTTTTCCACCCAGTTTTTCTCCTACGGGTCGGGGGTCGCTTCATGAGTAACTGTATTCGATTTTCTGTCCTAAATAAGAAGTATTCATTTATGTTTAAGGAGTACGTGATTTTCGTCCAAGACTCGTTTATCATGTACCGCACCGTGAAATGTCCTTTTTTACTTCTCAATTTTTTTATGGCTGCTTTATCTGACCCGATGAACCGTCCGTATTATTTACAGACATTTTTGTACTAGAACACTGAAATCACGAAAACCGTGCTTTATCTGACCCGGAGTATATTTCAATTTAAGCCGTTTGGGAGGTCGTATAGGTTCATGTTTCTTTTACTACCATTTTTTCTAACACATGTCCGGGATCGCTTCATCATGAGTTACAACATTCGATTTTCAGCCCTAAATAAGAAGTATTCATCTATTTTTAAGAAGTACGTGATTTTCGTCTAAGACTCGTTTATCGCGTAGCAACACCCTCAAATGTCTTCTGTTTCTTCTCAAAATTTGTGTGACTACTTTATTTGACCCAAGGAACCGTCCGTGTGATATACGGACGCTATTGTCTCGAGACCCTGAAATCGCGAAAATAGTGTATTATATACTTAAATTTGAGCCGTTTAGGAGGTCGTGCCGGGTCATGTTTGTTATCCTCCCAGTTTTTCAACCACGTGTTTGGGGTCGCTTCATAAGTCACCGTATTCGATTTCAGCCGTAAATAACAAATTATCATCTTTTTTTAAGGAGTACCCAATTCGTTCGAGACAAGTTTATCGCATACCGGCATACACAGATGTCTTTTGTTTCTTTTCAAATTTTGTGTGGTTGCTTTCACTGACCCGAGGAACCATCCGTACGATTTACGAACGTTTTTGTCCCAGGACCTTGAAATCTCAAAAACCGTGTAGTATACACTTAAATTTGAGTAGTTTGGAAGCTCGCACCGAGTCATGTTTATATTTTTCCTAGTATTTTCACCTTGTGTATGAAGTCGTTTCATAAGTTGTCATATTCGACTTCACCTCTAAAAAACAAGCTATCATATATTTTTATGGAGTACCTGATTTTCTACCGAGAATAGTTTATCTCATATCGGCACACGCAAATGTCCTCTGTTACTTTTCAAAATTCGTGTGACTGCTTTATCTGACCTGATGAACTATCCATGTGATTTACCGACGTTTTTGTCCCGGGACCCTGAAATTCTGAAAACCGTGTATTACACTTAAATTTGAGAAGTTTGAGAGGTCGTACCGGGTAATGTTTCATATCTTCCCAGTTTTTCTATCATACGTCAGGGTCAATTCATAAGTTACCGTATTCAATTTTTCAACCTAAATAAGAAGTATTCATCTATTTATAAGAAGTAACTGATTTTCACTCGAGACACGTTTATCGCATACCGGCACTCTCAAATATCTTATGTTGTTTCTCAAAATTTGTTTGAATGCATTATCGGATCCAAGGAACTATCCGTATGATTTAGAGATATTTTGTTTCGAGACCCTAAAATTCCGAAAACCATGTTTTATACACTTACATTTGAGCCGTTTGGGAGCTCTAACGGGTCAAGTTTCCTTTTCTACCAATTTTTCACTACGTGTGTTTGGTCGCTTAATGAGTTACCGTATTCGATTTTCAGCTCTAAATAAAAAGTATTCCTCTATTTTTAAGAAGTACCTGATTTTCGTCTGAGACTGTTTATCGCGTACGACACTCTCAAATGTCCTCAGTTACTTCTCAAAATTTGTGCGGCGATTGTATCTGACTCAAGAAACCGTCCGTATAATTTACAAACATTTTTATTCCGGAGATCTAAAATCTCAAAAACCGTGTATTATACACTTAAATTTGAGCCATTTGGGAGCTCGTACCGGGTCATGTTTTCTTAATTCCCCGTTTTTTCACTACTTGACTAAGGTCGTTTCATGAATTAGCGTATTCAATTTCAGCCATAAATAACAAGTTATTATGTGTTTTTAAAGTGTACCCGATTTTCGCTAGAGACTTGTTTTTATCACATACCGGCACACTTAAATGTCCTTTGTTTTTTTCTCAAAATTTGTGTGGCTGTTTTTGCTGACCCGAGAAACCGTCTGTATGATATACAGACATTTTGTTCCAGGACCCTCAAATCACGATAATCGTGTATTATACATTTAGATTTGAGTCGTTTGGGGGTTGTACGGGTCATATTCCGTTTCCTACGAGTTTTTCTACCACGAATATGGGGTCGCTCTATGAGTTACTTTATTCGATTTTCAACCCTAAATAAGAAGTATTCATTTATTTTTAAGGAGTACATGATTTTCGTCCGATACATGTTTATCGCGTACCGGCACTACTTTATCAAATCCGAGGAATCGTACGTATGATTTAAAGAAATTTTTGTTACGGAACTCTAAAATCCTGAAAACCGTGTATTATAAACTTAAAATTTGTGCCGTTTGGAAGGTCATAACGAGTCATGTTTCTTTTCCTCCCAGTTTTTCCACCACATGTCTGAGGTCGATTTATGAGTTACCGTATTCGATTTAATCCTTAATTAACAAGTTATCATCTATCTTTAAAGAGTACCCGATTTTCGTTCGAGGTAAGCTTATCATACATCGACATACTTAAATAGTTAAATGTCCTTTGTTTTTTTTTCAAACTTTGTGTGGCTCTTTCAGCTCACTCGAGGAATCGTTGTATGATTTACGGACCTCTATGTCATCGAGACTCCGAAATCCCAAAAATCGTGTATTATACACTTAAATTTGTGTAGTTTGGGAGCTCATACCGGGTCATGTTTCTTTTCTCCCAGTTTTTTTCAATACGTGGCACGGGTCTCTTCATGTGTTACCGTATTCGATTATCTGCCCTAAATAAGAAATATTCATCAATTTTTAAGGAGTACTTGATTTTTGTCCGAGACTCGTTTATCGCGTAGCGGCACACTCAAATGTCCTCTATTTCTTCTAAAAATTTTTGTGGGTGCTTAAGCTGACTTGAGGAACCATCCATGTGATTTATAGACGTTTTCTTCCTGGGACCATGAAATACCGGGAAATTGAGTTTTATACTCTTAAATTTGAGTAGTTTGAGAGCTCGTTCTGGATCTTGTTTCTTTTACTCCGAGTTTTTCCACCACGTATTTGGTGTCGCGTAATGAGTTACCGTATTCGATTTCAGTTCTAAATAAAAAGTTATCATCTATTTTTAAGGAGTACCCGATTGTCGTCTCAGACTAGTTTATCACATACAGGCACACTCAAATGTTCTTTGTTTCTGCTCAAAATTTGTGTGACTGCTTTATCTCACCTGAGGAACCGTATGTATGATTTACGGACATCTTTGTTTCGAGACCCTAAAATCCCAAAACCGTGTATTATACACTTAATGTAATACCCACTGTAATACCCGATTTTTTGGGACATGTACGAGAACCCCGGGATGCATGAGAGGATCACCAGACTTGATAAGGGACTACACAGGAGTAAAGTATAACCATACACTAGACCAAGTGTGACCAAGACTAGACTTAGTAGAGCCGCAGTGGACCGAGTGGTGCCTTCAGTGGACCAAGTAGAGGTCACTCGGCCGAGTACGGGTTGTACTTGACCGAGTGGGTGGCACACGACCGAGTGGACTCAGCACTCGACCGTGTGTGTGGCACTCGACCGAGTGGGCTCAGCACTCGACCGAGTGCATTGTATCAGAAAAGGGGTAAGACAACCCGTGAACCTTATCCTACCTTATCTTAATTCATTTCATCATTCTTCCTTATCTCTCTAAATCCTCTCCCTCCTCTCTAAAATCCTCACAAATACCTTCCTAATGGGATTCAAGCTTGGATTAGGATATTTTTCACCTTGTTCATTTTTCCTTTCACCTAGTAAGTCGAGATCTACCTTTCTTTCCTTCTGATGAACCCTAAATTTTTGGGGTTTTGTTATGGGTAATTAATTAGTAATTAGCATGGGTAATATGGGTAATTAATGAGTAATAATAAGGGGTTTCGTATTGTATAATAGTGTAGATGTATTGTGATAGTAATATGTGACTTGTATAGGACGAGACGGTTTCATGAGACGGGATTGTGTCGGATTCGAGTGGATTACGGAGATTGCTAAATTAAAAGGCAGGTTAATTCTACTCGGTTTCGATAATATAAATGTGTATTTGTATGCATTTGTCACTTAGATTCCATGATAAGAGTAGTCTTGCATTCACCATGATACTTGAGAATGATAATAAGGTTCATATGTGGGTCGGAAATGCATTATAACATGATATTGGTTGCGACGATTTGAGAGTTGGGATTCTTAGATACAGGGCTACATTCATAGTATGTTGGTAGCATGTTGCATGAGAAGTCATATTCGATGTTCTGTTCATGTTTGCATTCATGTGTATATTGATCTTGTTGGAGGTTGTTGGTGGAGTTGTGGTGGTGATACTTGTTGATATTGGAGATGTAAGGCGGTTGGAAGATCGTCTTACGCTCGGGTCGCCTCTTGAAACTTCTCACTCCAAGAGGGATGTTCACATTAATGTCTTAAGTTATGGAGGGACACGTGTGGTTGAGGCACGTCGTCTTGCAGGGGATCTGGTTAGCTCCCGGGCCAGGTACCACGGGTGTGTCCCTAGTACCTTTTTAGGACTGCGGTTCGGCTGTTTTGTTGGGCAGTGTTGCGGTGCCGTCAGCGGGTTGTGGGTACGTTTGGGTGTGTCCTGGTATCGGTGTGGTATCGGTGAAACTGTGTCTCATTCATATCTTTGTCATGTTGCATAATTATATATATATTGTATTGTGTTTTATTATCGAAACTGACGTGTTTGGGTTGTGTGTAAATTGTTACATATTTCCGGGGAGGCCTGTGTTGATCTATATGATATTTCTGATCATATGAGGAACAATACGTTTACAGGTTTTATTTGGTATCTCGTGGGAGACAGGACGTGCTTTGGACTCGGAGTCGAGTGACACACTATTAGAAGAGTGTAGTAGTCATGAGGTGTATATTTATTTATTCATTCCTTCATGGTTGTGTAATCCACTAAATAACTTAATTATGTTAATTGTTTCTTAATTGTAATTCCGATTCACCGCCTCGGAAAACTGAGATGGTAACATCCTCCCATTGTCTCGGCCGGACAAGAAGGGGGTGTTACACCCACATCCATCAAAGAGCCTTTAGCTAGGCCTTCCTCAGTAAACAAAGGAGTTATTATCTCGGTTGCCCGAGGTAGTACATATCATTAGACAATAAAATAACAATTAATGTAAATAGTTTAATGTCAAAGACTTACAACCCTAATATCTACTAACTGAAATACAACAGTGAACATTAATATCATAAAGTCAAACTGAACTCGGTGTCGTCGCGTCCTCACCAACCAACCCAATAGCTAAACCAGCAACCACAATCAACCTCAAAAGTTTCACTGCTTACCATTTGTCGACAATATTAAATGGATCACCGCAGACACAGACAGAACAAGGCAACAATAAGACAACACCACACAAAGTTAGTATCAGTCACATATGAGTGTATACCGGATACAAACACACAAGCAGTTAGTAAGCAACACAGTATCAACACCATTCTCTTTCCCGAACTCCAGTGCCACCAGTGTCTGAACCACAGCACAAAAACCCCCGGTTCCCATCAGAACAGGTAACCAACCCTTGCCGATGCCAGTCCGAAGCACTGAACATCAAAATCCCCGCTCATCGCAACGAGCGGACCCAGATCCTTAATGTGCACATCCCCCTTGTCATACCTCAGGGGTGAAGTCCATCTCCCGACATGACTTCACAATCAAATCCATAACCTCCATCATCATCAGCAACACAATAATAAACACAATACTAGAAATCACACAAACATATAGTCATACAACTGTACCAAGTAGGGAAACCCTACCTCCAGCGAACCTTGTCGTAGTCACAGCCAATCACACATATGCAAACACAATACCAACATCGCCACCTACAACAATCAATTAGACTCTATTACGATTAACTATTACCATCAACTATTACCGACGACGATAACAACAACATACCTTGCCATGCTAGACCTATGACGGAGGTTACGTCCTGACTTGCTAAACCCATGCCCTCATGCTTGATCTTAAGGTATAAAGTATAGATGTGGATGCGAGGAGGAGTGAAAGAGGGATGAAAGGGAGTATGACTTTAAGGTTAAAATAAAGAGTGAGAGGAAATGAGAAAATGAAATGATATAAAACCCGGCTCACGATTATCAAATAACGGTGAATCCCCTCGCTCGGTCGAGTGTCACTTCTACTCGACCGAGTACGTAAGCCATACTCGGTCGAGTACCATAAGCACTCGACCGAGTCATCCCATATAGGTCGAGTGACTGCTGATAGGTCATCTATATGGGTCCATAAACACTCCCCCTTGACCCCACAACTGTTTTTTAGGCACGGACAATCCTTTATTATAAGGTCTCCTATAGTAGCGGGTATTACACTAAAATTTGAGTTGTTTAAGAGGTCGTACCGGATCATGTTTCTTTTTTCACCTAGTTTTCTACCACGTGTGAGGGGTAGTTTTTTGAGTTACCGTATTCTATTTTTAGCCCAATATAAGTAGTATTCATCTATTTTGAAGGAGTACTCGATTTTCGTCTGAGACTAGTTTATCGCGTACCGGCTTACTCAAATGTTCTGTGTTGTTTCTCAAAATTTGTGTGGGTTCTTTATCTGACTCGAGAAACCATCCGTATGATTTACGAACATTTTTGTTCCGGGACCCTAAAATTTCAAAAACCGTGTATTATACACTTAAATTTGAGCCGCTTGGGAGCTCATACCGGGTTATGTTTATTTTCCTCCCAGATTTTCTACCACCTGTCTGGGGTCGCTTCATGAGTTACCGTATTCGATTTTCAACCCTAAATAAGAAGTATTCATCTATTTTTAAGGAGTACCTGATTTTCATCCGAGACACGTTTATCGCGTGCCGAAACCCTCAAATGTCATGTGTTACTTATCAAAATTTGTTTGGCTGCTTTATCTGACCCGTGGAACCGTCCATATGATTTACAGACATTTTTGTTCCGTGATACCGTAATCCCGAAAACCGTTTATTATATATACACTTAAATTTGAGCCGTTTGGGAGGTTGTGCCAGGTCATATTTCTTTTCCTCCTAGTTTTTCCACCACGTGTCACAAGTTGTTTCATGAGTTACCATATTCTATTTCAGTCATAAATAACAAGTTATCATCTATTTTTAAGTAGTACCTGATATCAGGGGTGAGCAAATTTAGGTCCGGACCAGAAAAATGGACCGGACCGGACCATTTGGTCTTGACCAAACCCGGACCGAATTATTTTGGTCCGGTCCTCGGTCCTCATTTTTCCAAGTTTCGGTATTCGGTCGAAGACCGGTTAATTTAGGTCCGGACCGAATGGACCAAATTTCATGGTTTAAAGATTAATCATTAAAATATTATGAATGAAATTAACATTTTATCTTCCAAAGACATAATAAATCAGTATTGTCAATGATTTTCATAAAAAACGTCATTTAATTATTTAAATGCATTTTATTTGCAGAATTAAAATGTAATTATCGTATTCAAAACACTGAAAAAACTATATTTAGGTCCATTTCGGTCCAAGACCGGACCGGACCAAACATTTCGGGTTCGGTCCGGTCCAAGACCGGAAGTTTTAGGTCCGGTCTTCGGTCCACTAAATTTTTATTTTCGGACTTCGGTCCGGTCTGGTTTGGTCCGGTTCGGTCCAGTCTTGGACCGATTCTCAGCCCTACCTGATATTCTTCCAAGATTAGTTTATCGCATACCGACACACTCAAATGTTCTCTGTTTTTTGTCAAAATTTGTGTGGCTACTTTATCTGACCCGATGAATCGTCCGTGTGAGTTACAGATATTTTTGTCCTGGGACACTAAAATCTCGAAAACCGTGTATTATACACTTAACTTTGAACTGCTTGGGAGGTGGTACCAAGTCATGTTTATTTTCCTCCCGGATTTTCTACCACGTGTCAGGGGTTGTTTCATGAGTTACCGTATTCGATTTTCAGCCCTAAATAAGAAGTATTCATCTATTTTTAAGGAGTACTTGATTTTCGTCTGAGACTCGTTTATCATGTACCGGTACCCTCAAATGTACTTTGTTTCTTCTCAAAATTTGTGTGGATTCTTTATCTGATCCGATGAACCGTTCGTATGATTTACATACATTTTTGTTTCGGGACCCTGAAATCCCGAAAACCGTTTATCCCAAGATTCTTTAACACCACTCTCATTCAAAACCCATGCACAGTAAGTACGCGTCCTGATTTTCTTGACATAAGTCGCTTTAATCCCTAAAACACAATTACATAGAGTAAATTGTTTAGTTAGAAAGCATAGTATATAAGGACGACTCGATATTAATTTATGCTCGATTAATCTCTACAGATTAGTCTTGGAGATGTAAATCTTAATTTCCCAGGCATATTCATTCTTCACATGAATATGGGTTAAGCAAGAAGAGACTATACAATGTGTCGGGCATCCAGTAGCCTACCAAGATGAAGAATTCGCAAGAAGCGAGGACGGTCATCTTGTCTCTGAGCCAGGCTAGTTGCTCATTGTAAGGGTAAGGGTACAGGTAAGGGGAGAGGAAAGGAGGATCCAGGGGAGAGTCGAGGTTGTGAACTTGTAGTAGGGTATGGCCGATTACCGGGGTTACCAGGAGGCGGGTTGCGTGACGGTGGTGTAGGTGAATGTGAAATATAATGCTAGTTAGACAAGTTAGTTGTAGCTTAGTTGTAACTAACTCATACTTGTATATAACAGATTCATTGTACATAGACATTAATTAATAATACACTCACTTTTATTTACTCTTTCTCTCACTACATCACTCACTAAACTTTCTCTCTAAACTGATCTTCATCTTCATCAATGGAGGTCAACTCCACCATTGTTGTAAGCTCATACATGATGCCATGTCTTCACATGGTATCAGAGCAGGTTTAATGTCTGTCTCTTTTGTCTTCTAGATCTTTCTTTCGCTTCC
>VHZZ01000007.1:265279-318783 GCA_009801015.1 Silene noctiflora
GTTTTTTCTTTAAATGAAATTAGTATTAAATTTGTAATATTACGTATATATTCGTAATTATCGTTTAATACCGAGACGATAGGATTTCCTATAAATGAGACGCTTGCATTTACAAATACCGAGACGATATTATTTTTAAGATTCAATAAGAATACAATATATAATTTCTACTTTAACTAAATGAATTAGAAGGAAGGGCAAAACTGGAAAAATTAAGAAATTTTAGGGGCGAGATGAGTAATTGAGGGGCGAGATGAGTAATTGAGGGGCGATCTTTAGCAATTTTGAAAAAATACTATCTATATGTATACAATTTTCAATACTCCTTGATGACGACTTCAAAATAGGCTACGTTTGTCTCAAATCTCAATAAAATGAGAAGGTGAATTTGTATTATCCTATAACCCATCTAACCAGTCTAGTGGGTCACCCTAAATCGGGTTGGGTCGCCAATAGCATAACCTGCCAGTTAACCTGATCAGACTCGTCTCTCGGTCAAATCTGGTTCGGGATTGGTCTTTTCTAGCCCAACCAACTAAAAGCGAAAGAAAATTTACGGAAAATTCACGTGGTATCTTTGAGGTTTCCATTTAGCATAAAATGTCTATTTTTTATGATGGAAAACTTTAAATGACTATAACTCGTACTTCCGAATTCAAAAATGACAATTCCTTTTTTTTAAACTGCTCGTCTTTTCGAGAGCTACGAATTGGGGAAAAAAATGTTGTAAAGGAACTCGTAGCTCGGAGTTCTTGTATATCAAAGTATTTTTGATGGATTAAACTTTGAGTGACTATATCTCTTACTCACAGGTCACGAGTGCAATATTTTCTTTTCAAATCGTAGTTCTCGAAAAGACGAGTTGTTTGAAAAAAAGTATCATCGTCTTATGAATTTGGAAATACGAGTTATGGTCACTTAAAGTTTTTGGTCCGTAAAAATGTGTGTTTTGTGCAAAATGGCAAACCTCAAAAGTACCACGTGAATTTTCCAAAAGATATTTTGTCAAGCCTGTCTCGATTGACCAAGTCACAAGTCGATTCAGGGTCAAGACTGAGCCAGCTCAATCGAATTCACCCTCTCTTTGAACCAATTCAGGATCAGGTGAGCTAACCAAACTAGACCAGTAACTAGATCGACCCGGCTCGTGCCCAGCTATCGTATAGCATCTAATATCATCTATGCAAAGAAAGCCTCATCGGGTTTTCATCGGCTTTAAGATCGATACAAGGGAAGTTGGAATTGAACTATGAATTCGTTAGTCGTGACTATCAAATTATTAGGTCTGAATGTGTAGGTTATTTGGCGTGACATAAAATTCTTATATGAGGCACGAAAAGTGTGAGACTGTCCTCCTATAATTGTGCTAGTTTTTTCTCAGATTTGGAGGAGTTCCGGCTTTGTTTTTGCTAAAATATTCATGTGAGACGGTTTCCTATACGAAAAGCTGTAAGATCGTCTTACGATTGTGCTAGTTTTTTTCTCAGATTTGGTGGAGTTCCGGCATTGTTTTTGCTTGATTAAAAAATAAAATAAAATAAAATAAAAATGCGTCTGCCGGGAGTCGAACCCGGGTCTATTGCTTGGAAGGCAATTATCCTAACCGTTGGACTACAGACGCTACTTGTTTATTAAGTGAAATTACGTAATAAAAGATTTAACATTTATCAAATATATTACGTACTAATACGAGCTATGCATTGCAAAAAAA
The DNA here is from genome assembly GCA_009801015.1 of Silene noctiflora. Lineage (NCBI taxonomy): Eukaryota > Viridiplantae > Streptophyta > Magnoliopsida > Caryophyllales > Caryophyllaceae > Silene > Silene noctiflora. The sequence goes on from VHZZ01000007.1 coordinate 266,991, forward strand.
AAAAAAAAAAAAAAAAAAAAAAAAAAAAAAAAATAAAAAGGAAGAAAAAAAAACGGTATCCTCCTCTGTTTGATATTTGTACGTGGTTGTACCATTGGACTGCAGACGATAGTTTTCTATATTGAGAATTTGATCATCTACACGTATCGTCAACTGATAAACTGGTCAATCGATAAGAACCATCACAAATAGTATTCTATGGTGTCTTTGATATTTGTATTAAAATTAAAGGTAAACAAATGATCGAGACATTGGTGTTTAACATAATAAAAAAAATATTGTCTAAATGTATACAACTTTCAATACTCCTTGATAATGACTTCAAAATGGGTTAAATATGCCTTAATAACGGATCTCTACTGCAAATCAGGTCGCTCAATTAAGAAAAATAAACAAGGATAACTATTAATCCTACAAATTTTAGACAAATAACCATCTCAACTCAAAATTTTGACACCGCCACTGAATCCCAATCCAACTGTATAAATTTGTGCCGTCAGTTTGCTCATTCTAGCGAGTCAGCCTAACTGGAGTTGGGTCGCCGATAGCATGACCTGCCAATTAGCCTAACCCCATACGCCTCTTAGCCAAGTGTGGCTCAGGGTTAGTCTTCCTAACATGACCAACTAAAAAAAAAAATTAAAAAGAAATATTTGGTTGAGCCTATCCTAGCTGACCTCAATCGACTTTGCTCTCTCCAGGGCTGGTTGAAGATCAGGTGAGCCACTCCAGACCAGTCGCCAGGTCGACCCGGTCCGTGCCCACCTCTAATCTAACTAATTGTGCAAGCTAGGTAGCACCAAAACGGACACGTGACACAGCATCCCATAAAATTTAGGACACATGACACGTTATTTAAATTTAATAAAATATATATTTTATAGTTAAAATTAACGTATCATTTTATTTTCGGATAATGCACGCGGTGCCCTTGAGGTTTGATATTTTGCCAGAAATACCCAATTTTTTTATCCGAGGCACTTTAAGAGTCCATAACTCGTGTTTACGATTTCAGAAAGTGATAATTTTTTTTTTCAAATCGATCATCTTTCCGAGAACTACGAGTTATTGCGTGTCAAAGTTTTTTTGACCAAACAAACTTTGAGTGACCATATCTCTTGATCATGAATTCCAAACACAACAAATTTTTTTTTCAAGTCGTAGTTCCCGGAAAGAGGATCAATTTGAAAGAAAAATTATCACTTTTTGAACTCGTAAACACGAGTTATGGCCTCTTAAAGTTTTCCAGATAAAAAAATTGGGTATTTCGGGCAAAAAAGCAAAGCTCAAGGGCACCGCGTGCATTTTCCGTTTTATTTTTGTAAAGGTATTTGATATTAAATTTAAATAATTGAAGCTAAAATTTGACGTTGACTATAACTTATTCTCATTTCTCACTCGAACCCGTCTTCTAATCAATCTTTTTCAGTCTTTCGACATCTCATTCCTCATTTATAAGTATCCGACACATTTAAGTGTCTCCGTGTCCGACACGATATTGAACACGAAACGGCTGATTAGGAGGAGTGTCCGTATTCCCATAGACCATAGTTGTGACTTGTGGTGTAGGAAACTTATCCAAAGGAAGTTATCTCAAAACTCATAACCCATAATTGCTTCATGCATTGCATTGCATTGCAATTTGCATGGCTTCTCCACTATTCAACACACCATCAAACCTTCCAAACTCCCTTAATCTCCATTCCCTTAAACCCAAAACTCCATCAAATTATGACATGAAACCCAAGATTACTAATTTAACTAAAAACCAACAAGACAATAAATCATACTTCACAAATTTGTCTACTTTCACTAGAAATGGTAAAATTCAAGAAGCTCTTTCTTTATTATCTCATATGAACAATAATGGCATTCAAATTGGTCCTGAATTCTATGTAGAATTACTTCAAGGATGTGTTTCTGAGAAAAAATTGTTTCTTGGACAACAAATTCATGGATTAATCATCAAAAAAGGTGATATTTATGCAAAAAATGAGTATATTGAGACTAAATTACTCATTTTTTATGCAAAATGTGATGATTTAGTAAATGTAAATAAATTATTTGACAGAATATTATCTAAAAATCTGTTTTCTTGGGCTGCTATAATTGGGTTAAATTCTAGGTTAGGATTTAATGAAATTGCATTATTAGGTTATTGTGAAATTCTTGAAAATGGGTTTTTTCCTGATAATTTTGTGATTCCTAATGTATTGAAATCATGTGGTGCAAAAAAATGTGTGTTTTTTGGGAAAGGGATTCATGGGTATGTGATTAAAATGGGTTTTGAAGATTGTGTTTATGTTGCAAGTAGTTTGGTTGATATGTATGGAAAATGTGAGGTTTTGGAAGATGCAAAGAAAGTGTTTGATGAAATGACTGAGAGAAATGATGTTGTTTGGAATTCAATGATTGTAAGTTATGTACAAAATGGGATGAATGAGGAAGCAATGCAATTGTTCTATGACATGAGATTTGAAGGGGTTGAGCCTACTAGGGTGACGATATCGAGTTTGTTATCTGCTTCAGCAAATTTAGGTGTGTTAGAGGAAGGTAGGCAAGGTCATGCTTTGGCGGTTTTGTATGGTTTGGAGTTGGGAACGATTTTGGGAAGTTCGGTTATTAACTTTTACGCGAAGGTTGGTTTGGTTGAGGAGGCTGAATTAGTTTTCAAGGCGATGGTGGAGAAGGATGTTGTTACTTGGAATTTGATGGTTTCTTGTTATGTTCAACATGGATTGATTGAGGATGCTGTCGATATGTGTCGTCTGATGAGATTACGAGGGTTGAAGTTTGATTGTGTTACAATGGCGTCTTTGTTTTCCGCTTGTGCTAAGAATGATGATGTGAAACTAGGTAAGATGGGGCATTGCTATTGTATAAGACATAATGTTGTCTTGGATGCGGTTGTGATAGCTAGCATGGTGGATATGTATGCTAAAGCCGGGAATTTGGTTTATGCAAGGCGTGTATTTGATTCGGCCTCAGAGAAGGATCTTGTAGTATGGAACACACTGTTAGCTGCTTATGCAGAGCTTGCACTGAGTGAGGAAGCCTTGAAGCTTTTTTACGAGATGCAATTGCAGGGTTTTCATCCAAATGTGATATCATGGAATTCATTGCTTTCGGCACTTTTAAGGAATCATCAAGTCGATAAAGCCAAACTTATGTTTTCTCAAATGTCGATAGCTGGTGTAGAACCTAATGTAGTAACCTGGACTACTCTTCTGACAGGTCTGGTTCAGAATGGGTTTGGTTTCGAGGCAATACTGCTCTTTAAGCAAATGCAAGAAGCGGGAGTTAAACCAAATGTCATGAGTCTGACTGCCTTGCTCTCCGCTTGCATTAGTATCACATCCTTAATACTTGGAAAAGCTGTTCACGGATATATAATCAAGCGATGGCAGCAAGTCTCTACGGAAATTGTGACTTCTTTGGTAGACATGTATGCAAAATGTGGTAGCATAGCTAACGCAGTAACAGTTTTTACCATGACTTCAGAAAAAAATGTGACCGTGTACAATGCTATGATCTCTGCTTATGGATTACACAGCCAAGCGCAAGAAGCATTGACGTTATATAAGAAAATGTCGGTGGAGAACATAGAGCCAGATGATGTAACTTTCACTAGCATCCTTTCGGCTTGTAGCCATGAGGGGCTGGTTGATCAGGGTCTAGAGGTTTTTGCTGATATCATGTCGGTATATAAAAAAAAGCCAACCATGGAACACTACAGTTGTCTGATAACTCTTTTTTCTCGATGCGATGATCTGGATGAGGCTATTAAGCTCATTTTAACGATGCCATTTAAGCCAGATGAGCAAATTTTAGGATCCATTCTATCTGCCTGCAGAGAACGGGGTGAGATTGAACTTGGTGAATATATATCTAAGTACTTATTTCAACTGGAACAAAATACTGCTGCAAATTATGTGGCACTTTCGAATTTATATGCAGCCAGTGGACAGTGGGGTGAGTCGTCGAAATTGAGGAATGTCATGAAAAGTCTGGGCTTGAAGAAGAGTCCTGGCTGCAGTTGGGTCCAAATAGGGAGTGAATGTCATGTATTTTCTGCTGGTGATAGATCACATCCTCGAAAGGAAGAAATCTTCACGGTACTTGCGTTGTTACAGAAAGAGATGAGGATGAAACATAATGATTTCAGTTCGGAAATCTATTCTTCTTGAAATTGGGTAAATTTTCTGGTTACCCACGTTGCATAAGGACACGACACTCCAACACTTCATTTTAGAGCCGTGTGCAACACTCAACACCACGCTGCATCCGCATTTAAGTTGGAATCAGTCACATGCAACTCTTATTACAGATCACACCATATGTATCATGGTCGTGGCTAGGTTCGAGTATTATGCTCTGATGAAGCTGGTGATTAATGTCAGGGTCGGCTTTCAGTGCAGCTATTTGTCATTCAGAGTGCAGAACGGAGTTTTAGACTTGGTCCTCCATGGAAATGCTTGCATTTTTCAATCATGTGATTGTGAATATCAGGTAAGAAAGCACTCCCTCCTTTCAAATCATTTTCATACATTTGTTCGACATTTCTGTCACGTAATTTTTCAACAAATGTATAGAAATGACTTGAAAGGAGTGACGTATTGAGCACGATTTAGGTGCAATAAGTTGTTTAATTAGTTGATTGTGACCATATTAGACTAATCATTTTCAAAGTTGTTCATGGATTAGTGGAATATTTCGTATAATACTCCCTCCGTTCCGGTGATTTGTTTACTTTTGGTTTTGGCACAAAGACCAACGAAAGAGGAGGAGGTCAATTATTAGATGATAAGTGGACCAAGTTGTGTGTGGAAGATCAAATTGTTCATCAAAGGCATCCTAAAATAGAAAGGACAACAATTGACGGAGATACCCAAAAGTGGGATATGTAAAAAAAATGATCGGGACGAAGGGAGTAATATTTGACGACTTCTAATGTATCTGTTACTTAACCCATGAGCACTTAGATCAACTGGCAAGGGGTTGTTCTAGCTTAACCAGAGGTCTCGTGTTCGAGCCCTAGGAACGCAGCAGTGTTGAAACTCATGAGGGAGAGCTTTACCGCCCCAGTGGTCATACCCGACTCGAATCCGGATTAAACCGGATGGTTTACACCAAAAAAAAAATGTATCTGTTACTTAACGTTTGAAATAGTCTCATGCTAAGTAATGAGACTATTTCAAGAGATCTACCAATATTGGTTGGCATGAGTGATAAGTGGTAACGACTCATATTTTGAATAAGTCGCGGCCTCGGGGTTTTGATTTTTAGTTTTTGTGAATGAAAAAACCACTTTTAAGAGTTCAAACAACGTGAATATATATTTATTTATTCCAACATAATGCTAAAAAAATATACAAATAAATATTGTTTCAATCCAAGTATAAAACAAATAGCCTATATGGAGACACTTGTTTTCTATACACATTAAGAGACTCCAATAATTTCTCAGACAATGTATTCTCATGCATCAATGTTTTTTGCAGTTCATAAATCGCGTTATGAGTGAAATTTATGGCATCACCTTTTCTGGAAGTTGAACGATTTAACTGCATAAGCAAAAATGAAAGCGAAAAACACACAGAAGCCAACTACAACGGCACCTGCGACTGGCACAAAATCATGTCTGTATCCGAAACCCTCCTTCAGCAGTTGGCTGATCGATAGCGAGTGGATCCCATCTGATAACTTTACCAGGGTGTTATCGTCTCCGTATTGTGAAGTCAAGAAGCCATATAAACTCCACGATACCGGGTTGAGCCAGTAATACCATCTCCACCATACAGGAATTCTCTGATGAAAAGATTAATGTTAGTAGAAAACCTATGTTACTCAGACTCGTCTACTCGTATCCGACAAAATTCGTATCGGAGTATCTGATACGCCTATTTTGTGCGAAATTTTCAATATTTTGGACTAAAATGAAGTATCAAAGTGTCGTATTGTATCCGACAAAATACATATCGGATACGGAATACGGCAACTAAGTGAAGTATCCGAGTAACATAAGAAAACTCTAACCTTCATGAGAACTTTATGATCAATTCTTAATTTTGGTGTATAATATTTGAAAAACCGTCTACTTGAAAACAGTCTCTTTGTGAACACAGGAGTGAAAAAGCGTGCATTTGACGCCCCCACCTCACTTTAGCTTCAAACTTTTGAGTATACCCGACCCCACCACAAAATGACCGATATGAGTTAACCAGATCCGGGAATGAGCCACACTGAAATGACTAATTTCAAATAAAAACTTGGGAAATTCTATATGGTACATTAGTGCCCTTATGTTTTTCCAAACTTTAGTAGCCACGACTTGAAGATGGCCGAATTGACTTTGCCTGTAACCTTGACCCTGAAACGACTCAAACCCAAACTGAACCCATACCCGAAATGATTCAATAACACACACCTAAATTAATTGAACCATAATGACCCGACCAACCCACCCATTTGCTAGTCCTACCTTTGAGGCACTGGAAATGTTATAAAGTGCAGAAACCTGTGACATTTTAGCCCAGGTTTGCTAGATGATAAAGCACACTAGTATAGTGTGATAGTACAATAATTGAATAAAGGACAACCAACAGAACATCAAGCACCATCGTGAATCGAGAGAATATGAAGTAGAAGAATAATATGAAGGATAAAAGATGTTCAGATATAGGTTTCAGAAGACTTACTTTGTAAGGAATCATGAAACCACTGAAGAGGTTCCACAACATATAGAATGGAGCAGCGATAATGGCACCCACTTGGTGGTTGGGTGTGATGGCAGTCGTCATCATTCCATAGAAGGTGAAGTATAGTACTGTGAAGTATGTAAAAAACATGTACCAAATGAACTTTGTTGGTGTCCACTCAAATGCAGCCATGGAATAAAAGACTGTCGAGTAAATGACCGTCTGCACAAAAACATAAGGGAACTCGATAACGACCTGCAAATCAATATAGAAATGAAACTTGTCAGACTCGAAAGTCTCAAGACTGTTAGCAAAGGGAATTCTCAATGAACTTCAATATTAGGTGGAGCATAAAAAATTTATATGATATAGTCTTATATGTGAGACTAATCCATTAAGTCTTCAATTGAAGGAGGAATACAAAAGAATTTGGACTAATCTCACATGTAAGACCGTCTAATACAAGACACTCTGATCTCTTAAGAGACGGTTTCATGATTTTTCAGGGTGAAACAATCCATTTAACTAAGAAACTGATGTACCCATTAACAAGTGAAATAAAGTTACAACGAGGGAGTACCTGGGCGAATGCAAAAGGAAGAGCTGAATACAACCCTGCAGCTCGCTCTCTGTAGGAAACTGATCTTTCGATTGAAACAACTGGTTGAACTGCTGTACCATTGGTAACTCCCAGAAAAAGAACTGCTGCGTACAATGACCCCATTGCATTGACGATATCCTGTTGGTTTTCTCTGCAGAAATTTGAGAGGCAGTGTTAGCAAAGGGTGCTTGGCAATGGAAATGGTGTTTAGTTACTCAGACTGAATTAGCCATGAAGGTATAATGCTTTCAGTTTTTCACTATAATTTTTGAGATACATGTTCAGTTCAATTATTGAAATGTGTAAATTCTCGTCCTTTCAGTTTGCGGTTCATTTATGTCTGTCACATTGTATTACATCACTGTCGCGGTATTAGTTGTGGCCTAATCTCGCTAAATAAGGCCACATAGCCTCAGATTGTCGTTTCAGTCTTATGGCCATGATTTAATACGATGGTCTGTCAGACAGGTCTGTAATGTGGCTAGATGAATATGCTTAATAGCAATATTTGCATTGCAAGATTCAACACTTGCAATCCCACCGTCTCACATAGTAATATTTCCAGCAGCACTAGACATCTTTATTGGACTACCGTTTAAGACACTGAATATACGCAGCTTAAACTATATTTAACAGAGAAATAAAGCTTGCTCTTTCTAAAAGACTCTGTATACAGAATGTCAGATATACAACCTTAGTCCTGAACTTTTTGGCATAAAGATGATTAGATATAGAAGATGAAGCACAAATTGAATACCTTTTAGAACCGAATTTCCAGCAAATTGATCCCAGCATCAATGAAATTATAACAGTGTAGAAGAAACGGACAGCCGTATACTGAGGACTTCGCCAGTAAGATAGATATTGTTTCCAAAGACAAGTCAAGAACTGATTGAAGTATGATCGGGAGTATATCGTTGGGAAGTTTAATTCTTTTGAATTAGTGGGTGGTTTGCTGAGACGGTCAACCAACTCTATGTTATGCCTGAACCAAGTTAAAAATGCGAGTTATATAGGATTCTTGTGCACCAAAAAGGATAAATCATGCGAAATTGTGAGCTTCACATACTGAAACAGTTGTGATGTTTTGTACACTTCTGCAAAATCTACACCCAGACGTGATTCTTCTGCCATAGAAGAAACTTCCAGCATCCATGCAGCAGGGTTATAACCTGGCCTGATCTTATGCACCCCTTCTACTGCCTACATTTAGTTACATAAGTAATTGCCATATTTATAGACAATTGATTACTGGCAATAGTTAATAAAACTTCACTTACCTCAAAATAATCAACGAGCTTGCAAGATTTTCGTCCAAGTGGACCAGCGTATATGACTTGTCCTCCACGTTTCATAAACAAAAGCTGCAATATACATGACATAAGACACAGTGACACACCAACTATGAGTTGGGTTGGCAAAGTAGCGCGCATTGCTGGTGAATTCCAGTGAGCAGCTTCTTGAAGACAAATGGGGAACCTCTTAAAAAAATATGATGTATAAACTACAGAGTTTGTTGCCCCTGGCTTGAGTTCGAAAATTACTGCGTTTTCAATGAAAAATATTTGAAACCTGACATTTTTTTTTTTCGGTGGCCTTCCTATAAATTTGAAATTGTATTTTCGATATCCCCACTGTAGACAACTTCAAGCCTTAATGTAAAAACTGCAGATATTAAAGGAATATACCTCGTCAAAAGATTCAAAAATGTCAATGCTTGGCTGATGAATTGTGCAGACAATAGTTCGACCAGTGTTTACGATATTTCGTACAGTTCTCATTACAATTGCTGCAGACCTTGCATCCAATCCAGTTGTTGGCTCATCCATAAAAATAATCGAAGGATTAGCAACCAATTCGACTGCTATAGTCAACCTCTTTCTCTGCTCTGTGGATAACCCATCTATTCCAGGTAGACCAACCAATGCCCCACTTAAAGGAGAGAGTTCCACAAGTTCCATAACTTCCTGAACAAAGGCCTGAGAAGCAAAGAACAACAAGTTACTCATGGAAGATGGAACGCCATTAATGGAAGAAGGAATAACATTAATGGAAGAGGGATTATCTGAAGAAATTACCATTTGGGTTCCTTGGTCGACATCTGATGACAAACGCAACCATGCAGAAAACAGAAGTGATTCTAGAACGGTCAAGCAAGGAGAATGGATATCATTCTGTTCACAGTAACCAGAAACTCTAGCAAATGTTTCTTGTTTTTTAGGATAACCAGATATTTTAATACTCCCTTCTATGATCCCGCCCGTTTTTCTGCCAGCTAAGACATCCATGAGAGTAGTTTTACCAGCACCGCTGACACCAACCAATGCAGTAAGCACACCAGGCCTAAAAGCTCCAGTTACATCAATTAATAACTGCAATTTGTCTTCTGATATTCCTTGTTGTTTCATCTCCTGAATCATAAAAAAAAAAATGATTTACGGGATGTACTGAAAACGGGAGAAGATTCAACGAACTTTGCTGCTTCGGCGCCAAAAAGCAAATTTGTAGAATTTAACTGTGCAATTTTTGGTACTCACCGGAGGAACATCCACATAATAATTGATGTTGCTGAACGTCATTGACAGCGGTTGAAATGGTAAAACCATACCCTTTTGTACGAACCCTTTGCCTATAAGAAAAAGTTGCGTCAGGGGCACAAACAATAGAAACCACGAGTTTCTTCCTCAATGTTATTTAGGCAAAGAAAGTTAATTAGAAGGTGCTGTTACATACCATTTAATGAGCCCGAATGCTGAAAGAATTCCCTCAGCTGGATAACAGAACTTTCCCCTATCTTTGTTTTTTCTTTCTCCTGGTATTCCGCTTTAGAGATCACAGCTTGTCGCTTCCCAAGGGCTGTTAAATATGATAAAGTGTAGTCTGATTAACATCTTTTTCGCCACTTAAATTTAAGGACCAAATAAATTGCAACTTCGATATTGTCTGAGAGAGCGAGTCGCTTACGCTGAAGGTAGGTGAGAAAGATGGTAAAAAGTAGATTGAACACGGCTATATATCCAACCATGGCACCTACTCCAATCCAATACCAGTAACTTTCGGTAAATAAGTTCCTTGATCTCAGCACTGCATCACCTAGTCTTGAATTCCCAAATGGCTGGAAGGAACAAAACGAGAAGTTACTAACTAGATCACCACATTTTGGGCTTGCACCTTAACACGAGGAGAACGAGATACCTTATCCCACGAATGCCCAAGAAACTCGTTCACTGATACTGCATTTTGACCATACATAAGAGGAGATAACCAGAAGCCCCAGACCCACCATTTAGGGATGCTTTCTGTCCAAATTTACTGAAAACTGTTAGAGACAGAGTTCCAAGTAAATGACTCAACGCTAATAGTACGGTTTCTATCCATGAATAAACTTATTGGTTTGTTGTACACTTGTACGAGGATTAAGGTACATGCTAAGATGAGGATGGAAATGAGAGGTGGGTGAAGATGAAGGATAAATCATAATGACCACATATAGCATATGGAAAAGGAAAGATTCTGAATACGAAGTTTATTCATGGAGACCGCAAAAAGGAAACTAAGAATTTCATTCATCGACAGAGGTGGTACGTGCTTTTACCTTTTGAAATAATGTATCCACCAAGGCCCATGACAACCAGCATTGCAAAAGATCCAAATGTGTTGGCAACTATCATATTTCGACCAAGGGACCCCATCACACGGAAAAGCCCCAAAGACATCTGATGCAAGAGAAAGAATAACAAGAACTGCTTCAATAATCTGCAAGAGGAACAAGGCAAGTTTGTCAGCTTGGTTTAATGAATAACAATAAAGCATGAAACTTAACATTGCAGTATGTCATCCTGCGTCAAAGCCGAAGATATCTAACCTTATGATGCTAGGATCGTAGCCAATGACAAAATACGTGACTGCAACCCAAACACCAGATTCATACAGAGAAGTTGGAATACTCAAGACCCAAGATGGAAGTGTATAAACCCAGCAAGGGTAAAAGTGTAATTCCCTGTGCTTGTAGAGAACTGGGAGTTTCATCACCAACATGGAGACTTCTGTGAACCCATTGAACAGGATTATAACCATAGAGAAGTACAAAGAACCAAGATAGAGGGCTCCATCATCAACTGTATTATGGTGCATCTTTGTACGGAAGAATACCGTCATTGTTATGGAAGCAACTAATAGCAGCTGCAAGTAAAGACGGTAGATCAAGATATAATCAGTGAAGATCACACTTTGTCATTAACTGAGTTAAAAGGAAAGAATGCTACTACAGTGGTAATTAGATAGCCTCTTGTTTGCTAATAAAAGAAAAAACTAATGTGTTACTCTAGAACTACGCTTCAAGAAAATAGCAATCATTCTTACCTGTATGAACTTGAAAATATAGATGAAAGAATTCCTTTTCATTAGGAGCTTCTGCCATGAATATCCAATTTTGAGAAGTTCCCATTTTGAGACACCATATGAAGAGGTCGATAAAGCTGCAGGATGATTATTTCTTTTATTGAAACGAGTGGCTAATTCTCGGCATACATCGGTGCCCACACTAAAAGAGTGAAATGCTTCTGCAAATCTTTCTACAGGAACATATCGATGAGCTCGAAAGGGATCCGACCAATACTGCTCCTGGTCCTTCTTTGATGTAACCTAAGCACAAAGTTCACATTGAGTAACAATTCCAAGTGATTTCAATTGATTCATCTCAAACTAAGCAATTGTTTACCTCTTGCAAAAAATCAGCAACATTCTTTCTTTCAGGACAAGTAAACCCCATGGATGAAAAGAAATCAAGAACTTTACCACGTGCCCCTTGATAAACAATCTGACCTTCAGACAATAGTATGATGTCGTCAAAAAGCTCAAAAGTTTCAGGAGCAGGCTGCAACAAAGAGATAACTGTCGTCTCATCAAATGCATGAGTTGAGTGCTTCAGATACTTTATAATCTGGTACGTCGTTGAACTGTCAAGTCCATTTGATATTTCGTCCATAAATAACACTCGTGATTGTCCAGCTAATAGTTCACCTATCAAAGACGAAGGACCTCAGCATCAACAAAGGATGCACTAAGAACTAAGCACTAAGCAGCGTTAGTAATCGATAAGAAAATACACATAATATTGATTTTACCTGTTGTGAGCCGCTTCTTTTGGCCACCAGAGATTCCTTTAATCATCTCATCACCAACTGGAGTGTCCGCACATATATCTAAACCTAAAATCTTTGTACCAATAGTGTTAGTGTTCAGCAGTATCAACACCACCATAAGAAGCTGTGCTAGTAAAACCATGGAAGGTGTATAAACTTCATGTGAAATAGTTATTTTGAGACAAAGCTTAATTGATGCCTTAGTGATCTAAGTTAGCATATCTACGGAGTAATGGTTTTTGGATTTAATGCTAAACAAAGGTATTACTAGTTTGATATAGTGACAATGGATAATACAATGTCGCTAGGATAAGTGTCCGGTCAGAACCATAGCAATGAGCTCCCTAGGAATTTCATTAAAGACAGAAAGCTACAGTAGAGAGCCTAGGATTTGATGTGATTATGAACTTAGGGATGTAATTCATTTCAGCACCGTATTACATTTCCTCAACCTTTCAAATCGCAGTGTGAAAAACAAGCTCAGATGGGATGATCATAAATGTACAATACCTTCAGAATGTAATCTACAAGAAAGCTAGTGTCCTGTCCATTCAGAGCCAATGCCTGCACCAATAATTGACAAAACTGAAATCAGAAACTGAGAAGTATTTACGTGGTAGTGTAAGTAGAATTACACATGCTATTATCACATTAACCTTCATGAATATATCAAGGTCTTCTTCTGGTTTAAGTCGAGAATCCTTTTCTCTTCTTGCAAGCTCCAGTAGCATATCTGTTGAGCATATAAGTTGAACCATTCAAACATAATCAAGAAGATTTCTCTTCAAAGGACACAGTAAGATGCAAAAGAGCGGCTGCAGCTCACCGTATTTGCTTCCAACACCTTGACAACGAGCAGCCAAATCAAGAGTTTCCCTAACAGTCATCTCTGCAGCATGACAATCTTGTTGGCTTACATATGATGATGTCCTCTGAGGAACAAACTCGCGCAGATCATGCCCATTATATGTGATTCTCCCTGACATCTTTGAATTACTAAAGAGATATTAGGAGGACACATAGATGAATGTCATCAATGTACATGAGTATATGAGCACATCCATTATACATGGTAGGCAGGCTACTGAAGTGTAAAATATTTCACATGGGCTTGAAGAGATAACCATTGGCAATCATCAGTTTTTTCTTTCCCAGTCCCATTTATTATTCAACCCAGTTCCCGAACAAGTTTGTGTTCCGAACTTAAAAGTTAGATCCATCACTATTTCTACTAATCATTAATTGGCTTCGTCCATGCATTTAAATTCACTACCTTTTTTCTTTTTTGGACATTCAAATCAGTTTAGTATTATCCACTTTGGAAAAAAATCAACCCATCGAAACGCTCCTATGTGAGTGTGGACCCCAATCTTCTTTGACATCTATCTAGTCTCTTGCAACTTCTGTCAGAAAGTGGCACACAGATGGAAAGAGTACCAAACAGGTCGAGCAAAAAAGAAATTGAATACTATTAGAAATTTTGGCTTCATGAAATATACTCTGTAAGATAAAAGAGTGTTGCTTAAGGATAGTGACTATCTGACCAGTATTTATTTTCACATAGATGTTAGATAAACCAATTATGTACTTAAAATCAGTCATAATCATCCTTGCTGAAGTACGATTAAATCAAAATCTCAATACCTGCAATGCAGGTCCAAGGCGCCCAGCAAGTGCTAGAAGAAAAGTCGTCTTCCCGGAACTGGGAGGTCCTAGTAACAAGGTCAATCTGCAATGTACATATACATTATGAATTTATGATAACTCCAGAATTAACCTTAAACCTCAGTAAAGCTATGCTATGCAATTTCAACACTTTACTTTGGTTGCGTATGTAACGTGTCTGAAGGAAAAGAGCATCCAGCATTCCAGCACGACACAACACTCGTACACTTTGTTAGGCAAATAAAAGAAACAATAAAAGGTTTTTACAACACAAAGTCGAGTCTGACATTCAACACAGCATAGCATCAGACACTTGAAACTGAGTAATAGTAGCCTAGCAAAAACGCACTTGTAAGCAGTTTAAAGTAATTATCAGTACCTAGAAGGTCTGATGATTCCACTAATATCGTCTAAGATGGTCAGTTTCTTCCTTTTCCCTGGGTACATATGCAACTTCCTCAAGAAAGCCTGCATCACAATGCATACATCAGTTTACCATATGCTCGGTACTCAGTTTTCCACATAAACAAATAGCTAATGATGTTAAACGTAGTAGTAGCTGCTTGCCTCAGACATGTTCAAAATGAAGTTAGGAATTGTTGGTAATGCTCTGCTTCCAATTTGTACGTATGTCTCAACTGTTAAATGCTGAAAGCGAACTTCTACCTTCGGAAAACCCAGATCGACCCTGTAAGTATTGATGTGAAAACAAAAATGAAACTCTTTCGTCAAGAAAATTGGTGTACAAGTAGTTATACTTCGAGTACAGTCGCACTTGTAGATGAAACATCTTGATTAACAATCACTTCTGCATCAATTGACCTTAAGATATGATTGAACGTCCATTGCATTATTCGACAGTATATAGTTTTGTTAAAAAAATTTGGATTTCAATTTAGACTTGGGTAATGAATCATTGAACTACCGAAGGTCAATGTGACCGTACATTCGAGACTATACAAAACAGAGAGAAACCAACAGGGTTACCCGCATGTCGCAACTGTAATGGGTAAAATCATAAAGGATTCAATTTCGTCGTTATCAAAACTGCTTTTGTGACTTCCCTTACACCAAAAACACTACTCTGTACCATATTTGGAATCAAGACGGAAACCGAAATAACCCCTAATTAGAATTGCAAGTCTACTAAAATTAAGTTACTAAGTGGAAATTTCTTCTCCTGAACAGTTCGTCTCATGTAGGCCGATTTTACACAAATAATGTGTTAGAAATGAAACCGTGAGCTCTCAAGAAGTGGCAGGAGGCGCTGCAATTCGACTTTGATCGTTATAGACTGGTACCAAGATCGAACCCTAGACAGGAGGACCTAATTCTAATCGCCGGTAAGGATCCAACCACAAAGAATTCATAATCCATACAGTACTAGGAAAAAAGTAGTTATCAAACAACTCATTTTCCGGTAATTGTGTATTCTTGAATGAAAAAAGGACCCTAAGTAGCTTAAACATTCCACTAAAATTCAATATCAACTAACTTCACATAAAACAAAAACAGTAGAGTGATGGTCTGCAGACATGGACGAGGGTGTGCACCATGGTCCGACATAAGTACGGGACTGTGACATATAGCATGTATGAATTATTTCGTAATTTTCTGCTGTACTTTAGTTCCTTCTATAGTGTCACAGAACTGCAGCAGCAATAATTTAGGGAATTCACATGCAATGTAGCAGCCAAAATAACAATTACGACCATAGTCCAACAAAGATTGCGTGACATGACAAAGACAATTTTTGTATCCTAAATCTCAAATCAGAAAATCTTATCGTCATGGGTGTTACCCGTGTTAGATTTCAAAATCCAAATGCAAGGTCAAACTTGTATGATTAATTATTAATATTATATTATATCGTATTATGATATGAGGTATATATGAGACGGTTTTATATGATCTAAGTCAAACTTATCATTACTCAAATTATTAAGAAAAAATTTGATTATTGAAAGAAAATAAAAAAACCAAATAGGAAAAATTCTGACTCGGTCACTTGTGCCTTATTTGGTACCAAAAATTTAGGGGAGGCGACGGGTGAAAAGGGAAGCATGGGAAAAAGAAGAGGGAAGGAGGAAGAAAACCGAGAGAGTTTTTCCTCCAAATCTTTCATTTGACCTAGATTAAATAATGTCGGAAATGGAAAATCTATTTTCATTCCCCGTTAAGGGGTCGTTTGGTTCACTGCTTAGGAATGGAATGTATTGGGATGAGAGACCATAGAAGTATGGGGTTCTAATTCCATACCTTTCAAAATATGTTTGGTTCATTAGAGAAATAAACATAAAAGAATGGAGTTTGAATCTAAGGGGTGGGGGGTGGGTATGAGATTCCAAGGGGTTAGGGTGGAGATAGAATCCAACAGGATTCTAACTCCATTCCAAAATGCCCCAACCAAACACTAGAATGGCTAGAATCCGTTCCATTCCAAACCAAACCTCCCAACCAAACACCCCCTAAATTCCTTTGACCTTCATTTTGTTATCGAAACTTTGGAAATTGTCTACCAACAAATCATGTCCTTTCTTTCACTCCAAATTCTTTTATCCAAACAAAGTCTTGGCCTAAATCGCTACCTAATAACCTTGGTGATAGTTACAATCTATCACTATAGAGTATAGACTTACAGTAATCTTACGTAAATGTGAGTTAATTTAGCTGATAAAATCATCTAGAGTATATAGACTTTATAGATCTTGATTTAGTTGATAAACTCATGTCATGACCTATGTTCAAATCTCGTCAACCTCATATCCGACCCTCATCACACCCAAAAATATTTATATTAAATCAAATCAATAGGTTAGGCCGTAATTTGACTAGAGAGATTCTGGACGCATACACTAGTCAACAATAAGTTGACCGTCATTTTCATACGACAGAATTGTTTAATTAAGGCGTATAACAACGACGAGTATTTCATAAAATTGCACATTTCAATTTCTTAAACCACAAAAACTTCGGAAATACATTCTCTCACTAAATTATTAAAAGATCACGGTAAAATCGTTTTTCATAACTCTTTTAATATTGATTGTAGTCTAAAGTGTTTCTTTAATTAAGTACAAGCATAAAAAAAAAAAAAAAAAAAACATACATCGGATGTCCTACATCATACTTTATTTGTTTTTGAGCATATAAATATTTTTTTTCCGAGTTTTTTACTTCAAACTTCATTGTTTATGAGCATATGTATATTTTTTCTGAGCTTATTAAAGTTTATAAGTTATATTTTAATTTTTTTCCTGTCAAAACTCAAATTTAACTAAGCTTACAGGTAATGTTTTTGAGTTTTATTATAATTTTTTTTATCTTAAGATGTAAATTAGTGAACTCATAAACTTTAGGGTAAAATAACAAAAATTTTAAAATAAAACTCAAAAACTTGATTATAATACTTAGAAACTATAAAACTGGTGGTAGTAATCTACTTACCGTCTATTTTCATAATAAACGGTCTTTAAACAACATCGTAACACAGAAACGAGCGTCGCATACATTAAAATCAACATAATAATAAGCTTGAAAAAGAGGAAAGAGCATTACGCAAGAAAACGGCGTCGCATGCGATCAAAGAACAACTTAGGATCATTCTCAACAGAATCTAACAACCGATCCAAAACAAGCTTACGTTCTTCAGCTTCAAGTTGACTAACATTGACCTCTCTAAAATCTCCAAGCATATTCCTAAATATTCCTCGACGAACTCTCGTATACGTCGGAAGTCTCTCCAATGCCGCCCACCGTAACGCCTCCTCATCATCGCCGTCGCTACGGAACGATTCCGACCTCGCGAAGGCGTTTTCCGCCGTAGAATTCCACATTAATTGATGATAATAGTGGAAATGTGAGGTTAATTATGGAGAATTTGGGGATTTAGGAATTGCTAGATTTGGAGAAGATGAGATGAAATGAAAGGAGAATTATTAAGGAGGAGTATTTATTGTACTTGTACCTGTAATTTTGTTGTGGTTTGGTTTTCTCACTCTTGTAAGTTGGATTAGTAATGCTACTGCTCTGCTCAACTTGGTAGTTGGAGTTATCTCATGCATTTATTTTGCTCTTGTTTTTGCTTTTTTGCTCTCTTTCTTTAATTATGGAAGTTATTAGTGGTGTAATGTGTGAATTTAAGCTAAAAAAGTGATTTTATAAACTTAATCTATACAATATAGTTAACAAAGCGTCTTGATTATGACGGACACTATTTATCACAAGCAGAAGATGAATAATGTCTCTTTCACAATAAAGCAAGTGGATGGGCAAGTGGGGGGAAATGGAGCACTCCAAGGTTAGTGACACTATCCGTCTTCAGCTTGTAACGGAGAGTGTCCATCTTCAATGAGAATTTGTGTATAGTTAAAAGTTACTTAAAGCATTTAATTTTAATCCACATGTCATTTTTTATTGGTTAATACTAATTCATTTATATCTATACAATCTAATTTAAAAGTAACCTTAAACATTGAATTTTTTTTACATGAGGGTCGTGAATTGCTGGACTCATTGAAAGGTAATTTTTTTTAAAAAACCACATGTTTTTAGTATATTAATCAAAATAACAACTAAAATATAATATATAGTTTTGAAAATAAATCAAAATTGTCAAAGAAATAAGGCATCAACCAACTAACTTTTATGTTTTTCAAGACTATATCTTTTTAAATGGATCAACTAATTGCTCAAACAAATATAAACAATACAGTAAAAATAACAAAACTAAAACAGATAAACCCGTGAATTTCACGGGTCACAAACCTAGTTTCAATTTTAAAGAACCAAACTAGATCTTGTTTTTTGGGCTGATAGGGGTTGAGTTGAATTAAATTGAATTGAATGGAGTTGAAGTAAAAGTTATTTTGTGAAGAGATGAAATGAAATGAACCGAATGAAGCTAAACTGGACTAAATAAAGCTGAGCTGAACTGAAATAAGCTGAAATTAAATTAGAAAGCCTAGGTATTGTATACGAGTAGAGATGGTAAACAGGTGAGGCTGGTGCGGCACGAGGTGGGATGTGATAGAGTGGTCCGAGTCTAGCCATGGAGAGAGGGGATCACGCTGATTCAGGTCAGTCTGTCTTAAGATTATAAAAATCATATTATTCATAATCTTAACAGTCTGGGAGCTCGACTTGAATGTGCTTTTTTTTTTTCGACCCGAGTTGGAGACGGCCAGACTGTATCAGGCTAACCGAACTAGTAAAAATTGAGATGGGTTGGCAAATCGGGCCGAACGGTTACTAATTATTGTTCATGAGATTGTGTATCAATATTAGTGATATGTTTTTCAAATGGTTAGTTTTGTGTGAGAACGATGTAATCTCGTAATCAATTGAACACTCTAAGAAATTGAAGAATATTATATAAGGGAATTAGGGTTATATTGTCATTTCTCGACAATTCCAGTTCACTTATTTTTTATTGAAAAGATGGTCTATTATTTTTAGAACCATTTTTTTCTGTTATTAACCCAAATGAAAATTTCTAAAGTTCGATTTGTGGAATTGAAAATATAATGCATATTTTATTTTTAATCTTAAGATGTATATATCCGTTTTAAGAAACACTAATTGTATATAAAACACAAAAATGTTTTCAATAATATTAAAGTGAAACTAGAATGACGAGAGCTTTTAGATTACAAAGCGTCTTGCTTGTGATGAGAACTATCCCTTACAAGTTGAAGACGGATAGTGTCTCTCTCACAATAAGGCAAGTGGAAGAGCAAGTGAGGGGAAATGGAGTCATGGTTGGTGTCACTTGCATATTATGAGAGATGCATTATCTGTCTTCAACTGGTAACGGATAGTACCCGTCTTGTATGAGAATTTGTGTTCAGGTTAAAAGTGGTTGTGCTTTAATGACTTTTAACCTTATGGGTTAACGTTTTCCTTGATTAAGGTATGTTAAAAGTTCTAAGATTCACCTGAGTTTGCCCATCATGTGAACAAACACTAAATTGGGTAAAACTGGGTGAATGTCGGATGGAAATATAAATGCCTTGCTCAAGTAACTTTATAAAGTCAAAATTTTGTGTTAGATTCTCATCCTTCCAATTATTAATTCACCTTTTTTTTTGTTTTTGAAAAAATATTTGAATTGAATCTAAATAAATGATTGACACATAGTGATTAATTTGAGTAAATTTTTATTTTTGATTATGTTTTGCTTAAAGTATTCCATAACAATTTTCCGCATAAACTTTGATAACTTTACAATTTAGATAAAAACGTGAGTAACTCAAACACGTATTATCGAAATAAAATTTACAAGGGTGAATTTCCTCCTCACAATAACTTGCAAGGGTCAAATTGTAATTACACGTAATTTTAGTACCACAAATATTGTAACTTAGTGATTAAGATTAAACAAATGTTGTATTAATAGAACGACTCTTACAACAAATTCAATAATTATTGTATAAAATCGTTTATACAAGTATTATTGTAAAATCAAGTGATGCTTTATCTAAATAATTTACTAAAATAACTCCATCAACCATCATAGTTCCATGATAATGACCTTTGTGATAAGGTTTTGTATATTTTTATTATAAAATCGATTTATAGGAGACTTACGGTAATATTTACTAAAAACACGTAAAATGTATTTAGCGGGAGTAATCTCATACACTTGGCGGGAGAAATAAATGGGTAGGCGCATTAAATAACAACTAACGTGGACTGCCGCCGTAGATAGGAAAGAGCCCAAAGCACGCGCTGCTCGTTTGAGTGGGAGATACCAAATCATGCACTTCTTTGTAAACCAAAAAAAAAAAAAAAAAAAAAAAAATGCAATACTTCTAGCAAGGGTTAGAAAATTTATGGTATCGAATTTGTGCACAATTTCTCATTTATGACGAGCATATTATTGGTCGAGTATTATTTATGTGGGTAGATAAGACACGAGTAAATTGCTGGCAATCTGCTTTTATCTTATATACTTACTGCCCACACGGTTAGTATTTAACTTGTTGCAAGCTTATAACGAATATGTTCGTTAAAATGGAGACTTGTTGGGATTCGTGTTTATATTTTTGTTAAATGGGTTATTATTTTACTTAACCCAATCTGACTTAATGACCTATTTATTTTTAAGTTATTAACCTAACTTTTAGTTAAAATGGATACAACCGTCTTAAATATGAATTATGAATGAATAATAAACAAACTTATTCGCGATTAGAACAACAAACTCAATTCATGTCAAATTATCAGTTTTCTTTTCTGATAAATCAACATTATGTTAGAAATTAGAATTATTTAAAGGGCTCCCTTGGTATATAATAAAACAGTAGGTCTCGTGAGAAACCGTCTCTCACTAATTTAGTGAGAGGCATAATATGAAAATAGAAAAAGCAGTGAGACCCTCACCCCATCATGTGAGAGGTCTCTCAATAACGCTATTGAGAGACCGTCTCTCAGAAGTTTTTGTGATAATAAAATGGTACAATCTCGATTATTCTGAATAATGTGAGACACTAACATATACTCCTTTCATTCAACTCCACACTACACTTATCTATTTTGCACACTATTCACAAATGATCCTTCAAGTTCATTTTTCTCTCAATACATAAGTAAAAATATATTCATGTGGGATCTTGTTTGATTTGTCTTGACAAGTACATCATAAATATCTAACTTTTATATTTTTTGCAAATACGTAGCTAAAGATATTTAACGCCCAAAACTCGCGTTGATAAACGTGAAAAAAGAAATGTGTAGTGTGGAGTTGAATGAAGGGAGTAAGTTTTAGGTTATATTCCAACACCTTATTGATAATCTTACGTCAAAATTCTCAAAAACATGACATTCAAACGAGCTGGGATCCAATGGAGGGTCCATTTCCTTCTCACAAAACATACAATATTATACTCCCTCCGTCCCGGTCATTTGTTGTCCTTTTTTATTTTTGGGTGTCTCAATGAATTGTTGTCCTTTCTATTTTAGTATTACATTTGATGAGTAATTTGATATTTCACATTCAATTTAGTCCATTTGTCATCTTATCATTGACTCCCTCCTCTTTCCTTGATCTTTGTGCCAAAAGCAAAGGACAACAAATGACCGGGACGGAGGGAGTACTGTTTTTCTTATTTCATATTCTTTTCCTTTTAATTTTTGGGATGAAAATTGGACTGTTAAATCGCCCTAAAGCAAACTCTACACCGTTAAAAGAAAATGAACCGCTCGTTTTTTGTTAGAAAATAAAACTGATCTTAAAATAATTGCATCCAAACGTCACGTCTCAATCACATGTTTGGTTCTTACATTAAAAAAAAAAAATATGGAGTACTTCATCATTGAACTTGAACCTAACTTGTATGTACACATTTTTCAACCATCATAAGTCATAACCTTCAGGCAAATTCTCATTTGTGACGGAAGGTATCTGTCACAAATGAGAAGACGGGTACCATTTTGTGAGACAAAATGCCCAAATAAAGGAGAGAGGAAAGCAAGTGGGGGTGCCCCACCTTGTCCCCCTATTTGTTTTGTGAGTGGCATTATCCGTCTTCGAATCCGACCCGTCACAAGGAAGACGCTTTGTAACATTCAAGCCTTGTGTTTTCAAGGAAGTGCATAGGACAATAGGCCTATAGGGAGTAAAGATTTTCTCCGTTACTCTCCTCTCTCTATTACCTTCCATCGCCTCTTAATAGCTGAGCCAATTTTTGTTTCGGAACGATCCAATAGTCAGCGTAAAGTGTATAATGATTTTATATTAGAGTATTAAAAATAATGAACCACCTTGTTACTTTTGAGGTAATGGAGAGGATTCTAACTCGACTATAAGAGTGTGAAAAATGTGTACTATCAGGGTAAGGCAAAGAACAAATTGTTCTACTTGTGATGGACAAGCTGAAAACGGATAGTGTCCCTCTCACAATAAGGCAAATGAGAGGGAAAGTGGGGGAAATGAAGCGAATTGTGAGAGTAACACTATCCGTCTTCTGCTTATAGCGGATAGTTCCGTCTTCAATGAAAATTTGCGAGCAAACAAAATAAGACATGGGTAGGGCCATAGGGAGGTTTTGAAGTGTGACAGTTGAGAAGATGAGGAAAAGAAGCGAGAATAATGAGATTATATCACCGTTTTGTTAGTTAGATTTTGAAGCAATACCTAATATTTACCTATTTGTAGCTGCTTTTGTATAGGCGGCTACGCCTACGGAATATTTAAGGCCTCCTTATTTATGTGAATACAAACTTTCATTGAGGACGGATAGTATCTGTCACAAGCTGACGACGGATAGTATCCCTCTTAGACCATCCTCAAGCAAGGTCTCGCTAATTAAGTCGCGACCCAGTTTTATCTCTTAATCTCACCTTATTTATCTTGACTCACTTTTACACTCCCAAGCAGAAAGTCGCGACCTAGGTCACCAACNTGGAAGGTCACAAGGCAACCCACCAAGGTCATGGGGTGACCTTATTTCATAGAAGGTCTTCTTAATTTTTTTCCTAATACATGATTAAGGAGACCCACCCCCTTGGTGACCTTGCTTGGGAGTGGTCTTACAATATGTAAGTGACACTATCCATGGGCTGTTTCATTTTCCCCCCACTTACCCTCCCACTTGTCTTTTATTTAGCGTAAATTTTTGTTTAAGATATATATATTCATCTTAAATAAAAAATGAGTCAAATAGATAGACGAGAGAAAAAGCAGAATGCTTGAACTTTTTTAGTAGATAGATGAGTCAAATAGATAGTTTATTTAGAGCTAAAAATTGTGGTTATGTAATATTCTTACCGAGCAAAGTTTTTACCAAGTGACTCTTAGATAAAACATTTGAGCTAGTTAGTTTGGATATAATATCACAGAAGATCTCCCTTGTGACGGAGGTATCCGTCACAAATCCTTGCGACGGGTATTTTGTCTCACAAAACGAATAAAGGAAAAGGTGGGGCACCCCCCACTTGCTTTCCTCTCTCCTCTTATGAGGCTTTTGTGAGACAAAGTGGTACCCGTCACAAGCTTGCGACGGGTACCTCCGTCACAAGGGAGAATTTGTGATAATATCAAGTTAGATTTAGTTCAGTTTCTATAGATCTAATTAAGTTCAATTCATATCATGCGGACTGCAGTTAAGGATAGACTATTTCGGTATAAAGTAACATGCTTTCAAACTGCTATTTGATTAGAATTAGTCTCCCTTATGTCCTATTCTTTTCGGCTTTATTTCAGCTCACTTTAGTTCAGTTCAGCTCTATTTATCTTAGTAATTTTTTATTCAATTCAACTCTAATCAACACATTCATTCAATTTTTCATTCAATTTAGCTTAACTCTATTCAACCTAAAAAACAGGACCTTATTATACTAGAAAGGTGAAATTTTCATTTGTGACAGGTATAAAACACGTCACAAGCTTGTGACGTGAGACCAGATTGCAAATAGGAGAGGCAAGTGAAGAGAGGTTTATGAGACGTCACAAGTTTGTGACCGTCACGAGTAAGACAGGCTAATGATTAATTTCGAAAAATGGAGGCAGTATGATGCTTATATTAGATGATTTGAAGACTTTTCCAAGCATCTTGTACCATAAATATTAATGAATTGTACTCTCCATCCCTAGCTAACTTACGGTGTTTAATACATCCTAGACGACACCTTGAGCATTTTGTCAAAGTAAGCCTGTCTAAGTGTTTAAGCACCGACGACAAATGACTAATCACAAATTCTCATAGAAAACGGACATTATTTGTCACAAGCTGAAAACGGATAGTTTTTCTCTCATAATATGCAAGTGGCTCTATTCATGGGGTGCTCCATTTCTCTCCACTGCCCTCTCACCTGCCTTATTATGAGAGAGGCATTATCCGTCTTCAGCTTGTGACGGATAGTTTTCATCGCAAGCAAAACGCTTTAATGACTAATTATGTTCGGACATTTCATGTAAATAATAAACTTGAAACCAAACTGTACTTACTATTTATCAATCATATTATATATTGATCATCATGTCCTACTCATGTTGAAATCAATCGAACCATTTTCATATGATTGTTCATCGACTTGTCATAAATGTGTAGAATATTTATATTTAACCTTTGAAAATTCAACTAATTTTTAAACCCGTGAAGAAACACTGATTATGTGTAGGTTTTCATTATTGATTAACACTACGTGAATAAACACAAAAATTATTTGGAAACATGATATTTTTTATTTTTTATTTTGCGTATGATAATTAAGGTTGTGAATCATGATATTGAACATATGTAAATATGTAAAATGCTACTCCATACTCTCTACTCCCTCCAATATAAATCTCATTTGTTTTTGAAGACAAAGTTACCGAACTCCAAATTTATTCCCGTGCATTGCACGGGACTTTCATATTTTTTGTCATTATCTATCCTATTTCAAAGACTTTTTATTTAGGGTGATGTTCATTCATGTACATGATTTACTTAATCATGTACATGAATGACGATTATGCCCCTTTCATTTCACTACCCAAAATCTTCGATTTTCCTCTTATTTCAACCTCCTTCTCAATAACCACCATTGTCACCACCAGCCAACCACCACCCCTCCACCGCACGTCACTCATACACCACCTACGCCTTACCTAGAACCGCCACCTGCCGCCGTCTCCGACCAGCGACCCATGCCACCCCTTCCCCTTTAATGCCCTAGTTTATAACACATCCTAAAAACAATTTCTAAGCCCTAATTTTTAAAATTGATACAATAATTTGATCTAATTAGTTTGTGTCATTCAGTTGGTATGCTTACAAAGTTTAAAATTGAATTGTTATTTGATTAATATGAGATTTAAGATGTATAATTGATGAATTTTACTAAGAATTTGATTAATTTTTTAGAGGAAGAAGAAAAGGGGGAAAAGAGAGAATTTTTTATAGAAGGGTAGATGATGGAAAATTTATGGGAAAAAATCCATGAATAAATAAATCCCGTAGATGTAAGAGCAACTACGTTTATTTAACCACTATAATAAAAAAAAGATATTCACTAAAGCGGCTGAAAAAATAACTCTATATGAAATGGTAAGTTTTCGTGAAATATTTTGCTTCGATTGTTTCTAAAAAAATTGGATAGTCTTGTCATTACATAAAAAAAAAGTGTAAAACGGATTCAAACATAAAAAAAAAAAATTGTAATGAATAAAGACAGTTATTAAAATGACTCATTTTATAATAATCTTGTTAAAGGTCGGCTAACACAAGTAAATGGGTCAAGAGTTGTTGCTTGGTGCGCTTTTCTTTATAAAAATCACACCTTAACATATTTATAGGGTGCAAATTTAATACACTAAAAAAATAAAAATTTTATATACCGCGCATGCATTGCGCGGGATCTGTACTAGTTTAACATAATTAAGGAGAACTAGTATTGGTGTCTGGCTCCGCCCAGGCTACCTTTATTTAAAATTAAAATTTATGTTCAATTAAATAAAACTATATTAAAGTTGCATAANCATTATTCATATATACTTTCTTTTGTTGTTAATATTGTTACTTTTATTATATTCGTTATTACTACTGTTATTTTCACTACTCCCGCCGTGATTATTGTTACTTTCACTACTATCGCATTAATATTGATAATTTCACTACTCCCGTTGTTACTTCTATTACTTTCACTACTCTTGCTCACTATTCAAATTAGTTATTACTATCATATTACTATATATCCAATGTTACTACAATTCTTTTTTCTACTAACAGAATTACTATTACAATTTAGGTATGCAATTTTAAAAGACTTATGTATTTATATAAATATATTACATATATGCATAAAATCAAATAGAAATAATTATGGAATATTATATTTTTTTTGGAAATGTAGCTTGATTTATTTATCTTGTAATAAGTTCCAAAATATAACACACTTATATTAAACGGAAAATGGACCAATTTTTTGATCCGGAGAACTTTAAGAGGCCATAACTCGTGTTTACGATTTCAGAAAGTCATAAAAAAAAATTCAAATCGATCATCTTTCCGAGAAACACGATTTGAAAAAAAAAAATTTATCGTATTTGGATCCCGTGGCTAGGAGTTATTGCGTGTCAAAGTTTTTTTGACCGAACAAACTTTGAGTGACCATATCTCTTGGTCACGAATTTCAAACTCAACAACTTTTTTTCTCAAGTCATAGTTCTCGGAAAGATGATCAATTTGAAAAAAAAAATTATCACTTTCTGAACTCGTAAACACGAGTTATGATCTCTTAAAGTTTTTCGAATAAAAAAATTAGGTATTTCGGGCAAAAAAACAAACCTCAAGGGCACCGCGTGCATTTTCCGTATATTAAATTTGTCTATGCTAAATAATTAACATACTTTATGCTAATTAATACCATAAGTGAGACATGTTTATTTTAAGGGAAATCACCATATTCTGGTGTTTTTTAAATTTATTTTTCAACCAAAACTATATAATATTTACATTGAATATCATTGTTCAGGTCTATTAGTCTATTACACAGCGATATCGATTAAAACTATATAGTATAATTAATTTTTATAGATTTTTCAAAAATATATATATAGTATTGATTGATGATTGATATTGATATCTTACAAATTTTTTGCCTATTAGAAAACCCATAATATATACTCCCTCCTATTCTTAATAAATGTCTCATTGTTCATTTTCGTCTATTCACAATAATGTCCCATTGTCTATTTTTGACAATGTTTTTTGTTCTGAAATTACCATGCTACCCTTGTTACTTTACACATATTACTACCCAACCCACCATTAACCCATCTTATTAACTCACTACCCCACATATATTCTTACCCCTATACAATACATTTTATTATTTAATTTCATTCCTTAATTTTCGTGCCATTGTCCAAATGGGACAATTATTCCGAGTAGGAGGGAGTATGAACTATGAAGTACATAAGTTACAATTTACAATGTACATGCAATCATGCATGTTCATTGTTGAAAAGGAAAAGACACACATGCACCTTTTGCGTATTACTCCGTCTAAACATAGGTGATTAAATGAGAAATGAGTGCTCTTAGTCGAATATGGATCGGGTTCACATTTAATTTTATTTTGGCCAATGAACAAGTAGGTTTGGGTCTGGTTAGTGAGTTAAACCTCTATAATTTTCTCAAAAAGCATTGTTCGTACCCGGTGAGGTTATTACACTTTATTTATCAGGAAAATTACGATCTATTATTGTATTTTATTGTACTTGATACAAATCATATAGTGGTTTATGCTAAGCTCGACTTTGGTTGAGGCATTGAATGTCTATTTATTTATAATTTTGTGACAGCTGCAAACTTAGGTGAGGTTATAAATGTTACTAAATACTAATGCCACCAAATATATATATCGAACGTATTTAGTGTACCCATTATATTCAGTTATTCACCCTACAAACTATGATAGTTTATGATATGGTTATGACTTATGACCAAGGATATATAGCAATAAAAGTAGGTTGCATGTAGGATAGTATTTATTGTGGCCTAAGTACAAATCACATGTTAATAAAATTATTCTTGTATCCAGGGCCGGCCCTGAGGTCTGTTTGGTGGGTATTTTGATAAGAGCCCGTGTCTGATATGGGTTTAATTGCGGAATTAGAAGTTCACTATATAGAGTAAGGTTTGAAGCCTTTTGTTAATTAGAATTATTACATGTGGAACTCACAATTAGGAAAGTAATCCAGTGGTAACAATCTTACCAAATTGTAGATGACGCGCGATGACCACTATCTAAGACCACGACTTACCCAACTACATGCCTCCAAATATCTGAGATCCCGACCCCTTGCATACCCGCGCCGACGAGACGACCTTCCCATTATCGCCGCCATCGGCGTTGTACCCTGCAACCCCTCTTTCCCATAAACCTGATTTCACAAATTCTGATTTTATTTAACCCTAATTTAATCATTAAATTCTTATTTACAATTTGATTAAAGAATGAAGTAATGAATGAATAAGAATCAATACTTGATTATGAAAATTAAGATTAAAATTGAGTAATTTGATGGAGATTTGATTAATTTATAGAGAGAGAAAAAAAGAGAATTTGTATTTGTTCAAGGATAAGGTATGAAAAAGTTGTGGTAAAAAGTTTATGAAAGAGTAAAACTTGTCCATGAAATAGCTAACGTTTACAATTTTGCTTAGGGTCTCAGAATGTACAGAATCGGCCCTGCTTGTACCCCTAATCCCTATCAACTAGTAAAAATGCGCAGAGAAGAGAATTGAACCTGCAACCAGTAATAACAAAGCAAGATAATTATTAGTTAAGGGTGGTTAAGCATGAGGGTCGGGCGGGGTTATGCTTGGGGGACTCGAAATCGGCCCGAGATATGGGACGAGGAGGGGAAAGGTGACCCGAGGGGCGGGCCTAGCTAGGGCGGGTACGAATTGGGGGCAAGGCCAGGCTTCACACGGGGAACCCGGAATCGGCTCAGGATAGAGGGCGGGCCGGGCTGGGGGTGGGTCGGCCGGGCCCGGGTTGGGATGGCCCGGACTTTTAACCACCCCTAACTTGTATACATTCTAAATTAATGGGGTGGAGAGGAAAAATGCAAATGAATCCTCTGTACCCCACTGAAAATGTCTCTGATTAATTTCGTAATCAGACGTTCTTACACGTCCATACCTTGATTCCCAATATCCTAATTAAAATCTTCTGTGTTTGTAAATTATCGGTACTCGGTAGGTTATGATTTTTTTACTGGATTTATCATTTTATCCGTGCCCCTTAATGAGTAATATTTGCTATAGTATTTTTAATTGAAAATATATAGTATACAAAAGGATTCTTATCCTCTAAAGATACTAAGTTTAGCCAAGCCTATATATCAAAACATACCACCCATGTCTTTTCCAGGCTTATGATACCATGACAAGGTCACATGTTATGGTCCTAGATGTGGTACCAGCTAGTAATGTAGAATTATGTGGGAAAAAGCTAAATTTGCCACACAAATTTCAAACATGCACCTACCTTATTAATATTTCCTTGACTATGGACTTATATGGAGCTTCACATACTTTGTAGAAATTTTCATCATTTTCTTTAATTCCATGTTTAATAGTAGTCATAGTTTATCCTAGACATAGCTCGAATTTTTTCTCGGTGATAATTCATTAAAAGTTTAGCTGGCTAAGCCGGACTAAGGGCATGCACAATAGACAAATCTCTTCTATTGACACATCACCATATTAACAAACTTTTTCAATAACAAACTCTTACCCAACAATAGACAAACCTTTTCAAGGTTTATATTATAGGACCCACATAATAATTTCATCCACATAATTTTTTTGCCAAGTCACTCTACAAACCCGTATACTATATAGTAACCATTCTTATCAACAAACCTCCAAACCTATGTGTAGCAATAAGGAGTTTGTAGACAAACCTCGACATGTCATCTACAACCACATGACAAACCTCCTATTGCTAATGCCCTAAGCCAGAAATCTTTTGACACTGACTCATCTGGGTAGAGGGGTGGGCTGGCCAGAAAACATCACATGGATGCGGGGCAGGTTGAACCGGACCGAGCTAGCCCGCACCGTTAAGCAGCTCTAGTTTTAAGAGAGACCAACTACACAAATACTAGAGGTGATTAAGCGGCCCAAACCCATTGGCCCGACCCAGTCTAACCCGTTTTTTCGAAGGGCTTGGGTCTTTTATTTTGGCCCAAAAAATCCTATGTGTCGGCCCAAAAAAGTTCAAAGTACTTTTGGGCCAAGCGCCTGATCCGGCCGTATTAATTAATTAAGGAATATTTTATCTTATAGAATTTGTTTAAGTAGAGTTTAGATTATAATTTATAAATAATTCTTTACAAACTCATGTATTTATTTATTTATTGAGATTTAAAAGCGATGTTTACTGTAACATAAATCATACTTCCTCCATTCAACTCCACTCTACCACTTTACTTTTTTCACGTTTGCCAACGCGCGTTTTAAGCACTAAATATCATTAGCTACGTATTTGCAAAAATTATAAAAGTTAGATATTTTTAATGTTCTTGTAAAAACGAATCAAACAAGACCCCACATGAATATATTTTAACGTGTTGTATTGAGCGAATTGAAATTAAAGACTTATTTGTGAATAGTGTAGAAAAATGAAATAGGTAGAGTGGAGTTGAATGGAGGAAGTAGTATTTAGTAGACATGATTAAGCATTCTAATGTGTCGATGATTATCTTTATTATATTTTTGGAGAATAATTCATATGAACTTTATCATAATTTATACGATTTTATAAATTAAGTTGTTTCTAAAGTACTAGTTGAAGGCAGAGGAATACAATCCACCTTCTCTTTCTAACTTCCCCTCCTAGAATCGGTTAAAATATTATATATTTTATTTGATCAATTTCTCATCCCTCCCCACACAATTTATATTAGTTTAACCGATTGTAAAAGAGCAATGAGAGAAGGTGGGACTACTGGAGAGAAGGTTGGAGGGAGAAGGTATCTCGTTCGGTAAGTCCTAAGTTTTAGGACCACCAATTTAAGCCCGATTTAGCCATATGGTTCAAGTTTGGGCTCGCTAAAAAGGCCCAAATTTAAGCCCGATTTAGCCATAAGGCCCAAGCTCGGGCTTGCTAGAAAGGCCCATACATTTGGCTCGGCCCCTTCCATACATATGGCCACTTTTGTCGTCCGGACGCGGCCTATGATCAGCTCTAAGGCTCTGTTTGGTAAAACTAGTTGAAAAGGTAGTTAAAAACTAAAAAGGTACCTGAAACCTGAAAAGTTAACTGAAATCTGAAAAGGTAGCGGATAAGGTAACTGAAAAGTATGAGCGAATAAGGTAACTAATTATAAAAAAATGTTTGGCAAACTAGCTGAAAAAGTAGCTGATTTTTGGTAAAATGACGTAAAAGGAAACGATAATTATTTAATATTATAGATTAAAGGGGGTAATAAAGGGAAAATAATTTATTTCAGGTACCTGAAATATCAAATGCTACTCTAGGTAGCATTTAATTTCAGATAGCTTATTTGATTAACTAAGTTACTTGTCAAACACTTTCAAAAAAATCAGATAGCTAAAACTTTGGTCAAACAAGCTGTTTTAATCAAATAAACTACCTGAAATGCCGTGCCAAACGGAGGCTAAGTCAAATACCGAACATATTCCGTATACTTTTACCCGTTTCATCGACTCCCAACTAACGGTAATTTGGGTTGAAATTGAACATTTTTTTCATCGAATAGAACTATAGAAGCCAACGAAACCGCCATGGAAATGACCTCGTCATCGTCATCGTCATCTTCTTCATCAATAGAAACCCTAATTACTTCCCTAACAAACAAAGGCTGGTGCTTCAACGACACCGAAAATGTCCGACCTATCATCGCCGTCGCTGCTGCTGCCGCCACCCATCCCTCCGCCGTCGAATCTGAGCTCTTAAATCTCGATTTGCGTGTTTTCGGCGGTAAATCGTTGCCGGATTCTTCTCTCTTACGCAAATCATCTCAATTCATCAATTCTCCTAAAGTTCTTCAGGTAAATTTATTCCAATTGTTAGGGTTTTAGTTTGCACTTGTACTGCGATTCGATTTTTTTGTTTGTTTGTTGAATTTTAATTGTTTTTAATTGCGTATAAATGTCTGAATTGAGGATATTTTCTATGTGTATGTTGTATGGAATATCATAAAGTTTGATTTTGGATTTGTGAGTTCTGGAAGTATAATTTTCCGAAATTGCTAGGGTTTTAGTTTGTAGTTTTATTGCGCTGCGAGTTATTTTTTGTTGGATTAATCTTCCCAAACCCTAATACTAAATGGTGAAGTAAGTGTGTTGATGTTACAATGCAAATGCGTAGATGGATTACCTTTTACAAGATGGAACATACAATGCACTATAAGTTCTGAGATTGTTTTAATTACAACAATTAGAGACTTGTTAGGAGTTTTGAGAGCCACTTAGTATAAATAGCTAATGGTGGTCGTATTTTAAGACACATACAAAATATAGTGTGACAAATTACATTATATTGGTGAGAATACTTCTTGTTCTAAAGGAGAGAAAAGAGAGTGTTCAACATCCATTAGAGATAATAAGAGTGATATAAAGTTTGAGAGGGAGTGACAATACAAGTGTGTGATTGTACTCTAAGAACTTTGTAATATCGGTTTTTCCCTTAGCTGAGAAGGGTATCCACGTGAGAAATTGTGGTGTCATTTTACTTGTTATTACCTACGTTTATTGTTCGTGTTATATCCTAATATCGTTGTTGGGTGGGACTCTTCCCGCATCGGATTTACAGGACGCTTCCCCAACATTTTTTTTTGTTTGATATCGTTTCTAGAGGTGAAAAGCATTTGATTAGTTGGATAAAGTGAGATTCTGCTGGTTTTAATTGCGTTGAAAATAATCGAACTGAGGAAGTACTTCATGTGTATGGTGTATCAGAGAGTTCATTTTAAATTTATGAGTTGAATGTTTGCTCCATCTTTGTGAAGTTAGATATAATCGAGAAATTATTTATGCTGAGGTAGTGATAAAGTTCTTCGACCATCACCCAGCCAGGCGGGTTCACTTAGAGGTGATAAGAGCTTATTCATCCTCCTGAAGTTTTTCTAGTATCCATTTTACGTAATGTTAGGGTTTCAGTTTATACTTTCCTGGCGATTCGATGATTGGATGGTTTATTGTGTATTGTTACTTTTAGAGGTGACATGAGTTTGATTAGGTTGATAAAGAGATGTTTTAAGTTGCGTTGAAGATATTTCAGTTGAGGAATTATTTGCGTGTGATTTTGCAAAATTACTAGGGATTTAGTTAAGAGCACGTACCATATGAGCTGGTCCCGTATTTGAAGAGCAGAAGTTGTGTTTTTTTATTGCAAAGACGAAAAATTAGATGGAGGGCTAAAATATGAGATTTTCCTATTCTAGCCTTAAATCGTTTTCCAAATCGTTTTCCAAGGAGAGACTGTTTAAATTGATAGTAATACATTTGCCCTCCAATTTATGTCATTGGCATGCTCTAAAATGGATATTTCAGGAAGTTTTGGGTGAAATAGCAGGCTGTCTTTGTTAGAGTAGCATTTTATTTGGCCAAAATAGCGTTTTAATGAGACATGAATGAAGTTTTACTCATCACTGCTAGATGCTCTCTCAAGAGCCCTACATACTCCCCATGCTTGGCAGACAAAATTTACAAGAGTATCAATTTTTTAAATTTTAAAAAATTGCTGGACTAAATATTTGAGTTGTTGTTCGGTAAGATTCTTTATTACGAGACAAACTATTTGCAAAGTTTTGACGTGAGG
This sequence comes from Silene noctiflora, assembly GCA_009801015.1. NCBI lineage: Eukaryota > Viridiplantae > Streptophyta > Magnoliopsida > Caryophyllales > Caryophyllaceae > Silene > Silene noctiflora. The sequence goes on from VHZZ01000007.1 coordinate 301,385, forward strand.
CTACAAGGTTTCAAAACTAGACGTCATTCCAAAAACTTATAAATTATCCCCGTCATTAGACTGCAGCAATCAACTTTTTCCAATATTTTGGCAATTTATTTTTTGTATTACCTGGTGTCTAATTTGAAATAGCGAATCTGTGTAGATTGCTTCGGCTATAGATATAAGTAGAAGCAGTGGCGTGGATGGATATAAGAGCCCGAGCAATCGGAGGCTGTTGAAGATAGTCTTGACAGATGGACATTCTGAACTTACTGCTGTTGAATACACACATATTCCATCGTTGTCTGATGATGCTATTCCTGGAACTAAGGTTAAAATTTTCTCTCTATTGATTTGTTGCTCGTTTGTTTTTCCCCCCTTTTTTTTTGTTTTTTTTTTCAGGTGCATTTCTGTGTTTGATTTACTCTGGGATGAAGTTGCTCAGTTATATTATGTCTTGTGTTGGCTTTAAAAGTTTTCTGTACATGTGATGGTGCAGTCTAGATTTGTAGCTAGCTGTAGACTTATATGAAGGTGATTTATCAACCCAATGCTTCCAATGAAGCTCCAATAGACTAAATTACTTGTCAAATTTATGCCTACTCAATGTCAAATTAAAAATTTAAAATAATTCGCCAACATATTTGAGTCTACTGTAGTTAAAAGTTTAAAAGCCGGGGAATATTTTCTTATTGAGTTTTTCTGAAAATGATTGGCGTCTTCCTGCCTTTAGAAAGTCCTGATCATATGTAGACACAGTGATGGATGATGTGGTAAGTTCCCCTTTCCTTTCATCATTTTGATTCTTCCATATACACTGTACACAAATCGGTTAGCTTAAGGCCCTCTTCCTCTTTTCATTTTCTCTCATAGTTGAACCAAATGGTTTTTCGAAGAGGCAAGCTTTTGTTCAACGTTTGTTTAATTTAATTAAAGTCAAAGGGCGAAAGTCAGGGGCCAGAGTCTTAAAACTATTTCCCGTTTCTTAATTTTCTCGACAGAGTATTATTTTTCTAAATTATAACCATCTCATTCATTTCCGTTCCCCATAACACTACCCGTCACATTTTCAACTCTTAATCTAGTATTTGGTGTCATCACCAGTTGTACGACATGGTCGATTGTTTAATATGGGGCAAGAGTTTATGACATAGGTTACATGTTGGTAGGTTCGCCTGGAGAAGAAAGTGGCGGTACACTATGGTATTGCCTGCTTGACCCCTGATGTGATTACTGTGCTAGGAGGGGTTGTGCCATCATTGTATGAAGAATGGCAGATGAATCAGAAGTATGCAGGTTTTTCTCGATCATCACTCCGCATTGGTCAAGAAGGAGATGGAGTTGGGCCTCCCCTGTTTGAGAAATTACAAATTGGCAGAGCTAAGCAGAACTCTGCTCACAATGGTAGACTATTTTTTGTTTCGTATAACTTTTGCAACTGATTTTTTTTTGTCACACCTTTTATTTTGCTTCAGTCTCTTCTTAATCCATTCAAAAGGTTTCCCCATTTTTGGTCTATTCCTTTTTTGTCCTCACACTCAATCTTTGCAGATATGTTCACTTTATTTTGTTTTTGTGCTTCTAATTCTCTCCTCTTTCTCATTGTTTTCAACGGTTCAATACGGTGATCCATGTTGTCCGAACCCAAATCATTTTGGGATTAAGGCTTTCTTGTGTACTTTGTTTTTCATGCTAACACGTTTGCTTCTTAACTTGTAACAGCCTCCAGAGTCCATGGACCTACTGTTGCTATATCACCCAAAGAAACTAATGTACAACAGAGGGATAAATATCAAGCATCTAATAGTAAAGGAGACGGCATCGATAATAGTCTAAAAAAAGCTTCAACTTCTCAAAGAGCTGATGAAAAGTCAATTGATACTAGGCCAAAAGAAGGTTCGTCTTCCTGTCTGCTTAAATTGCGAGCTTTTCATCTCGGATGAGCAGGCTTTGGATTTTTAGACTTCCACTTACACTTGATTAGGTGTACTATAAATGGAGGTTTAGAGAATTAGAGGGTTTATGATGAAGAAGTACTACGTATTATATTATGAACTAACGATTAAATTTCTGCTTGCCAGTGGCTGAATATGTCCCTATCCAGAATCAAGCAGCTGCACAGAAACTTCTGCAGAAAATGAATCATCCAAGCTATAACAATGAAAGACACAGAGGTCATAGATTTAGGGGCAAGGAGATAGAAGACGATAAACCGGTATTCACCCTTGATGAGTGGGAAAGGAGAAAAGCTGGGGCTATTCCCGGTGTTAGAGAGGAGCCTCTTGACCTCAGTCGTGATGAGCTACTTGCTCGGCAGCTCCAGAATCAGTTTAATTTGGAAGATCAGGTGGGCATCTATTTTTCTAAATCTCTTTTTTTCCCATCTGTTTCATTATGAGTCGAATATTTTACGTTGAGCAATGTTTTAACCAAGTCTTGAATGAGCACCAAGGTTGATGCAAACAAATGCAATTTTGTTCTTCATTTCCGAGCTGTTCTTAGAATAAATGAAACTTTGACGAGTAACTTATCGATTTTCTTTTGTTGAGTTATTCTTATAACACGTTTCAGTCTGCCACGTATATAATTTATGGGTTCTGTTTCAGGTGCAGCGGGGCCCTCAAAGAGGCGGGGCAGAAGATATTAGGATGAGTATGTTCAGCTTTGAACGAGATAACGATACTGATTCTTACGGAAGGGGAGGATCAAGAGGAAGAGGAAGAGGGAGAGGAGGAAGGGGGAGTAGGGGAAGAGGAAGAGGTAGAGGGAGAGGCAGAGGTTGATTCACTAGTGGGTTCGAGTTTCCAGATGTATGACCAGACTTTATGTTCCAAGCCAATTTTGAGGTTTATGATTATTTTCAGAGTTTACAAGATAAGTTTGGTTTACCAGAAGCGATCTGAAAGTTTACGCTGTAACCTGTTTATACTGGCCTATTATCTGCCTTCGAAAACTTGTACTCCGTAGCAGTTAATTTGCTCGGAAACCCCCTGATGAACTTTGAACAGTGTATCAGGTGTTTGTATATTAACACGAGGATGTCCTACTAAACTTTTGCGCTTCTTTCTTAGAAAATTGTTGTCAGTCGATGTAAATATCGTCATAATTTTCCTCTGTGGGACTGAAGCTCCGAGAAACGAAAGCAATGTTATTGATGTACTCTTTTACACTGAAATTAAAACATTAATAGATAGGATTGTTTTTAAACAGGTGCAGATATTTATTTTACTCATACAGCAATTCAGCAAGATGGTATATTTTCTTCATCTTTATGTACAGCAACAGCAGAGACACTCAAAGCAGCATTCGCAGGTTTCGTAGCAGCAGAAACAGCAGCACAGAGCAAAGCATCTGCGTCCAATGCAAAAATGTTACAGAAAATCAACCAAATTAGTAACTTGAGAATTTAGACCTGGCAAAAGCAACTTGGGATTGACCCGACTAGAAAAGGCTGACACGAGACCTGAAATTGACTCAAACTACATCACCCGAATGTGACCCAACCTGACCCGAAATGATCCGAGCTTTCTTGACCCGTAAATGACCTGACCCGAAAGTTACTCGATCGGAAACCACCCAACCTAAAAATGACCCGACAAAACATAACTCTAATTGAACCGAAAAGACTTGAAATAACTTTTTCTCTTACTCATTGACCCGAAAATGACTCGACCAGCTTGACCTGAAACCCGAAATGAAATGACCCAACCCGAATTAACCCGAAATCACTGAAAGACCCAAACTTACCTGGCCCGACCTGTTTGACCCGTTTGTCACGTCTACTTATGATCGGTTTCTACTAACTAAAGTGCCCGTAAAAGAGTGTATTTTAAACTATACAATCGATCCAACTAGTCCAATATTTCATCTATTCCATTAAATTGTTTGCGTTTTTCAAAATAACATCAACAATTCAATATGATTAACCCAAATGCTTATCTATCTCATTTTCTAGCCTCTACGCTCTCACGACAGAACTAAAATGTTTTACACTATCCATTCTTTTCTATTGCTCACCTAAATTTTAAAAGCGTAAAATTCTGAATTCGCCTCTAAATACGAACCATATACACCTTCTATTCTTAATAAATGTCCCATGTTAAAATGACACTAGAATTAAGAAAATAATTTAAATAATGCAAAGTATTGTTTGGGGTAAGAGGATTGGAGAGAGGCGGTTAGGGTAAGATTATCCGTCAAACTCTCCAAAGTCTTAAAACTCTGCCACATCAGCTTTCCACTAACTTTTATTATTTCTTTATTGTTCAGACTTACCTCAGACTCACCTCAGACTTTATACATTATCCGTCAGACTCGCCTTAAACTCTACTTTTCTATTTTTCACTTCACGTACTTATTTTTTTCAAAAAAAAAATGATACATGGTATCCATTAATTGTATACTTTCCACTCATGGTGGGGTCAAGACTCACCTAAAGTCTTAAGACTTTGTCAAAAATTTTGTAGATTATTGGTAGTCTTGAGTGAGTTGTCTCAATACTACCAATAATAATCTTACCATGATTAAGATAGAAAATAATTTAAATAATGTAAAGTATTGTTATGGGTGGTAATAAGTGAAAAGTAACAAAGTAATATAGTCATTTCATAAGGAAAGACATTACCAAAAATAGACAATAAAACATTATTGTAAATAGACGGAAATGAAAATTGGGACATTTATCGAGAATTGGAGGGAGTATATATCAAGCTACCAATAAGTATTCAAATAGTAAAAAAATATGATCAACAAAGAGAGGAAAACTAACAAAGCATATAAGCATCCTTTCTCTTCATGGCGTTTCTTGATATGTTCATGGTATGTAATCTGTTGAACCGATGGCGGTCCGGGATACATTTTTCTTTTCTTCTTTATACAACCAACTATATAAATTAATTTTTGTTTGATTGATTTTAAGTTAATAGTACCTTTATTTATACAATTTTCTTGGTTTGATTTTATAGTAGAATGGTTTATATATAAAATCTACCATTATATTTTATTATTTTGGAATATACTTGCCAACCAATCACTCACAAGAGTCTAATCAAAGCGTCTTACTTGTGACGGACAATGTCCGTCACAAGCTGAAGACGGATAGTGTCCCTCTCATAATAAGGCAAGTGAGGGAAAAATGGAGCATCCAATGGGTAGTGCTACTTGCATATTGTGAGAGGTCACTATCTGTTTTCAGCTTGTAACGGATAGTGTCCGTCTTGATATCTAATATGGATAACTCGTACTAAATGAGAGGTGTTATAGGTCAACAGGTAGGTATATTATCTTCTTTCACGTGTTCCTTCCTTTTTTTTTTGTTTTTTTTTTTTTTTTTTTTTTTTTTTTTTTTTTTTTTTTTTTTTCGGTTCGACAGCGATGAAAAAAGTTTATAGTGAAAAAGAGTACAAAATAGGATAGTGCAAATGTCAATTCATTCGTTGGATATTGGATACGATCCAAAACTTGTATTATTAGTTAGGAAATTTCATGTATCTAGAGGTGGTAACCGGAGTGGCCGACTTGACCCTGAATAGTGCGGATTGACTTAGGTTGGGCTCAATTGCGGGTTGGAGGGTTCGATCCCGACCAGACCCGGGTATATTGGACCATTCTCATTTTAAGACGGATACTGCCGTCTTAAGAAAGACTAACCACGTAAATAAATGAGCATCGTAGGCTGCCAGACAGGCAGGTAAGGTTTCTCTTTTCGTGGAAGCTCTGTTCCTTCTTGTGATTTTTGTTTATTTGCACTTGCAGTGCACTCCAAAATATTAACTTTTTACGTTTTATGAGACTATTTTGCAATTAGTTTATCGTGAGACCTCTCATATAATGAGCGGTTTACTCCATATTTTCCATTTTCTTTTTGTAAGTTCTTAGCTAATGAGCTATTTATAATGTTTAATATTATCTTAATGTGAGACTGTCTCACAAAAGAGTTACTCGTTATCAAAGCATTCAATTTGGTAAGAATGTAAAAAAAAAAAAAAAAAAAGTATTTTGGTGTTCGGAGACCCAAGTCCTTGTACATGATTCCGCTAGTGATCATGGTACGCTTTGAGGCTTTGAGTGCGTTGCAAATGACACCTTTTTTTCTGGCTTAATTTCAGCTTATTTCAGTTCAGCTTCAGTCAGTTTTGTTTATCTCATCTCTTCACAAAATTAACTTTTACTTCAGCTCAATTCACTCCAGCTTCAGTCAGCCGAAAAGAACATGCATACGGAGTATTTATATTATCTTCCTTTTTGGAGCTATCAACTATAGGTGGTGAAATTTTTTCTTGATTCTAATTTCTAAACTGGCATTATTCTTTGGTGTCTGAGTGTCTTGAGTGCCATAGCCCATATGTGCTAGAGTTGTTCATAGGTCATCACTCATCGTTGATTCGTGTCAATAAAGACCAACTCCTTCGATTTGCAAAAGAAACATATATGTACAGTACAACGGCCTAGCCTGCTAACCCGCTCAAAACCAATAATCAGCTTGTCAATGTACCAAAAAGTCTGCATAATCTCAACCCAAATCTGCTCGAAACCTACATTTAATCACCTCATCGAACTCCATACAATCCGTCCAACCACATTTGAGTTGTATGTATAACTCTTATTTATTGAAATCGACAACTGTACTTGTCGCAAAAAAAAACCTCTCCAATTATCGTCTGGCAGTTGAGAATTAACTATTTCATCATGGTATTATACACTGTAGCGAAATCTCGCTAATAAGATCGATTATATGTGGATAGCAAGGTAATTTTCGGTAAGCAAATTTAACAGACTAACTAACTATGCTTGGTCTATACGTCATTGATTGCAACTTACAGAAACTCCGACAATGCTAAATTTACATTCGGAAAAACGTTAGAAACTACCATCGTTGCTTGTACTTACAGGAGAAAGGAGGTGAGATGGTTCTGCAACTATACCTGAAACCGAGGGGCAAAAAACAATGGTCTCATTTTCTCATTGACATGGTTGATCCCATTAGCAAATCCCAGTTAGGTAAGAGATCATAAATCTTCATGTTTACTGTTCGGGGTTTGGTGGTGATGGCGGTGTCTCTTCTCTTTCAAGAATCTCAAATTTGCAGAGAGGACAAGTAGCATTGATCTTTAGCCATCTATCTACACATACTGCATGGAAGAAATGAGCGCAAGGAAGCTCTCTCATTTCATCGTCTTCCATATATCTAGCCAAGCAAATACAGCAAACCTGCCAACATAAAAACGTTAGCATATTAGCTTTATTTAAAATAAGGCTTTTATTCAAATGGGGACAAATAGTAGCCATAAATTTTTACAGAGTGGTAACGGTATATCACCACTGAATCTTCACAAATTCATGTTTACAGAGTGGCAAGGGTATATTCGTCTTAAGCTTAAGACGGGTCAAATAGTATGAATAAAATAAAAGCCGGATGCATAGGAAAAAAGCAAAAGATTTGTCCTATATGCCCAAGTAGGATGATATTTGACCGGTTTTGATGTCCTCCGTCTTATAGGAGACCGACAGATCAATGAATCTAACATATAATCTCTCATCAAATGAAACAATATCAATGGGATGAAGGATTTTGGAGGCCGTGACCAAACCGCAATTAGTGAGATTAGGCCTAACAATACCAGGACTATGACCTAAACCAAGATTTAATTTCATCCCTAGTGCATCCCTAGTTCCGCTCCTGATTTCGTTGATTTTCATTCACTATTAGTCTTGATTCACTGAAAACCTACTTTGATTTCTTCCATAACATTTACGAGAGTGTAAGTGTAATATATATATATCAATAAAGACTTCTCCAAAGTAGTTTAACAATATATTTGGTGGTGTTATTCGATGCTATTCAAAGTGATCATAGACTCAGGGTTTGAGCGAACAAGGTAGCAACTATCTACTTCATATATTTGATTGTTCTGAGATTATTATTCTGACTCGGATGCAGTTGTCGGACACAACACGGTGTCGGAGTGTCAAATTCGGTTATTTATCCCAAAGTTTTCAAGTTTTGGTCTAAAATGAAGTGTCGTGTTGGGTGTCGACGCGACACGCGACCAAAGTGAAGTTCTGAGACGTAGCATCCTGAAACAAAAAGGGGTACGCTTTTTCAACAACTTCCATCCAATTTGTATTGTTGCTATCTGCCCTCAGTTGTCTGTCCTCTTAGACCAGGAATTTCTCAAAATATACACAAATTACATCTTTTGATATTTTATTAAAATAATTGGTATGATGAAGTTACTTAGATAACTTCACATTTATTTGTAAATGTAAATGAAGAATGTAAATAAAATGGGATATATGTAAAACTTACAGCATCTTCCCCAGAGATGACACGCTCCTTCTCCGTTCCTATGGCTACAATTCCACCTTCCTCAGAATTCCGTTGCTCAGTACTACCATTTTCATCGTTCTTTACCTTGAATTTGTAGGTTGGCAGTGTATTAATGGATTCTTCACTAGCTCCTCTGACCTGGTTTAGGTCCTCTCGGATACCAAGGACAGAAATAATACATGGCAAGCAACAACAAATCATTGCACACAAAATGAAAGGCATTGCATAGTTAATGCAGCTTAACGTAAGATACACGATGCATAACCTGAAAGAAACCATAAACATGAATCAATTTACCTACGATTCAAAAGAAACTTGCAATGTTTTGAGGTACGGACTGAGGAAATACCTATAGAGATTAGGAGCATCAGATACAGAGGCATGTCCTCCGAAAATCCAAACATTACCCACCACAAACAAAACACCAAAGAAGCAATCCAGTGCCGTTTTAAAATGGTCCATTATCAAACCCGTCCTGCAATGGAATAAAAATGGTACGTATGTTTTAAACATGGCCCTTATTTATCAGGAGCACAGTAGAATAGAACAACTATTAGGGAATGCTGAGATAAGAAAATAATATGACAGGCGAAGACCAGTAACAGATAACTAGATGAGTTCTTCAGATACGGAGTAATTCTAGCGACCAACTCTATGTTTTTTTGCCTATGATCTACACCATTGTGGCATTTCATTTTACTCCAAAAAGAGGGACGACGTGCATCCAAGTCGGAGTAACATAGCTTTCTCCCCAGCTGTCTTTTCGGGGATGTAAGACAAGAATACAAAATTAAGAAAATTTACACCCATAGAAAAACGTGAACAAATAAACTCCCAAGTCCCAATATCATGGAATGACCATCAGAGTTAGCTAGTTCAGTGCTTGGGGATTTAGTGTTCTGCCAGTGCCAATCCATCAAGTCATTCTTCACTTGCAAATACGGGGTAAAACATAATTCAGCGAGTTTTGCATTGAAGAACCCTCACTGTGTAGCTATGATAAACTCTGATTTATTGCATTGAAGAGTTTGACAACCAACACCAACATACTTAAATACTTAATACTATGAATTAGTGACGGTACCTGGTATTTGCAGTTCGGTCTTCGTTACTTGAACTGGGTACACTTTGATGATCTTCGCGTTCCAAAGACCGACTTAACGATATAGTTACATAAGAATTTTGATCAGAAGCTGAGTTTGCATGAGGAGATGCCTGATTTACTTGAACCACGGCTTCGGATCCTCGATTACGATGAATAAAACGCCAATACATGACAGGAAGACTTGCAACACATCCAGCTGTATAACCGACCACCCAAGCAAACAGGGGAGCTTGAGGATGCTCATGTCTTGACAAACACAGGACTATCGTGGAAGCTATGATCTGTGTTAATGTGAATGCTAACTCGATGGATATCCAAAAGCCCGAATTAAAAGGACTCAAATTACGACGGCCCATTGATTCACTTCTTGGACTCCTGGTATTAGCTTGACTAGGAGAAGATGCCGAAGAACCATTAGGAGGGGTTTGTGAACCGTTTGTTTCTCTATGACTATGAATATGAATCCCACCATGAGGAAACTCTAAACCAGATGAATCTGAAGAGGAGGCTTCACCACCTCTATCTATATTGATAACGTGCTCAACATTTATATGGTTGTCATGCCGCTCCATCAGCAATGGATACTGGTCAGTGTGAGTCTCATGCATGGGTTTGTCCGAAGAAATTGCCATCTTCAACTAATCTTTAATGTGTAAGTTTCTTGACCAAATAGTGAAAAGGTAAAGGGATACTTCTATGTCATCCCGCGTGTTGCCGACTCATACAATAGTACAACCCTCAGCACAGCATAACTCCTGAGAGAAAGACAATCTGTAATCTGTTACAAATACAAGAACATCATTGTCCTCTCACTTTCAGTTCTCCGAAAATGACTATAACTACAAAAGTGATATCAACCCAAATATCCAATAATCCAACATAGACAAAATAGTCGCTTTAGGTAAAACCTTAAATTAAGCAACTCAAATACAAAGGGAAATAAAACGATCACAGACTTATTTTACACATCAGCAACAAAAAAAAAGCATCTACCATATCGAAACAGAAGAATTGCATACAAAAAGAAGCTTCATTTCCATCGAGAAGATGATATACCAAAAGTATTAGTTTCAAGACAGAAATCTAACCGAGAGTCTTAAGCAGTTAGAACAAAACTGGTAGGATTAGCAACAAAGTAAGCACATATTCAACCCATAACCTAACAACTTAGTTAATACATGAACAAAGGTTACCCAATTGTTGGTAATAAGGATTACTTTCACCCCTTAATTAAGCAAAGAATACCCTAATTTATTCATGAAATAATCAAATCACCCCAAAATTCCGATTAAAATTCAGCTTTAGATTATGAATTAATGACAATATGAACAGCCTCTTTGTATTGCTAACGGGTAAGACTACGGATATCCGTCTACCGCGCAATTTGCGGGAGCCATTGAGACATTAAGGTAATGTTGTTGTTGTCGTATGATTAACCCCACTAAAGCAATCAAAATCAGCTCGAATTAAAACATCAAAATTCTACATTTCCTGGTTCAATTCTAATAATCCTACATAATTCCGATTTCGATACAGCACAAAAACAATAACAATTTCAAAAATATATAAAATGCAAGGTATTAATTAATTATAACCTAACAAAGTTGCATAATTAACAAGAAAACCCCAAATCAATCAAACTTAATAATTAATTCACCAGGAATCTAAACCTAACTGCATTTTTAAGATTAGAACATCAATTAACTTGGAATCATAAGTATAAAATTACTATAAATTCAGCTGAAGATGATATCATGCATTAAATTCGTCGATTTAAATTGAAAATCAAAACTATATACAAAAATTATAATTATGTAAAATTAAAATGGAGAAAAACACACCGATTAATGAATCAAAATATAGGATAGAAATAATTGGCGCAAATTCCTTTGAGTTTTGCTCAACTTCTGCAAATTGGGACAAAATGAGAGAGAAATAGAGAATGAAGAACAAGGAGAGAGACAGAGAAAAAAAAAATTGTGTCAAATATGAAGATTTATTATTTATAAATAATGCTCATTGATTTAAAGAAAAAAAAATTCCTGTTTCCGCCTTACACCTAAAAGCAATCCAATACGATCATCGGTCATCCCGAAGGACATAAGAAGTTTTCTGATTTAAATTATTATATTTGTAAAAGAAAAAAAATCATTAAAATGAGGTTCAATTAAATAATTTTTATATATTTTTTTATAAAATGAAACACCAATCCTAAAACAAAATCCGGGTCACAGAACTATTTCTCACCAAAAAAACATCAAAACTCAAATATATAAAAATTAGTTTTTAAGTTTTGATGTTTAGAGGGAAAATTAGTTTTGTGCTCCATAAAATTTACGGGTTATGTTTTAAGGTGGTTCTTACATTTTGCTCTCTTTAACTTTTTCATGATGTTTAGGGTGGCCTTACATTTCACAAATTCTCATTTAAGACGGATATTATCAGTTAAAGGTTTAAGATGGGGCAAATACATATCAAATCACATGGTAAGTTGTCTAAGAAATGTCAAAAATTTTATCTTTATTAACACACGTGGTAGTATTTAAGACGGATAGTGCATGTCTTACACAAGACTTACTACTTACATTTACCTCTTTAATTCTTTAATAATTTTCCCATTTTTCATTTGTGGTTTATGTCTCGTATTATTCTAACCCATTCATATTTTAGGTATGTGTTTATAACATAAAAAAAAATGAGATTTTTCTAATAAATAAAGGAAGTAATGCTTCTTTTTGTTTCACAAGTTTTATTTAAAGTCGTACTTACACTAAATCCAAATATATTATGTCGTTGGATGATATATCTAGAGAAGATTGAGATGAGACATAAAATAAAACAAAACATTTGTTCTCTAAATAAAGAGATAACATCACTTTGAAATAGCCTAGGTCCAAATTTCGTGATGAATTTGTCTAGTAACAGAAAGTGTTAATTTTTTTTTTTTTTTTCAAATTCACAGTCTTTACGAGATATTTGGTAAAAAAATTACCGTATTATGAACTCGTAAGCAAAAATTACCATCACTTGAGTTACAAGCTAACGCAACTTAGCTCGGTAATTGCGTCGTCATATTCGTTTATTTATTAGCCAACTTCTTAGTTTGTTTTACCAATGTGGGAATATTAAAAGTGGTTTTGCATTCATGTGTCGTGATGCGTTGGATCACGGATTATGTTTTCTTTCTCCCTTATTTTCTTCTTCTGCCTAGAACCTCCCAAACAATTATACTCCGTAATTATATTTTCTCAATCAAAACCACCCACAATCTAAACTTAATTATACTCGGTAATTATATTTTCTCAATCAAAACCACTCGCAATCTACACTTAATTACGGAGTATAATTGCTCCAATCTACCATAATTGTTTACAATTATAATTAGGGTTTTTCTAACATGTGCCTAGTAGGGTAATATTTTCAAGATTATTTTACTAATTTGTGATGAGATATTTCAACAATCTTACCATAATTAGATTATTACCATGTGCCCAGAAAATCCGAGTTAAACGCGTCATCCGATGAGCAAGACCGTCAAATCAAAAATATGAGACTAGAATAACAGAGGCCACGCGAACGCAGGCCCCCAGAATAAGAAATGGGTGACGGACGTTCTTCCTCCAGAGGAGACGTTAGGTAGGAAACGGTCCAGCGTGCAATGGAAGTCATCTACCCAGGCAACAAGTCTTCCTGATCACCTATTGGCCCCGTCAGGTAAGTTGACTTTTAGATGGCCCAATCTCTCGTATTTATATGACTTGTATTCTCTTCTTCTAGATTCCTTGTCGATGTGGGAAGGAAGAAGTAGAGAATATTTTGAACTTTTATTCTTGATGTTTGAGATCCAATTCATTATTGTCTAGTCTATACAACAAAAAATTTAGAAATTGTTATATATGGAGACTGGAGTAGTTTACTTGTTTGGATGAAACAATGTAAAGATACAGTCAGCAAGACAAACGAGTAATATATTTATTTGTTGCAAGACAAAGTACAATTTTGTAGAATGGGGTTTCACATATTTAACAACTTCCGAACCTGAAAAAATTAGTTACCATGGTCACTTTGGAAGTCTATGGCAATTCATTCTATGTTCGAACACATGTAATCTCATCCAGTGAACCCCTATTCGGTCTATATTTATAAAACCCATAGCAAATCAGCAATTACTTTTTTATTAAGCAGTAGTCATTTAACACAAAAAAGTCTGAATAATGAGTAGGTGAAACATTTGAATGAATTGTTTCAAACCACATGATGAAACCGTAATCGGTAGACCTTGAATGACCGTTTTGAACAAGTTTATTATCCATTGTTTAGTTTGATGATTCACGTTACACGTGTAAAGAGTGAGCTTAAATACTGAAGAGAAATGAATATTATTAATTGATGGTTTTACCTGTTCAGATCGAACACTATACAAATGTTAACTCTTTCGATGATTATATACCACGATCTCCGATGATATTGATTTAAACTATGTACCTTAAGTTGTTTATTGGTGTCTAGTCTCAGATGATTATGTTAATAAGATTGTGCTTGCCATCTCAAATGTAGTCAAGCTTTTGCTCAACCGCGATCAAGTTCGGTCATAAAATTCTCTTGGCTAACAACCGGAAAAGTCAGTTGATTTTTGATTTCAATTAATTAATTATATTATTTGCATTTTAATCCCAAATGCAGTAGGCAAAGCTTTGAGAAGTTTCCTTTGACGGGTGTTATTGTTGAAAAGATAAAGAAATAATTACAGTATTAAAAATAGAGGCACACAAACATATAAACAAAATAATGTATTACTCGCATGGGAACAATTTTCCCTACACCCCAAGCTGTCAATAATTACCATATTCATAAAATAATGAAGGTTTGCTAGGCTAATAAGCAACAAGGCAAACCAAAAACTGGGTTTATTTCATAAATAATGATTTGCTAGGCTAATAAGTAATAAAGCTATTCAACAAAAACTGGGTTAATTTTGGACAGGGGCCGCGCGAACGCAGGCCCCCACAGTAATAAATTATGACGTACGAGCTCCCCTTGGGGAGACGTTAGGCAGGCACCCCTCCAAAGTGCAATGGAGGTCACCAACCTAGGCCATGAGTCTTCTTGATCACTCATTGACCACGTCCAGGTAAGTAATTTGCTAGAGGTCCATTCTTTTATATTTATACCAGTTGTATTCTCTTCTTTATGATTCCTGATCGATGTGGGAGACAAAGAGCTGTAGATATAAGCTTTTAAGGTTTACCATCTTCGTTTAGGACTTCTGCACTTGATGTTGAGATCCAAATCATTGTCCAACTTTGTAAATTATAAGATGCAAACAGTCAGCAGGAGTATGTGCAAATGGAATCTAACACGGTAACGAATTTAGTACGAAGTACTTATTTATGGCGTATGCGGTTTTACAATTATAATATATTGGAGATACCGGGACTATACAAAAATACTACACTCCTTTATTTTTTGTATTGAAATTGCACAAAGAATGAGAAAATTCGATTTAAGTATTGTGAATTTGTATTTGAATGAAGGTTTAGATAGTTAAGATATGAGAGAGTGAAAGTCGATGCAACGTTAAAATAGTTTAGATTATTTGTTATCATTCAAGTTTTAAGTAAATGCAATCCCGTCCGTCGTGATTCCATGTTCAACAGATCGATATTTATGAAATTGACCGGAATTCAATTTTTTTTAATTAAAGGAGTAGTAACTCAACAAAAAATTCAGAGAAATAATGTCTATTAGTAAGTTTGATGGTTCCCCTTACATATGTGACGAGAGAGCTTGAAAAGTAATTAATGTATTAATGTTTTTGCATATTCACATCTAGCAACTAACTTTATACAGCGTAAACTCTTTGGATGAGTAGATATCACAATATCGGTTTCAAGTTTGTAACTGAAGTCGTTTGGTGGAGTCTATAGTCTCGATGGGCAATCATATAACCATTTTGGCCTACACAACCTAAAATTCAGTGGATGACCAATCCCAATCATGGGTTGGACCTTAAATTTTACATGATCTAACGTTTATAATTTTCTTAGATTTTGTAAAATACTCCCTTCATCCTGGTCACCCTTAAATGGTCTCCTTCCCTTTTCTTGGTATTTGTGTCAAACCCAAAAATAAGAAAATGATTGGGACGGAGGAGTATTATCTTAATACGACTCTAGACCTACAATTCTACGACTAAATTCTACGCCAGTAATAGAAACATTTTTCCCAATTCTTAATAAACATAACTTTCATCTAGAAATAAACTAAAAATGTTGATAAATTGTGGACAAATGAAAATATAAGTTGTTTCTTGAGACAAAAATATGATATTTTACCATATTATAACACTCAAGTTGTGTTTTTTAATTAATTTGTACGATCTTACGCTTCTAAGTTTTAATCACACAGTTATAATCCTACCACCTCAGTGATCCAAATAAGATCTCGATCTCGATCTGATAGTATTGCGTCAAACTCGTGCTTAATCTCAGGTGCACTTACATAACCCTTTTGGCTGACAATCTCAAAATATCCAGTCGATATGTAGGCATTGGTGAAGATGTATGATTATAATCACTTCACTCACAATATAATTCACCCCGTTCATAACCGGATTATTTTCAATTAATATTATTTCTCTACTCAATTGTTCTTCCACACAGCTTTTCCACCACCCTTGGGATGAGGCTAAAAGATTGAAACATATTATTGGACAGAGGCCGCGCGAACGCAGGCCCCCGCAGTAACAAATTATGACGTACGAGCTCCCCTTGGGGAGACGTTAGGCAGGCACCCCTCCAAAGTGCAATGGAGGTCACCAACCTAGGCCATGAGTCTTCTTGATCACCCATTGACCACGTCCAGGTAAGTGATTTGCTCCAGGTCCATTCGTTTGTATTTATATCAGTTGTATTCTCTTCTTTATGATTCCAGATCGATGTGGGAGATAAACAGCTATAGATATAGGCTTTTACCATCTTCATTTAGATGTAGGCATGTAGCTATAAATCCAATTCATTGTCAATACTTCGTAAAATGTAAGATTCAAACGGTCAGCAGGAGTAGGTGCACATGGAATCTAACACATTAACAAATTTAGTACGAAGTGTTTATTTATCGCGATGCGGTTTTACAATTATAATATTAGAGATACCGATACAATGCAGAAATACTACATACCTTTATTTTTTGTATTGAAATTGCACGAAAAAGGAGAAAATTTGATTTTTAAATTGTGGTTTTGCCTTCTTTGTATAATTGTATTACTTATTTCATTGATTAAATACGTTTGTTTTTATTTTACGCCACTTACAAAATTAGCACATTATTAAAGAATAAACAATAAATGACTTGTGAGATTCGAAGACTTTACTATGTACGTAGGATATAATTTTTTTCGGTTACTTCAAGAAAGAACGAAATTGCTAATTTTGCTTCTTCAAGAGTTCACGAGTGTTTTGTATGTACAATATTAAATAGATCAAGCCACAACTCAGCTTTTATCTCAAATGTACTCTAAAAGAAACAAAAAATTGACATGTGGACTCATTGACGAGAAATATTTTAGAAGGGATGCTAATTTGATAAAACTTTTCAACAATAGCAAATCACTTGTTTACGAAGTATAGCGTTGGACACACAAATCGCATAAGAAGGATGGGACAAGGAATTGTAACCATTTTTATTGAACGGCGAGTAGACTAAATAAAATGAATTTGGATCGACGCTAAATAAGAAGAAAAAAGTTAATCGACTAAAAAAATGCATATATACGAATACAATGTAGTAAGCAGCTTTAACTAATACTCGGGCAGGAACGAGGAGACGAGCTCGCCTATCTTCTACATATCCTGCATGTGTACGTACACTATACGAGTGTTATGCTTTAAATGTTGGAATATTTATATACCCAAGTATATTTATATTCATACCATTTATAGGCCCACTAATGTAATTAAATGTGTTGCACTATTATACAAGTTA
>VHZZ01000007.1:353196-373547 GCA_009801015.1 Silene noctiflora
TTGATTTAAACTTTACGCACTACTCCAATTATCGTCTCCTATGGTGCATCCTCCCTTTGTTCCAAACAATTTATCTTTCATATCATTTATTAACCAAACAAGTAATTTTACATGTATTTGTTTTCCCCTTTCGTTTCCAATTCAAACAAGGTCTTAAGCAAGATATATGTTGTTCTCCTCTATGTCTGAAAATCGACATGAGGGTTAGATTAATAACTGATACGTACAATTTGTAGAAAAAAATGTTATTTAGTATCCGTGCAACGCACGGGCATGAAAACTAGTATAATATAATTTGGAACAAGAAAGTTGGTTGTTACCTTCTTCGTTTTGCTTATTTCATTTATTCTAAATACGGTTTATTGTATTCATGTATAGTCATTTGATTTACTTATTGAAACATTCATAAAATAAATCTCTACACCCCGAGGAATTTGAATTTAAATCTATGGGGAAATCTATTTTAATTTCTAGACCAAAACTATGTTTGACCTAAATACAGTGATTTTTTAGCCAAAAAATTACAAATTGATCAAACACACAATTATTCAACAATTATAAATTATATTTCTTAAAAGCTCATTATTCATAACTTTGGCCTTAAAAATATAAACCCCAATTTGGTGCTTATAATTCTCGAAAACACTTTTACAAAATTAAACTCGATAAACAAAAACTCATTTTGTCAAACATGAATCAAGACTTTGTTTGTTATGGGCATTTATATTGGGCAAATTCTCATTTAAAACAGGTCAATATGCTCACGTGGGAGGAATAGGACAAAAGCATAATAACTTGGGAAAAACAAAAGATTTGTTCTATCTGCTCATGTTTGGTTTAAAGCTAGGTGTCCCCGTGAGTCAAAATCATGTCTGAGTGTCGAGTGTCAAACTTGGGTACGGGAGGAAATAAGAAGAGTCGGAATAACATAGCCTTGGGTACGTCAAGAGCATATTTCGATTTCTCATCAAACTCGAAAATCCAGCAATGCCTCTCAGAGTTCCCCGCTGCAAGGCTTTTAGCGTTGTCAACGATCAAACTAAAAAGATCGATGTCAATTTTGCATTTTCTAAGGAGGGCTCCTCATTCCTTTTCATATAGCAGTTATGTTGTGAACGAAATTCCTAATTTCCTACAACTGTCACATGAAAAGGAATGGAGGAGCCTCGCCGCATCTGTTATTTGCAGTATTGGCTGCTTCATGCCTTCGACTGAGATGTATCGTTAAAGAGGGAAGGGAAAGGGAGGAGCAATGGATCGAGTAAATGTGTTTGGTTATAGTTTTCTTCCAAATCTTTCGCATGGTGGAGGAATTTCGATTTGCATCCTTTTCTCTCCTACTCCATTTGCTAACCAAACACGGGAAATTTCATCTCCCTCCTCCCTCCCCTCCCCTCCCTTTCCTTCCAAACCCCGTCATCCAAACAAGGCCTAAAATTTAGGAAATGATATCAACTGACAACTCTGATATACACTGGTTAAGGTATCTGCTCCCTGGTGTCACAGCAGGGGCACAAAGTATCTGCTCCTCCAGCTCCATTATCCGCAACTGAACCATCTGTTCTTACAAACAGTGTATCCTAAATTGCATCAAAAACTCAATGAAGATAATGTGATTATGAATCAAAAGACGATTACAGAAGACAGAGCATGAACATACACAGTAAGCGCTACTACAACAGAGATCAACTACTAATTCTAAGTGACCCATATTGAAAAATTGGATCACTGTCATCATTACTAACTAGATAAAGTCTCTCAAATAATCATGCTTTGATGCACCTCAAAATCTCCTATACACAATGGAATTGCCATGATTATCTGCCTTTTATCCTTGATTTCACTCGCGAAATCTATCAGCAACAACTATGGTAGACCAAGCATATATCAGGCCGGCCTGGCGGCCTCAATACCCAATTCAACCGATTCAAAGATCATATACCCTAATCCCAACTCACGCGCTAATATGATCCTTTCAACTAACTGATCATATTAGCGCATAAGACTTTCTTAATCTCTAAGACTAGCCCAATAGATCATACCCTAATCCCAACTCACGCGCTAATATGATCCTTTCAACTAACTGATCATACTAGCGCGTAAAACTTTTCTAATCTCTAAGACTAGCCCAATAACAATAAGGTCGACTAAAAATCCGTTAAAGTCATCAAGCCGCGACAAATAATCCCAAAACCGAAATTATCTCATTTATCAGTTGTGATCACGCCAACAAAGAAGCATAGTAACACAACGGTGTAAGATATAAATCCGAGTCCTCTGCTGTTTCATGATGCTGAGACACCGTCTTCTCAAACTCGTCTTTCCGCGGCTGCCACGTTGGTAAGACTGTAGTGCAGGGCGGAGATATAATGCTGCCATGGTGATTACTTTGTTGAATTGAATGACAAAGATAAGTTTATTTGTGCTATGTTAGTTTAGAAGAAGAAGTGAATTAGATGAAAGTGTTGAGAAATTGTATACTCATATATATAAGATAAATTTTTGTGGACACGTTATAGACAATGTGGTCCCTAATATTTATTTATATTTATTATAATATAAGAAAAAAAAAAAAAAACGTGACACAATCAAATTTGTTGGATAAGTACAATTGGCCAAGTAGTATTGTTGGTCCATACAAATTCTTTACTTATTATGAGCCACTTGAATATGAATATATGCTCCCTTCACCGTAGTTTATGACATTTTTCACCATA
Organism: Silene noctiflora; assembly: GCA_009801015.1. Lineage (NCBI taxonomy): Eukaryota > Viridiplantae > Streptophyta > Magnoliopsida > Caryophyllales > Caryophyllaceae > Silene > Silene noctiflora. The sequence goes on from VHZZ01000007.1 coordinate 355,914, forward strand.
ATAACAAATTGGGAGAATATAATATTCCCTCCTATTAACTATTTTCTTCCCTATTTTCTTAAACGGATTATTCAGGTTTTCTTTCCCTTTTATATTTTGGTAACTTATATTCTTATTTTATTCATCTCTCTCCTGTGACCATATCCGACCCAACTCTTTTACTTCTATTTTATTCTTTTTTTTAATGTTTATGACCCATAATTTCTTATTTAACTCCTAATTATTCATCCCTCTTTCCTATTCACAAACCCCGCCAAACTCCTTTATTCATATTCTATTATTTTCCTTAAATATTGTGCCCATATCAAAGGAGAAGAAAACAATAAATAGGAGGGTTACAAATTTATAGAATAACACGGGTTTTCAAGATCTGAATCATCTGATACGTTGTGTTGTTTTGATAGTCTATAAGCCAATAAGTGTTGTTTCAGACGGTCTGAAATAACACGGACCAAATGTCACCATTTTTTAATAGAATGTAGTCATTTAATACAAAATGTTATAATTAAAGTAGTCACTTTTTGCCTTGAAAATATGGTAACATTTTATCATAAAAGTTAAATGGCTAAATTTGGTTCGTCTTATTTCAGGCGGGAAATAGCTAGCTTGAAATAAAAATTTGCGTTTATAAGGCAGTTGAAAGTTTAAACTATTAACATTTGTACTATATGTTTATTTAAAGCTTATTTACTAAGTCAAGGGGCCGTATGCTATATCTAACCTGAAATGAGGGCGAATGTGAGGCAATAAGGTAAATAGTCATACAATTCATTCTTTTTTGCAACAAGCGCAATCAATCGATAAAGTCATCACGTAACAATACCCATGACCTGAATTTAAAATCCGTCTCTATAAGAACATGAAAAGATAATATAAACATTCTATTACACCACCTAATCCGTATAGTAACAAAGAAGGAAAACGGAGAGTCGTGTTGGAAAACACGCAGATTAGAAAAATGCAGATAATGGTTTGGTGAATATGCTCAAAATGCTGAGGTGTGACAGTGATATTCCACGTCTAATACACGAAATTGCATGTCCTATGTTAATACGTATTAATTACTAAGTATATTCTTCGAAGGTGGGAATTTTAAAGTCTGCCCTCTAGAAATTGATGATGTAATTGTTAGATAATGGTCAAATATTTATAGCATTAATTTGTATGCATGCAGCATGACTGCATGACTGCATGACTGCATGTATGTATGCAGAAGCCAAAGTTGAAGATAATTTTGCCCTTATCTTCTGTTCTTGGGCCGCCTGAGTGGAGGCTACAAAATCAATTTGAACATTGATGCTGATACAATTATAAATTTATATTCTGTCTCAATCATTTGTTTACTAATAATTCTCGCACAAAAATCGAGCAAAGAGGAGGAGACCATTTGTGGTGGTGAATAGTGGATGACAAGCTAGGTAGCATGGTGTGACGATCCGTGCACATCGAACCCTTAGATTTTCTTATGCTCATGTAATTTCTTTTCCCTTGTATATTTGTAGTAAGTACTTTTCAAATTAGGATAGTTTTAGCATAGCTTTAGAATAACTTTTCTTTCCCAAAATAGGTGTATCGCTATTCTACACTAAACTTAGAATTTCAATGTTTCCTGCTACCAGGATGTAACTATCAAATTTCCCTCTATGGGGAGTACTAGTGAATGAAAGTCTGCTTCCCACCTTGTGCCTTCGTATTGCTTGTTGTTGCTTTGTTGTGAACGACTCTTTGCCTTCACTTTACTAACAAGCCGTGTTTCAGGGATCGACACTAGGATCCCGACTCACACCCGAGACCGATTACGAATGCCTAGTGCTTGACAAGCACTAGTGCTTGACGCTCTCGTTGCAATCCTGTCGAGTGTTGCCGAGACCCGAGTATCGTGCTAGTGAGCGATTCACTAGTTCGAAGATCCGTTGTCGCTTGAATCTTGTCTAGAGTCGGGCAAGGGTGCGCGCCACGATCCGGCGGAAATACCGGACCGTGATACATGGGCACTCCTCCTAACTAGTTGTCCCGTGTCCGACACCCAACACTCGTCGGACATACGCCTAAACATGTTATAGTTTAGACGAATAATAAAATATCAAAAAAGATTGATTAGAAGATAAGTTTGGGTGGGAAATGAGAATTAGTTATAATCAACGTTAAATTTGACTTCAAGTCGTTTAAAGTTAATGCCAAATACATTACAAAACTAAAATCATATGTTATTTATAACCATAAAATATATATTTTAGTAAATTTAATTAGCGTATCCTGTGTCCTAAATTTCATGGGATGTCGTATCACGTATCCGTGTCGTGTCCGTATCCGTTTTTGTGCTACCTAGATGACAAGCGAATCATGATGAATGTATATATATGTGATCAAATCACCCGTTAAAAAATCTTCTTAATATAGAAAGGTAAATAAATAAATAAGATGACCTAAAATAAAATAGGTGAACGAATAACCGAACAAAGAGAGTAATGATTTACTACTAGAAAAGAAGGTGCTATAAATGTCGCCTTTTTTTTTTTTTTTTTTCTTTTTTTTTTAATTCTAGCAACGATTATAGTATTAAATCTCGGTTTAGGTCACGGTGATCGTAAAATCGTACTTGAATCTGAGTCACTTGCATCATAAATATGGCTGATACTTGACAATAACTTTCAAACTGATTCAAGGGGTAGCGATGTAAGGTGACCTTGTGGACCTTTGTCCCACCTAAATAAGCAATTAGCTTCAAAGCTTATCGTAGCAATGTGGGACACTCAAATGTGCGTTAATCACGTAATAGGAATTCTTAATACACATTAATACCTCGCGAACCAATACTCGTGATATACTGATATAGTACAAATAAATGAACAGGGTTAGTTCATGAGGACCTGTCTTTCGTTTCACGCACATGTTGATTTTGATCGGACTATCTACGATCATGATATTCAATCAAGGTAGTGAAACAGCATCAGACCAATTACCAACTACCCATTCAGTTTGTAATCTTCTGACGAAAACGACAGATTGCAATCAGATCATAACAATCGATCTTACTATCAAATATTAGATCCTCGATTTCACAATAACATATACCCTGGTAAACCTAGAAATGGAGGGTGACAAAGCATCCTGTTATATATTTGAGTTGAGGTACGATCTTCCATTTCACATTGTACTAAAGTTAGTATTATTAATATCAATGAATCAAAAATAGAATGACTACTATTCACAAATTTAAACCTGAAAGCTCAAAGCCTATGAAAAATATCAGATGTTACGTGGAAGATCTAGAAGCCGTATTGGATCATACCAGGAATGTATCTTACCCTACAAATGTGCCCTCAGAGCCATGGCAAAGAGACCTTTCATGACTTCAAATGGTAGTATTTGTCCAGAAGTTTCTCCGTATACTCCCCAAAAGTCAGAGTAGAGTTTGGCGGAATCAACTGGCAGAAGCAGGGTAAAAATATTAGTCATCACTCCTGATGGATCAATCAATAGTTGTATAAACAAAATAGCTAAATGAGCACAAGCGGAATGGCTTTACTGAGAATACGAGTAAGCATACGAGTATGCAGGCCATGCAAAATGGCAAAGTCTATACAGTTTTGATTTCTTGAGTCTTTTTTTGGATCAAATGAGCGCACTATCTAGCCGGTTAAGAATCGAACCCCCAACCTCACGGTTGAAGTAAGAGAGCTCTTACCACTTGAGCTAACTCTCATTTTTTTTACTTTGTTGAGTCATGAAGACCCAAAAATATCACGGAGTAAAATTTTAGTCCTAAAACCCAATTTTGACACACTACAATTTTCAGATACTGCATATTCATCAATAATTCTCCAGTATATGTACGGCCCATATTTTCATTCACATATACACTATCCTATAATCTCAAATTAAGCGTTGAAAATCTAAGATCCAATTTCCGACGTCTGGGATTAAGTCACACTTTAATGGGGGTTTTGGTTCACTTTTATACTACTGCATTACATACTCTGTGACACTAAAATAGGGATATTGATTGTCAAAAAAATAGGGATATTATTATTACAGAACTCTTGGAAAATAAACATTACCTCTTTATGGATATGCACATTTTCCGGAAATTTGAGCTTTTCATCCCTACAAGAAAAAAGGGAAGTTTGCACTGTCAGAGGGATCAAGCATAAATATTACTCCATATATCCACATGAAGAAAGGAGGCACGGGACCAAATTCTTGGCTGATGGATACAAGTCTTTAGAACTGGAAAAACATTTTCAGGATTCATTATTATTTTACACTACACATCTTGTTATCTACAGTTGGCAACAAACTAATATTCATTTTTTTAACAAGAAGGCACTACAATTTGAAATCCATACTTTTTTTTTTATTTTGGCATGCTAGGAAAATAGTTAAATACATTACCATCCCAAAACAAAACATATGGAGCAGAATTTACATACCAATCAGGTTGCATAAATAATGCAAACGTTGACCGTTCAAGACCAGATACTTCCTTACCAATGGGTGCCTAAAAAAGAGAAGTTAGTAAATTTAACTAGAAAATGTGAAGCTGGTCAAAGTATATTCAAGCATATGGAATTATGGATGGAACAAAAGGAAAGCATCACGTACCCGGACACAATGTGGTGTGGCATGAAGGTAGCCTCCAGATAGAATTTCAGTCGTCTCACCAATTTGATATGCTATTTCATCTTGTCCAAACACAACCTAAAAGAAGAGATGCCAGTGTCAGATATACACTTTTTACCGATCCTTTTTTAATCATAACTTCATGCTACCTCCACTAATTAACTCTCTAATCCCAAGAATGTTTGCAATTACCGGTTCACAAAAACTTGACAAGGTTTCACGAGTCTTGCATGTGAATGCCTAAAATCTAATAGTAACAGGAAAAAATGTCTTGTATGTGACCGTCTCAAATGGAAAACCAAACCAAATACGCATGTACTCCTTTAAGTATAGGGTTACTAGCTACTAGGTAACCCTATAATTCGAGACGTACATGCGGATTTGGATTGGTCTCATGTGTGAATCTGTGAGACTGCCTCGTGTAAAACTCACTTCTTTTAGCGACTACTAACGTTTCACATTGATTTTTGTTTCCACAAATTCTGGAAGAAACACTAAAGCACAGCTTTGGGGTTTGATCCTTCTTACAATCTCCAGGCAATAAGCACAGGGGTAGCACCATAGCAGTAGCACAAACCAAAACATTACCTTGACTATCTGATCGCTCCTGTTCTTGACATAGAGTCCAGCAGCTTTATCAGGGCAAGCAACTTCAGCATCATCCTTTAAGAACATACCACAAGTAAGACCTACACATAAACTTATACATCTGAGAGAAAACATAAACCAGAATAGGCAAAAAGAAAACTGAAGGACAGCCCTGAATGTGAACTAAACGATTGAGGGTTTGTAACACTCATGCACACCTAAATTCTGAGCATCGGTGGAGCAGGAGACATCTCATATCTAGCTGAAACCTAATATTTATAATAAAGAAAGGGGCCTGACAAGATGCAAGTATGCAACCGCCAATTTTAAAATTTTTTAAAAACCAATTTGATTCTTATATCATCAAAAACTGGGTTATTACAAAGTATGCCAAGAAAGGTGACTCTGTAGTCTGTACTGATGCAAGTTTTTGCCATCTAACTAGTAAATGATGGCAAAAATTTGGCTAGTACAGAGTCACCTCGGGAAACTATGAATATTCATAATATAGATAATTCCATTAGTCAGCCATTAGTAGTCAAGACTACGATGTCCTATGTTTTTCAAGAATCTTTGACTGACAGACTTCCTTGACAATGACAAGTTACAAAACCAAAACATTGTTGAGTGAGGTACGTGAATCAGAAAGTGCAGTATATAATGACCTGTTAGAGAACCGTGGTCTGTATGCCATCCACACCAAGATGATGTCCAATCCATTGCATGATCACTGGCAAACAGAAGGCCATCAGCAACAATAACATTTAGACTGCCATCTCAGGAACCACCCAATCGGAAATCAAATTCATAGCCCTTCAATATTCTCCTTAAGGATGACGGAGGGAAATCAGAGAAGAGACCAAATCCTACTACTAAATAAATGAACGGAGTAAACTATTAGTTGAGGGATACGTCTATTAATTAAAGCAGAATAGAGTAAACCTTTGCTTGGTTGGGAAATAATAAAGAAGTCGACCCTTATGACAACGAGACCGATGAATGATATTTTCAAGACCTTCATCTGCTCCCATGTTCATGCCTCTTGATACTGCAAAAGATACAGAAAGAAGTGCAATTTGAAGCTCAAATTATTGACAGGAACCAACGCCTTTCCAGGTAAGACAGTAAAGTTCTCATTAAAAAGAAAGACTAACAGGATCTAGTACCCTTAAATCAATCGATGCATCATAATAGAGAATACATTGCCAAGTTTAGCTCTATTTAGTTGGCGAGAATCAGAGAAATGGTATTAAGATTAAAACTATACCATATCGATCACAATGATAAGCCACCATTAGACCAACATCAAGCATTATCCTTCCAATAGCTTTGAATGCTGCACAAAAACAACAAATAGAAGATACCATTAGCACCACTCAGTTATTGATGGTATTTACGTCATGACCAGGGCTTCAAAGGGTCATGCCTACAACGAAATAAGGAGGGGTTGAATGGACAGCAGCAGCAAAAAAAACCTTAGTCCCAAACATGATTTGGGTTCGCTAACATGAATCATCATCCGAAACTGTATAGGCGTGAATCAAGTGTTCCAGCCAGGGTATGGTCAAACAAAAGTAAATTAAAATAAAAGAAGAGTGGACGAAACAATATGTAGTAAAAAATAAAAACAGAGTAAGAAAAATGTGAAAACCAAAAATAAAGTGACAAAATAGGTTGTAAAATTATACGAGTCAAAGAATAATCCAAAACTCTTCATCTTCAACCTAAAATCTTTCTCTACATAATGCCCTCTCCAGCGCAATATTTTTACCTAAGTTACCTCTACACAAGGATGCCATGTCGCGTCTAATACATATCCGCGTGTCGGATACGACAGTCTAAGATTAGACCGGCACGGTTAATGTCATATCTTGACCAATTACTTGGACACTCATATGACACCTCAAGAAGAATATTAAAGACAGCAATGATAATATAATATGATAGAAATACAAAATGTTTCTCCTAAGGCAGCAAAGCAAAAACTCCAATGACAGGAATATACTAATATTCAATGGATTTCCAACAACAACAAAAACAACGTAACTCCACTGACAGTAAAATGGAATTGTGATGGAAATTTTCTTTCCGGATAAAACATCAGACCAAATTTTGAAAAAAATGACAAATGGAAAAGTGCATAGATGATTATAAATTATATCCTCGAAACATCCTTAGTTAGAACTTAGAACTATAAGATAGCATCTGCCATCTGGTCGTGTAAGAACTAACAAACTTCCAATTATTGAATGTTCGGAGAAAGCAGGACATAATATTTTATCCATAAAAAGGCGAGACAGGAAATTTCTTTTTTTTTTGGTGACTAAATAAATATAAGACAAGAAATTAATAATGATATGGTAAGATAACAAAAACAATGTGTCAGTTGACTCCTGTAAAGCATAGGCAAGAATGACAGATAAGAAATCAACATCTGAATCCAACATAAATGTCCATGCTTCCACACTCATAAGTCTCAAGTATGTTTGAAGTCAATTACACCCTGATAAAAATCGGTGCAGCATATGTATTTTCCCATCATTCCAACTTAAGAAGAGAAGACACAAAGGTGGCACATAGAAATTGCCACAGACTATCAAGCTATAATGCTGAACTTACCAACTTCCAGTTCTGGCAAAGCACTGTCCGGCCATATATTCTTGCCACAATATGCTGGGTACCTGAAAAGCAGAAAGAAAGACACTCTCAAAGATGATGAGCAGACCATCATAAGGCTAAAGAGAGCTAAGGCAGAAAAATAAGATGAGTAGGCTCACAGTAATAGAGATAATACAAAATTACATACAGTAGAAGAACTAGTAATACGGTGATGCAAATCCAGGAAATGGATGGGGTAGCTAAAACTTATGCACAAGATATTTAAAATGTTTTGGGAATTATAATCATTCCTTGCTGGGTTGTGCTGATGTTCGTGATGTGATCAATGTGGCTTATGTGGAGAATAGTTCTGTGAGATCTCTGCTGAGCACGCTTTTAAAGGGTTATACTTGGTCAAATATAGGTTCTGCTGTCAGGTTTCCGCTTTAAGCAATCTACTCTAAATCTAAAAGTTACATCTGCTCCAGAGTCTGGTAGCCTTCCCTTTGAAATATTCGATTTTCCCACCTTTTTTAAGAAAAATATATTTTGGAATACAGTATATTTGTTGAAAAGGTGGTTAACAGAATTAGGCATTTGGGAAAGAGGAGGATCTTATGCTGTAAGCGAGACCATTAATGTTGACCAACTAAGACCTTGTGAAAATTGTGGCTATGTGTAGGAACTGTCTTTAAGGCGGAAAGGAGATTTACACGAGGACCAGTTTGGTTGCTTGGGATAAAGTTTAAAGATCAAAGAAGTCTAGCGGTCTGGGAGAAAATGAATTTTGTTTCAAATGGATTCAGTCTCGTGTAGGGATGTTTATTTGGTGGTTGCACTGTAAGTCCAAAAGTATGTGGATGAGTGGATCAAATTGCTTGATCATGTATTCTTGACAGAGCAAGAGTAGGAACAATAAATAGTACGGAAAAAATACTCCGTAAGATTTACCTCTGAATAAGATTTTGGTCCGTTGTTGGTGTATCTAGTACTGGATTCGCATAGAAAGACCCTTTTAACATATCTGCCGCATAAAGAAGATGAAACAAACACAGACAATAGTTTAGAGACCAAGCCGAAGATGCACTCTTTATAGTCCCAAGAAACATTTGTGTTACATGAAGTACATCTACACAAAGAGGTTGTCATTTTCTAAAATTTGAATGTTATTCTTTGCACAACAAGAGAACAAACTGTAAAAAATTATAAATTACAAGAAAATGAAATGAACAAACTTGCCTGGCTTCCCAGATTCAAGTTTCTCTTTCCCATGGCTCCAACCAAAGTTGTACCTGGAAAAATAGGTTGTAATGATGGAATCATGGAAGCTCTCAAGTCTTAACATAAGTGCTCAGTCAAAACTATAGCTCAAATATATCACTTCATAACATGAGACGTGTTAAAAGCCTATACAACAACATTAGTGCCTCTTACAAAAATTGTCATAAACAGAATACGGGAGGACATCAATGATCATTTTAATACCCTTGTTTCGGTTTTCATGCATCAACTTGAGATTACAAGCTAAACATGCATTGGTCAAGGAGGTCTATGCAGGTCTTGCATCATTCTTTCCAACAATGAGCAGAAAAATTAGCAGAAATTACCGGCTATCTGGATCTTCAAGTTTTTGCTTCTCTACCTCAGAAAGTTTGGCTAATCTGAAAAGGATCAGGAACATAAAGTACAATTAGCCAAAAGTATAAGATCAGTTAATTAACTAAAATGATAATCCACTAGCTGGCGACTATAGAAAATTTTGTTCCGTAACAAATTGAAAAACATCCAAGATGTTTACCTAGGTGATAGATGAAGAAGACTCTGGCGTAATGAAGAAAAACTAGGAACCTGTGGAGTAGAGATGGAAATATCCACGTAAGCAAAGGTAGGGCAACATAATGTAATCATGTTCTGTAAACCAGCATCATTGACCTTAATTCAGAGAGTTGAGCTTCAGGAGCATTGTTTAGTGTACAATTGTACATCAATGTGATCAATTAGAAGACTGATACCATCTCAGCAACAGTTTATAGAAGGAGCTTACAATCCTAAAACTAAAATAGAAAAACTTTTTTGTCTTATACGGAGTAACTATTAGTCTGCCGACAAAGGCCTGAAAAGCGAGTGGGGTGCATTTTACATGAAAATACGTCATTATGATGTGTATAATGAATCTTGTGTGTGAGAGTCTCCCATGAAATACCAACTCAATGCTTTATGTACTTCTCATTTAATTATAGCATTAATGGGTAAGTCTCTCTTGTAACCGCCTCATATACGTTTGTGTGATGTAACTACATGTGATGAGGAACTTCTACAGCATAGCTCTCAACCAAAAACGCAAACATTCAGCATCGTTGATATCTGTAGTCTAAACGTTTTCATTCCATTTGTTCAACATTCATTACCTCCTGGTTCTGACATGAAATATGAGAGATCCAACAACATAAAAACTAGTCACCCCAGAGTCATTGAAATGCATTCATTTAGGTATGAAAGATCCAATCAACTACATGCACCACATAACTCTATAACAGCCTATGATCAACCAAACACATAGCAAGCCAACTCTTTGACGTAGCCGCAATATGTTTTAGTGAGTTACAAACCTAATGCCGAAATTTGCAAACTTTAACCACTATCTAAATCATCCTATCAGTGGCAGACGGAGCAATTCAATTTTTTTACTCAAATTTTCCGGGTTTTTTCTAATTTACTAAATTGCATTACTAATTCGTCCACTATATTGAATCTATATTTGATGCACCCTAACTCATCCTGATTCCGCCACTGCACATTAATCTAGGTACCAAATCTTAAACAATCAAATCACTTAATTCGAACCGAAAGTCTAATTCCACAGCACATACTAACTCAATTCCAGCAGAAATTAACGTAATCACTACACAAACCTTAAAAATAAATTTCAAAAAAAACACGATCATAAAACAAAGTAATAATACGAAAAATTACGCCAGAAATCGAGATAATTCCCAAACCGTTGGGTCCAAAACCTTCTTCAATCAACGCTGACAAATCCGCACTTTTATCCTTCAATTCATCATCACAATGAACACAATTAAACTTCATAAACATCATAAATAAACAACAAAATCATAAAACTAATCAAAGAAATTGATGAATTACTTGAATATCGGAAAATGGAATGGTAACGGGACGAACAGTTGGAGCGCAACTTTTCGACGACATCGCCGCCGCCACAGGAGAAAGAAACTTAGTTAAAGTTTGCGGAGTTTTGTAATTGAGGTTTTGGTGAAGTTAAGGTGCTGCAAAAATGGCGGAAAGTTTGAGAGACATAATCACATAGCTATTTAAGTAGTGTACTTGCCTTGTGTTCGTGTGACTTACGTTATGTCGTTTATTGTAACGTCTCAAGTCAAAACATTGTCAAACGTTACTTGCTTAAATTGCGTACTAAAATTGCGTGTTGGTGATCGCAAATAAGACCCTACAACCAGTTGTATATTAACATCGGTATATATAATTAGCTCATTTATAGTATTATAGTATATTTAACTGAAATATTTTAATATGAGAAGAGGGACATATATCGATTAATTGTCGGTATTTATTTTTGCAGTACGTTTTTTACTCAATACAGTACTTATTGTACCAAACTTTTCATTTGTTTGCCCTTCACAAAAAAAAAACATTAAACCTAATTCAAGTGACGAACAGGTAATTAATTCATTAATCCTATATTACTTATTAATTTTAATATTTTTTGTAATTTAGTTTTTTTTTTAATTAGGGTTTAGGGTGTAACTTAATTAATGGGTATAAAAAATAGTAACGATGAAAGTACCAAACTTTCCCTCTTTTCTTCTCCAATATACGTGGTAGTGATTTGCGGGAAAGCTTCTTAATAATTTCAATCCCTAATTTGTTTCAATTTGATATTTCTGGAATTCCATCTATCTGTCTTTCAATCCCTTTTACTTTGATGACTTTCAGGGGATCAAACCCTCTTGAGGTATCCTCTTTTTCCCTTCTTTGATTTAGAGTTTCTTCCCCCAATTATTTTGAGCAATTTATGATCTTAAACTAAGATTAGGTTTTAATTTCATGTCTAATGACATAATTTTACTGGGTTTTCAGTGAAATGAATCTCGGCGACTATGCCGCCGTTACCCCGCCACGCCGTCGTCGCACCAGGCATCACCACCGGCGGCCGACGGCATATGCAAACCGATAAAATTTAATATTTGAGAAACAATTGAGATCAATTAATATGAATTAATATCTTGACATTAGAGTGAAAATATTAGAGAGATGAGTTAGATAGGGAAAATGGGATGGGAAATGGGAGGGGTAAAATTGTCAATAGTGTACTGTGTTGAGTAAAATGTGTACTGCGAAAATCAAGACCCAATTTTTAAACGAATTTATGCGTATTTTTTCAGAACTTTTTAAAGTATATAAGTTACATTTTAATTTTTTGCCGTCATAATTTACACCAAAATAATACTAATAATAATAATGAATCGTATTATTACTATTATTATTATTATTAAGATAAAATCAAAATTTACAAGAAATTAGTGGGCAACCGAGATACAATCTGGGCGCCCACTACCTTAGCGATAGCAAAAAAAAGTCTAGAATAAATGTAAGCGGCAACACGAGCCCCGACATCCGACACAGAGAATTTCTGAATCCGCTTGAACAAGGCAACAACATCTGTATCTAGCTCCTCTAGCGAAGAGAAAGAGAAGGGTAAGAAACCATAACCAACCGTCATGCACAAATTCCGGTACTTGGCACACTTATGCTGAGCAGCATCCAAGAAACGAGTGAGATATGACTATTTTACGAAAACTGGTCTATGCTGAGAACTGCGTTGTACTTGACCGAGTGGCTTGAGCACTCGATCGAGTGTGCTCAGTAATCGATCGAGTATGTGTCACTCGGTCGAGTGAACTCACTACTCGACCGAGTGAGCTGGTCAGACGGGTTTTAAGAACCCGCAAACCCATTTCTCCTATTTCATTCAATCTTCTTCGTTATCTCTCCAAACTCTCTTCCTTCTCTCTAAAACCCTCATAAACACTCTTACATGGGATTCAAGCTTAGTCTAAGGGATTGTTCACCTTGCTCTCCATTCCATCCACCTTATAAGTTGAGATCTATCTTTTTTCTAGTTAGTATGAACCCTAATTTTTGGGGGTTTTTACTTGAGTTGTTTAATTAGTAATTAGTAGGTATATTTGGATAATTAATGAGTAATAATAAGGGGTTTTGTATTATGTTATAGTGTAGGACAATTTGTGATAGTTATTATATGATTATTATAGGATGAGACGGTTTTATGAGATGGATTCTTGTTGTCTTGGACTAGCTTATGGAGTATGCTAAAAGGTAGGTTAATCCAACTCGGTTTCAATAATATGAATGTTGTATGTGTTGTTGTTAATGTTGTAATTAGGCCCTCATGAATGAAGCATTTGCATTATAACATGCTTAGTGATTAATTGCATAATTGATGGTTAATCTCATATTGTGGGTGGAAATGCATTATAACATAAAAATGAGAACTTGTTTATATAAGTATGTTTGACATGTTAAGATTCATAATCCATGAGATGGTTGTATAATTGGCATATTACGTTGTATGTTGCGATATATGTGATTGTGGTGGATGTTGAAGGTTATTGGTGGAGTTGTAGCGGTGATACTCGTTTTGGAGACGTGAGGCGGTTCGAAGACCGTCTCACGCTCGGGTCGCCTTTTGATGCTTCCCACTCCGAGAGAGATGTGCACATTAACGGCTTGAGTTATAGAGGGACATGTGAGGTTGAGTCACGTCGTCTGACAGGGGATCCGAGTCGCTCTCGGGTCCGGTACTACCGGTGTGTCCGGAGTACCTTTTTACGGATTGCGGTCCGGCTGTTTTGGTGGGCGGTGTTGCGGTGCCGTCACCGGATTGTGGGTATCATGAGTGTGCCCCTGGTACCGGTGTGTTGGTTGTGGAGTGGTGATTATTGGAGACTTTTGTTTGTGCATTCACAATTATATTTCATATTCATATCTATTGTCTTTCCTGATTAATTGTATTATTGAAACTGACCGTGTGTGGCTATGTGTAAATTATCAGCTATTACCGGGGTGTCCTGTGTCGATCCATATGATATTTCCGATCATATGGGGAGCAGGTTGAGTACAGGTTCTGCTTGTTGACGCGATCGGGTTTTGGGCCRCACTTTGGACTCGGAGTTGAGTAGCATAGCATAGATGACATAGATGGTAGTCGACTTGTAATTCGTATAGTTCACATTTATTCATTTGTTTACATTTATGTAATTCGCTAAACCGTTATTTATAATAAAGGCTTCTTGTTGTATCTCTGAAATCACTACCTCGGAAAGCTAAGATGGTAACGCTTCGACTATCTTGGCCGGATAATTGGGGTGTTACAAAGTGGTACCGCGAACAACGGGAAAATAGAGTACCAGGGACAAACCCACGGTACCCACAACCCGGTGATGTCACAGCACCACCACCCACCAAAATAGCTAGACCGCACTCCGTAAAAAGGTACTCGGGACACGCCAGTGGTACCGGTCCCGGGCGCTAACCGAAACCCCTGCTAGACGGCAGTGGTGTCTTAACCACACTTGTCCCTTCATAACTCAAACCATTAATGTGCACATCCCTTTTGGAGTGGGAAGCTCCAAGAGGTGACCTGAGCGTAAGACGGTCTCCCAACTGCCTTACGTCTCCATAACAACAAGTATCACCCCCACAACTTCTCCAACAATCACCAACAAGCATGATGAACATATATGCACAAAATGAAATACGATATGCCAAAGACACGACTTCTCAAGAGACACACTTCCCATACATGATATGAATACAACAATTCCTCAATCAATCCAACTCTCAAGTTTCCACAAACCAACCTTATGTTATAACGCATTTTCGACACACACATCAATCTCATTATCATTCTCAATAATTACTATGGTGAATGCAATGTAACTCTATCATGGATTCTAAGAAACAAATGGGGTAACAAATGCATACAAACACGCATTTACATTATCAAAATCGAGTAGGATTAACCTACCTTTTAGCAATCTTTATAAGCTACTCGAATCCGACACAATCCCGTCTCATGAAACCGTCTCATCCTATATAAGTCACATAATATTATCACAATACATCCTACATTGTAATACAATACAAAACCCCTTATTATTACCCATATTACACATACTAATTACTAATTAATTATCCATAATAAAAGCCCAAAAGTTAGGGTTCATAAGCCAATAAAAGAGTAGATCTTAACTTATTAGTTGAAAGGAAGAATGAATAAGGTAAACAATCCTCTAATCCAAGCTTGAATCCCATGAGAAAGATGTTTGTGAGGGTTTTAGAGAGAAGGGAGAGGATTTGGAGAGATAAGGAAGAAGAATGAAATGAATTAGGATAAGGTCCCGAAATTAGATTTTATCGGGTACTGCACAGGTGCATTCGGTCGAGTGTCGAGTCCACTCTGCCGAGTGTCGCACACTCGGTCGAGTACTCGCCATACTCGGCCAAATGCCACTCACTCGGCCGAGTACCACCCGTACTCGGCCGAGTGTCAGTCACACGATCCACTGAAGGCTTTACTCGGTCCACTGCTGCTTTACTACGTATGGTTAGGTCTTACTTGGTCTACTTTACGGCTAAACTTAACTCCCGAGTAGTCCCTTATCAAGTCTGATAGTCCTCCCACGTATTTCGAGGTTCTCGTATGAGTTCCACAATATTCGGGTATTACAACTCCGATATTGGAGGTAGCTCATGAATTTCGCAAAAAGGGCTAAGGGGACAAAGAAGAGAAAACACTCAGCTCAAGATGGTGATGATGATCCTAGTAAACCATTTGAAGGCTCTGAACCGAGGTGCAATTAAAGCAAGACATGACTAAAAGTGAGAGTGGTGTAAGAAATGAAGAGTCTATCGATCTGAAATACTCGGGGGAGGGGTTAATTGAGTATTAATAAATATGCCCACCTTTTTCGATTGTACGTATATATCGTGGTATGTTAATTAGTTATTCAAAGTTTATCGATTAAACTTTAACTAATCAATTAATAGATGCAAAAACGTAAAGAATTGAAACAAACGAAGGAAAGGAACGAATGCGAGTGACCCACAAGATTTTGAAGTGGTTTAGTTTCACAAGTCGAAACCTACGTCCACTATTCTCGATTAATAATTTTAGTACTTTTCCACGGATTGCAAAATTACTAACCCACTCGTACAACTAACTCTAGTTGTAACTCACTTGAGTATTGTTAAATACTCGACTTATCTTACGTTAATAAGAAAGTGTTTGATTGTTCTTTCAAAGTTCACAATTGAACGTATAAGAAACAAATCTAAGCATTATAATCCAATAACGTAATTCTTAGAAATAATAGCAATATGAAGCACGATTTTGCAAATGATTTTTGAATGCAAATAACAAAATATTACTCGGTCAATTATATGAAAGTTTACTCGATTTTGTTTTGCAAAGGAATTTTATAGCAAGAAAAGTTGTTTTGAAAATATTGAAGTGAAGTGCTTGTGTATTTATAGTAGAGAGGAGTGCTAGAGTTTAGTCGAAACCCTAATGGTGTCGTGGAGTTTTCCACAAGAAAGAAATTAGATCCTCCTTTATTTAATCTAATAATATCTTAGAAGATATACAAGAATAATTCAAATAATATAAGGAGAAAAAAATACCTCTAATAAATATTATTTTGAGATTTATTCTAATACTTATCTTGCACAAGGGATTATCATGCATAGGAGAAAACGATTCATAAGCCCAGTTCCTTTTTCACGAAACCCTAGAAGGATATTAGGTTAGATGGATTAAATTAGAGTTTAGATATGAATAATTAGAAAACCCTAGATAGCATGACAATTCATAAATTGTTTTACTAATCAATAGGATAGTCTCAAACTCATTTAATCTAATTAGGCCCAAATCTCATTCTACTATACACACAAGCTTTCCTGAAAAAGATATTAAAATTACATTGCGAATGATTTAAAAGAATTAAATCGTGTACTCCATATTGCAGCTCAAGGTTATACGCCAACTAGTTATAACTTTAAGTTTGGTGAGTAAAGTTATAGGTAAAACAACTATAACTTTACTTTACCAATATTACTTCTAAAAATACCATTATTGAATGAAGTCTTATACTAACTAATCTTCTCGGAGATCTTCAATATATGGATCATCTCTTCATCTTGATTATAAGCTCTTCATCGATCTTGAGCTTCCTAAGGCTTGTATTTGTCTTGCCTTGAAGTGATCATCAAAACTGCTAGATGAGTCTTCAAAGTTGTAGCTATAACTCTACTTCAATATTGCTTCACACATCTTCATAGTTTAGTTAAGATTACTATAACATTGCTTGCTTGTATTTTACCCTTTATTCAATCTAATCAAGACTAAACAAACGATTACGAGCAACAAAGATATATGTTGTAAAGCGCGCCTATCATTATCAAAACATACATAACATATGACTATATGGTTCAACAAAAAAAGGTTGTTCTATAAATTTATGATAGAGTCAAATGAATGACTAAATATAAGTCTCACACTTCTCTTGAGTTACGGATTGACAAATATAAGAATTTGCATAATTTAAGTTTTTATCAATAGATCAACGTGTCAAAATTTGCAATAGAGTGATGTGACACCCCGCTATTTTAAGACACTAAAATATAACATAAGAGCGGATAAATGCAGCGGAAATGCGAGATTTTAAAAACTTTTATGAGTTCAAAGCGAAGCGTCATCATCAT
>VHZZ01000007.1:404593-424358 GCA_009801015.1 Silene noctiflora
AGGAAAAAGAATAGAGAAGGAGGTGGATGAGTGTGGTAGGGACGTTGTTTGAGGATTTGTTGGTACTGTTATTATGATCAGAACCGTCATCAATAATGGTACTTGAGACTTGTTTTGAGATCTTCAAAGGGAAACAAAAGCCGTCCACCATTGTTCTCATATGTCGCTGCACTTGGAATCTGCCATACCCATTTTCAAGATCATCTAAGGAGATATTCAAGCTTGGCATGTGCTCCTGCAAACTTGGGTATGCTGATGAATACACGCCCACTTTCACTGTTCGGATTCGGTACCACCATTGATATAAATAGAGTCAGATTCCTTAACCATGTAAGCCTGTTTAGTGACGATGCATGTTTGTTGATGATGGTTAGTACCTCGATGAAGATGTTTTCAAGGATGCTAATTGAATGGATTCGGAAAGACTTGTAAATTCTTGATGAAGTGAGGTCGAAGTGGAAAACATTTTGTTGTTCTGTTTTTAATTTGATTAAGGAGGAAAAGAGGATTTGGTTTAGAGAGTGACTAGGGATGACAATGGTCGGGTTGGATCAGGTTTTGCAAGATCTAAACCCGATCCATTTACTGATTGGATCACAGATTCATATCCATACCCGATTCATATCCAAAATTCTAAAATCCATACCCGATCCATTATACTTTTTTTCAAATTCATACCCGCTCCAAATCAATACCCGATCCACCATATAATCCAAAACCTGATCCGAAAGTTGATTTGACTACATAAAAAATTAATCTTATACAAGAAAATTGAATTTCAAGTTTAATAAAGCCTAAATTTTACAATAATATCCGATTGGATCGGGTATGAATGGATCGGGTTTGGATTTGGTTCGGGTTTTCCAATAGTGGATATGGATATGAGTTTTTAAATAATGGATTGAGGATGGGTTTTTAAATGGTGGATTTGGATCGAATTTTTTCTTTTGGTTCGATTCGGGTTCGGTTCGGTTTGAACCATAATTGTCATCCCTAAGAGTGACGAGAGGACTGATTTCAGGTTTATAAGTCAAGGGAACCAGTTTTACAAGTCTTCCTTCCCTAAGTTCATTAAAAGATAAATGAGCCAAGAGCTCGGATTTTTCTCAGGTAAACGTTAGTATCGATTAATATGAGAAGGGGAGAGACAGTTTGGATTATTCCCATAAAATAATCCTATAATTGGATGAAGGTTAGAAGCACGACAATGGAGTTCAAAGGGAGAAAAGAGATCGAAAGAGAGAAAGGGAGAAGAGAGGCGTGCGTCATCCCTCATGTAACCAAGACAGTTGACAAGTGGGCTTTGAGTCCATTAACTCATAACTTGGATTATCTAATTACTAACCAGGTTGGACCATACTAAAACATAAGGAGAGCTTGTATAAGAGAAGTAGCTATTAAATTAAAATAGTCAAATTGTGCGCAAACATTTTAGCCCATCCAAAAGTTGATCAAAACGAGAAATAAAATATAAAGCGGAAGCTATAAACATAAATATTTCCAAAATACATTAATAAACTTCGAAGTAATTAATTAAATAAGGAGATTCCCGGATAAAATAATATTATAAAACACGAGGTGTTACATATACCGCATAATAATAATAAGATTAGGAGCCGTATACTCATTTATGATTTATCTGTATCAACTTATAACCTTTCCCACTTGCTCTCTCACTTGCATCTTGTGAGATGTCACAACACAAGATATTGACGAAAAGTGTCGGTCATAAATAAGAATTTGTGTAGACATAGATAGAAATTTAATTTGGTATTACGAAACAGTTGATCTCTCTTGTGACGGTCACAAATTGTGAAGATCCAAATGTGATCACTTTAAAATAAAAAGTAATCACTCATAAAATGTTACCCATCAAATAATAATATCTTTTTCTTATAAAAATAATCACATTTGAATCGGTCACATTTAAATCGGTCGCCAATTTACAATTACTCATCAAATAATGGTAACATCTATACTATATAATTAAAAAGTTAGACTAAAGCATTTAATTTAATTCCACCATGGCATTAGCATTCAATTTAATTCCACTTGACATTTTCATATCCTAATAATTTCTATTCATTTTTATTGATTATTTAATTTATTTCTATTCATTTTCAAATTATTTCTTTTGATTTTGATTTTATTTACGGATAATTTTTTATGGAATAATTTTTCTATGTATGAGTCACATTTTAATGGAATTGTTCTACACAATATTAAGATGATTACGTATATTTTTTATTCGGAATGTCAATTTTTTTCTCACATATAACATACATATATCACATGATTTCATCATTAGTAATGAATACTTCGTACATTTTGCATTTTTACCGTCAAGTTTTTCCAATGAACTTGATTTATTGCAGCATCCCCAATTTAAATTAACATGAATAAAAAAGTGAAATTAATAATTAACATTAAGACTATTCCGTGCATTACACGGGTTCTGGTTAAAATGATACTATTTTCTCTAGAATTCAGTTCAACCACAACACTTTCAGAGTTTCAGTCACACTATGAACAATCGTTGGAGTTCTATACCTTTGAAAACCTTCTCTTTATCAAAATCCCTTACTTTTTCGTTTCCACAATTCCACAAATTTCCCTTTTTTACTTCTTTCCCACATTCAAATCCACCCAAGTTCATCAATTCAACATGTTTTTCCACATCAATTAATACTGTGTCAAACCCAACAGATTTTTCCACCAAAATTTTTAATTGGGATGATGTTATTCATGTTGGTCAATCACAATCTAGCCCATCTGATCTCACTGGTTTTTTCGACAAAGTTACAGCTTGTAATCGCAATGTGGTAAATTTTTTGTTAAAAAGTTTCGTAATTTTATCGCAAAGTAGCAGTCTTTCGATGCAGTTCTTGATGCAATTTTCTTTTTGGGTCATTCGAAAACAGCCTCTTTTATGTTGTGTTGTTTATATGGGAGGTAAGGCTGCGTATCTCCGTCCCCCCTTACCTCGCAATTTGCAGGAGCCCTTCATAATTTTGTGTAGTTTTTCAAATGGGGGTGGTGAACTAATGATGGTGATTAGCTGTTATTTTGCAGGAAAAGAAATGTGAATTTGTTCCGTTTATTGTCGAGGATCAAATAGTTGGATATATACATAATGGGTAAGTTCAAAGTTGAGGTTTCTATTTCTCAGCTGGCTTCCTAGGTGATGATCTTAGAAGAACACAAAATTACATTCTTTGATGTGTATTTTGAGATGTGATCATTGCGAAAGTATGATTAAATTGCTGTTGGATTTGTCTTAGTTGTTTAGTTTTAGAGAGCTATGATGAACTTTTCTGAGTAACTGTGATTCTGAGTCTCTTAAGAGACGGTCTCACTTGTTAAAACTTAATAGTATGAGACATGCTCATTTGTCTATTACGGCGAATCATATAACCGTTTTGTTTGAGAATTGTGATTAGTGGAGGTGCAAAGATAAACTTGAGCATAGGGGATTCGGACCTATTATGTTTTGCATTCGTACTCAATACCTCCCTCTTAAGCGTTAGGCTAAGATTTTCTTGGTTGGCTTTGAACTGTCATTCTCTGATGTTGATTTCACTGTTTACCATGCTTCATGACACCTATGTTGACATTTGTGCAAGAGACGGATTAGTTTAAGATACTTGGATCAATTTTGGAATAAACGAACCCAATGTCAGCTGGATTTGGGAGCTTTAAACTGCTGCTGTGTTTGTTCTTTTTTCATCGTTCTAACTGGTTTTGTAGCTTTTGGACAAGTCTTTGCTTTTGCGTTTTTTTAGGTTGTCGGGAGAATTATTTGGATTTTTGTGTTTATTTCATTATGTTAGGGACTTTCGGGCTCTACTCTCTATAGGTGATAGGTCCTTGGCCTTGTGAGTCGTGTCTTTCTACGAATCGGAAAAATGGTACATCGGATTACTTCACATAGTAACGTCCTTGTTTTGACAGTCAACACTCTAAATAGTTATGACATTTCAAGCACGAAAAAAATTTGAGTTTTTTTCATAAAACAGCCAAGTCAAACACTAGGACTGCATTGTAACATAATGCAACCCTGTCTGAAGTAGCATATTTCATAAAAAATGTGATTGTGCATTTGTGCGTCACTACCTGTAACTCATGAATTGAAAAATTGAGATGTATGTATTGATTATTTCTACCAAGATAAGTGTGATGTGCAGAACTCCATACCATCATTTCCAACATGAGGCCTAAAATTGTGCTAAAATGACATCAATTGGCAAATACGGAGTAGGATATTGGCCAAAATTATGCCTATGACAGAATTTAGACTTATTGCATATTTTGATGATTTTGAAGTTTCGCTGCTCATTTGAGGAGTTTCCAGGATGTATTTCAATTCCCGCAAGGTAACTCGCACAGCAGTCCTTTCGGTTGGCATGTAAGACTTCACCCGTCACTTAAAACACCTGGGGATAGAACTTCAGCAGTTGCTGATGTAATCAAATGCCTAGGCGAAGAACTGATTCCAGGTATTAGGAATGAGGTACGTATCTCAGGGCCAAACATCGTTTTTTCTAAACTATATTCTCTTCTTTTCCAAGTATTTGTGACAAGCATCCATGACATTCTTTCAAACCAGCTTTACCCTGTCACGTCATCCTTTGAGGAACACGCATTCTTCTCACTAGAACGGGCAGCAGCTCCGTATTTTGGAATTAAGGTTAGCAAATCATGTTTGTGTTTATATAGTTTACTATATTGTGTACGCCATCATAATTATTGAAGTTCAGGTGAAGGTTAGCAGAAGATTAGAATGATTTAATGTTTTATAGGCATATGGAGTTCATATGAATGGCTATGTCAGAAAAGAAGGTCAAAAGTTTCTCTGGCTTGGAAAGAGAAGTCAGACAAAGTCCACATACCCAGGAATGCTTGACCATCTCGTTGCTGGAGGATTGGTGAGTGACAAATGCTAATTTTGATATTTCAGTGTTGAATTAAGAGCAGCTAGTGATCTAGTATCTGCTCACTGGTGTTTTCTATTTCCAATGGAGCGAAAGATTGCCTATTTTTCTTTTTCAAGATCATGATAGAATATGGCAACATGGCTCGCTAAAGTAACTGTTCTTTTTATTGCGAAGTAGCTAGAAGTCATTCGATGAAAATATCATTATGGGTCGTCTGGCAATCTCTGTGCTGTCATTACAGCCTTACAGGGTAACGTTATTGTTGTTGCATCATTCCGTCTCTTCACTGTGATGAGTATCTGAGCATAGTCTTGTTTAGTCATGTGGGTCTTCTTCAGCTTGTAGCCTGCACACTTGCCTATTTTTATACCTAGTTTGATAAGGAAGTTGTTTAATTCATGCATCTCTAATTATAGTGCAGCCCCATGGTATACCCTGCGGTGAGAACATGATTAAGGAATGTGAAGAGGAAGCAGGAATTCCCATATCCATTTCCAAGAAGTAACCTTCAATTTTCTTTCTTCCGGAACTATTATTAACCTTGTAAAAACTTTTCTGCGTCATTATTACTTCCTTATAGAAGGTGCTGACGGCATCTTGTGCTGCAGCGTCAAACCAGTTGGGGCCGTATCTTACACAGATATTGATGGATATAGACTCAAGAGAGATGTTCTATTTTGTTATGATTTGGAGCTTCCTGAAAAATTTGTTCCAAATAACCATGGTAAGTCCGTTCTCGAGTATATAGTCAATATGGACATGGTCATATGCAACATTTTGACACTCCATCTTAGACTTAAAACGTGAAACTTCTTCAAATATGGTCATACCCAACACTCTACACGACCATTGCACCAGAATCGGGGGAAAGTAACATAGCTGTCAAAAGCCATACCTCTCATATCTCCATTCTCCTTCAGCTCTTTATGTGCTCACAGTATTCAAGTGACACACTGTCTGGTTACATGCAGATGGAGAGGTGGAGAGCTTCAGGCTAATCCCAGTTCCTCATGTGGCGACTTTAATCAGAACAACTAACTTCTTCAAGAGAAATTGCACGCTTGTCATCATTGACTTCCTCTTCCGACATGGGTATGTAATTAAAAAATAAAATTAAAAAAACGTGTATCTATTCCTTTGCTATATGTGCCCTGTATGCATGATTTGAGCTTCAGAAATTATCAAACAAGACCATTGTATAGCGTACAGCCGCCTTTTAATAGCCCATGTACCGCATATATTACTATCATCAAATGAGGTCCATAAGCTACTATGAGGCCGTTGTATGCCGGTACAATGTTCTTGTAGGAGGCCAATTGAGCTTCAGCTTTTATCATCTTAAAGAGTGAAAATGATGGGCTAAAGTGAATGAAACATAAGGAAATGAGAAGCGAATTACTAACTAATTGTTCATATGTTTCCTTATGCCTCGGCAAGTACTCATTTCGTTTTCCTGCTATAAACTTTGCAGATACATTTGCCCTGAATACGGTGGATACTTGAAGCTCCTTCAGAGTTTAAGGAGCGGTGACTTCTCGTAAATTTCTGGGATTAGGAATTTAAGATCACATAATTCACATACATAAGAATCAGTTCAGTTTTGACAATCTCAGATTTAGAAAATTTCACCATTATACTCGATCTCTTGGACAAAAGGACTTGTATTTTCCAGTTTGTAACATAATCAGCTTTGCAGGTTTTCTTGACATTGTATACCTGTGTCTGTGTTGCCCCAATCCTTCATACTACCTCGTGTACGATGTCTGATACTAGACACTCAAAAAAGCGAATATGTAACTCTCGTATAGCCATGCCCAACACTAGACTCTGAAGAGATCACTCTCGCATAGCCATGCTCAATACTAGACAGTAGACTTCGAGGAGTTGGTCTCGGATACTTCATGAAAAGTCGAAAATGTGAAGATTATTCATGAAATAGCTCTGTCTGATATTTTTACACACCCCAGTAGTCCAATACTATAGTCTATATACTTCTAACTGAGTAGAGCTGGCAAGCCCGACCCGAACAAGAGCAAACCCGGCTGGACCCGAAAATATTGTTACCCGAAACCGACCCGATGACGACACGTAACCCGACATGACCTGATTATCATAGACCCGAACCTGACTCAGACCCGACCCGATACTGACCCGACTAAATTGATGACCCAACAATTATTAAGCTTAATTTTGATCAAAATGAAAGTGATTTTGTATTAAGATTGATATTGACCTCATAATGAAGTAATTAAACGAAACAATAGGTTAAAAATTGTAGTAATGCGATTAAGTAGATGGACCCGATAATGACCCGATCCGATACATCATTTGACCCGAATGACCCGACCCGACCCCGACCCGATATGACCCAAACCCGATATGATCCGACCCAGCTTGACCCGACCCAAACCCGACTCGGCTGACCCGATTGCCACCTTTATAACCGAGTTCGTTAATATCGGGTATAGTTATAGGCTTATAGCAGTGTCTCTCGGTATTTTTACTAAAACTAATATAAATACTACGAGTAATATCTACGGAATACATAATTTCACTACAGCAAATACATAATTTTACTAGTTGTCTCAAAAAAAAACATATCGTCGTTTCAAATCTTCATTTATATTGTACTCGTAACAAACAGAACAGTTCTGATTCGATTTTCAGTTACTGCGAATGGCAGAACTTCTTGATCAACCATATACTTCTTAAATAGCATCCGCATTGCTGTCAACGGTGAACATCCAAAATACGACATTAACCAAAAATAAAAATAGAATGATTATTTAAATAACATCCAGAGCCTTAAACTTAGTCTGCATGTCTACAAACAAGAAAAGATGCAGAAAATCTAGACATCGAGCCACTTGACCCTAGTTAGTCTTGCTGAATGCACGGGTTGACACCATTTAAGAGAGCTTGACGACAAGTATACTCAATGTAAACGCCCAAATGACAACAGCAGGGGAAGCAGTTGAATAAAGCCGGAATGACAGACCACCTGCTAATAAATGTAATTCTTCATCTCATTAAGAATTTCAGCTCCCAATGTGTCATAAAATAAGGAGGCGGGGGAAGTGGTCTTTCGAGGTAGACGAGTATAAGCAGATCGAGAGAGAATCATTCCGTCTTTATCAAATGTTGCTAGGGTTGAACCAACACCCTCGTCCGCTCTATCATAAATATATGTTTGATAACAGACTCACACACTTCTGGGGGTAATAAATGCCACCCCATCTTGCTCAATTGCCTTTTAGAGACACTTAAAACAGGCTCAAAAGGAACAAAAACCACTTCCACGTCCGGATATTTTATCTGAATCTCGCGCTGAACCACATTCAAGCTCCCGAAAATGGAATAATCGTCGAAAAAACATGTGGGGTCGTCAAAGTAAAGGAGGACATTTTTGTTGTGAAGATCAGACATAAATGTGTCTCCAAGCAATTGTCCCAGGGTGACTGATCTAAGGTCCCTCACCTTCCTTTCAACGATAACGTCCCTTGTAAAGGGATATGCATCAATCCCGTAGAAGGATGCAACATGTCTTCCCCAGAGATCCCCTATACGGCCAGCATGTGGCAAAATGATTAATTGGTCTTCCATGTCACGATGGAAGATGCGCCAAAGGGTACGACATATCTTTTCGTTGAAGGGAAATACCCACCAAGATGAGCTTCTGGAATCTTTCAAGGCATATCGTTTAACACGGTTATAAAAGGACTTGGGATCATAATGACGGTCAAAGGGGAGAGGGACAAGAACGATCTCAAACTTACGGCCTTTATCTAGACATTTCTGATAGATATCCTGAAGATCAACCATGAACCCTTCCTTAAAACCATTATAACAAAGGTATAATCCAACAGGCGTACCCTCGAGGTCAGACGTTGGGATAGACTTGTTCTTGTCACCAATTTGTAACAGAGAATCGCATTGGAGTAATTCCCCGAGGGATATAGGAGAGTCGATGGAACGAAGCCTAAGCTTGATTATCTCGTCCTCTTGGTTGATACTCTCAAAGTGCTCTTGAGTAAACGGAAATGATCGAGCTCCATAATTGTTAAGGAATGAAGAGTCTAGCTGCAGAACCTTGCCGTTTGGATGTACAGCAAGACAGGACACGGTTCGCAGAAGCTCCAGGAGCTCCAGAGTGTACAGGTAAAGAGTGTTGAATACATTGTCACGGGACTCGAAATCGAAGAAGGGTATGGCAAGGCAGTCAACTAATAACTTAGAAAAAAATCTGTTAAAATCAGCAACACCAGAATCAGTGACCATCTTGACAACCACGACCAACTTAACATTATCAGCTATCCCTTGAAGAGATAGTTCAGAGTATAATGCTTCAATGGATCGGCAGGCACTGGCTTCAGGGTCATCTTTATCATGAGGCACGAGGAAACAACAGATAAGGACGTATTTGCCGTCAAGACTAGAAATAGGAACTTTCTCATCATCTTTGGGGGACACTAGAAAGTTACGATCTTTGCTGAATAGCAAGGCCTTCAAATCAACATGTTCCCCTACCTCAATTTTAATTGTAGAAACCTCCTCTATTTCCACCTTATCCACCTCCTCCTCCACCTCCCTTGATTTTACACGCTTCTTCTTCGATGACTTCTTAGGAATCGCGTCACATGGCTTTAGGAACATTCTTTCCACCTTATCCACTTCCTCCTCCACCTCCTTTGATTTTACACGCCTCTTCTTCGATGACTTTTTAGGAATCATGTCACATGGCTTTAGGAGCATTCTTTCCACCTTATCCACCTCCTCCTCCATTTCCCTTGATTTTGCACGCCTCTTCTTCGATGACATTTTAGGAATCGTGTCACATGGCTTTAGGAGCATTGCCCCACTTGTCTTTTCTATTGACCTTTTAGGAATCTTGGTACATGGTTTTAGGAACATCGTCTCCTCTGGCCCCTTTCTAGGCATCAAAGCACTTTGCTCTTCTCTAGGCATCGTCGTCTCTATTGACTTTGCAGTCCTAGCCAGAGATAACCTGCCACATTTTTTACTATCAATCCTTCAATCCTTCAATCCTTCAATCCTTCCTTGTGCATAAAAGGAACGACTAAGATGCTGAGTTACCAAGCTCAAAATAGTAAAATTTTGTAAAAAAACTGTCGCGTGAATTAATAGTTCATTAGTTAACCATTATTTATATTATCGCTATCATTACAAATTATCTAAATTAAAATTTCATACTACTAACATTATAATATCAGGTAATAAGACTATACACCAGTTGTACGATAATATTTCGACGCTAAAACTAAAATTTGATTGAGCTTATAGATATTGATTCTGAGCTCATTACAAATTTTAAGGTCAATAATTATGCAAACAAACTCGTAAACTTCACAATAAACCTCGTAACCTTCACACTTGAGCTCAAAATCTCTATTATAAAGCTGAAAAAGTACATCATAATCTACCTACTGATAATGATAATATCAATTCAGTTTGAATAATTTAAATTATGACCTAATTATTAGTTTAGTTGATACATTACCAGGCTACCATTGAAAATAATTACTCCAAATTTGATTGAAACATAAAAATAAATATTTACAATTTTACAAAGGCAAATCAACTCTAATTGAAAATTGAAGAACTCGCGAAAATAAAAAGGAAAACGAACAATACGAATGAAAGAGATGATATTACGATCGAAACAAGAAACTGAGCAACTAGGGTTGATTGAGACAGGAGACGTGCTGTGTTGTTTGGAAATTAGGGTTTATTGGAGGAATTGAGTTTGTTAGTTGTTTTGGGCGGGAGCCTGGAGGGTAGGAAATAGGAGTTGCGGAGTAATGCCTATTTTTTTCCCCTTTTTTAACTGTATTTCACACCGAGTCGGAAATCGTATATAAAGTCTCCATCTTACCAGACCCGGACTTAATATGGTGTTTTAAAACCGCATCATATATGCAGAAGCCGCGTAATTGAAACCGTATATTCATCTTATCGTATCTGAGAATCGTATCGACAAAAAAATACTCAATAGAAATTTAATTTGGTATTACGAACACGAAACGGTGGGTGAGGGAGCTCACATAGAGTTAGCAATCGGGTCAGTCGGGTCGGGGTTGGGTCGAGTCAAGCCGGATCGGGTCATATCGGGTTCGGGTCATATCGGGTCAGCCTACTTTTTCGGGTCGGGTTCGGGTCGGCTCATTTTGGGTCAGATGATGTATCGAGTCGGGTCGGATTTGGTCGGGTCATTATCGAGTCCGGCTACTTAATCGCATTACTATAATTTTTAACTATTAAATTTACTTTTTTACTCTATTATTTCGTTTAATTACTTGATTATTAGGTCAAACGTATCAATCTTAACACGAAATCACTTTATTTTGATCAAAATTAAGCTTAATAATTGTTGGGTCATCAATTTAATCGGGTCAGTATCGGGTCGGATCTAGGTCAAGTCGGGCCTGTGATAATCGGATCACGTCGGGTTACGGGTCGCCATCGAGTCGGGTCAGGTCGGTTTCGGGTCACAATATTTTCGAGTCCTTCTCTTTGCCAAAATCCCATGACACTCCACCATTCCTCAAATTTCCCTTCTTTACTTCTTTCCAACATTCAAATCCACCCAACTTTATCAATTCAACATGTTTTTCCACATCAATTGGAGCTGTTTTAAACCCAACAAATTCTTCTGCTAAAATTTTTACTTGGGATGATGTTACTCATGTTGGTCAATTACAATCTGACCCTTCGGATTTTTTCGACAAAGTTAGAGCCTGTAATCGCAATGTGTTAACTTTTTTCTTCATAATTGATTAGTATAGTTGCGATCATTCAATGCAGTTCTCGATGCAATTTTCTTTTTGGGTCATTCGAAAACAGCCTTTTGTGTTGTGTTGTTTATATAGGAGGTAAGGCTGCGTATCGCTGTATCCCCCCTCACCTCGCAATTTGCAGGAGCCCTTCATAATGTTGCTTAGTCTTTCAAATGGGGTGGTGAATTAATGATGGTGATTAGCTGTTATTTTGCAGGAAAAGAAATGTGAATTTGTTCCTTTTATTGTTGAGGATCAAATTGTTGGATATATACATAATGGGTAAGTTGAGCTTCAACTTTTGAGTTGATTCCTTAGGTGATGATATTTTAGAAGAACACAAAGTTACGTTCTTTGATGGGCATTTTGAGATGTGATAATTGTGAAAGTAGGATTAAATTGC
Source organism: Silene noctiflora (assembly GCA_009801015.1). Classification (NCBI taxonomy): domain Eukaryota; kingdom Viridiplantae; phylum Streptophyta; class Magnoliopsida; order Caryophyllales; family Caryophyllaceae; genus Silene; species Silene noctiflora. The sequence continues at coordinate 416,725 of VHZZ01000007.1, forward strand.
TGTTGAATTTGTATTATTTGTTTTGTTTTCGAGTAACTGCTAATTGAAACATTGATTCTGATTTCTGAGTCTCTTGAGAGACGGTCTCACTTATTAAAAGTGTGAGGCGTGCTCATTTGTCTATTAAGTCGAATCATATAGTCGTCTCATTCGGAATTATGGTTTGTGGGGGTGCGGAGGCAAATTCGAGCATAGGGGATTTAGACCTATGCTCGAATCATATAGTCATCTCAATACCTCCCTCTCAAGTGTTAGGCTAAGATTTTCTTGGTTGGCTTTGAACTGTCATTCTGTGATGTTGATTTCATTGTTTACCATGCTTCATGACGCCTATGTTGACATTTGTGCAAGAGACGGATTAATTTAACATTATACTCCCTCAGTCGCAATCATTTGTTTATGTTTGATTAAATTACTCTTCACAGAGAATGAAAAACTAAACAAATCATTCGAACGGAGGGAGTATCTTTTTGTCTTCCTTTGTGTTCTTGCTTGTACTTGGATCAATTCAAAACAAACGAACCCAATGTCAGCTGGTTTGGGGAGCTTTAAACTGTGTTCTGTTTGTTCTTTTTTCGTCGTACGAATTGGTTTTGTAGTGTTTGGACGAGTCTTTGGTTTTGAGTTTTGTTTAGGTTGTCGCGAAAGATTGCCTAATTTTCTTTTTCAAGATCATGATAGAATATGGCAACATGGCTCGCTAAAGTGACCATTATATTTATTGTGAAGTAGATAGAAGTCATTCGATGAAAATATCATTATGGGTCGTCTGGCAATCTCTGTGTTGCTATTACAGCCTTACAGGGGTAGCGTTGTTATTGTTGCATCATTCCGTTTCTTCACTGTGATGAATAACGTAGCATAGTCCTGTTTAGTCGTGTGGGTCATAGTTAGCTTGTAGCCTGCACACTTGCCTATTTTTATACCTAGTTTGATAAGGAAGTTGTTTAATTCATGCATCTCTAATTATAGTGCAGCCCCATGGTATACCCTGCGGTGAGAACATGATTAAGGAATGTGAAGAGGAAGCAGGAATCCCTATATCCATTTCCAAGAAGTAACCTTCAACTTTCTTTAGTCCAGAATTATTATAAACCTCGTAAAAACTTTGATGTGTCTAATAAGATGATGTATGAAGTTTAGGAAGCACATTACTTCCTTATAGAAAGTGTTGACGGCATCTTGTGCTGTAGAGTCGAATCAGTTGGGGCCGTCTCTTACACAGATATTGATGGATATAGACTCAAGAGAGATGTTCTGTTTTGTTATGATTTGGAGCTTCCTGAAAATTTTGTTCCAAATAACCATGGTAAGCCCATGCTCTAGTATTATACAGTCAAGCTATGTTGGTTCGACACTTCACTCTGCCAGCATGCTGCGTGTCCAAATTACATCTATTCCTACATGTGCCATATTCTATGCATGATATGATCTTCACAAATTATCATGCAAGACCATGTATAGCGTACGACTGTCTTTTAATAGCTCAGACACCTCGTTTATTACTATCATTAAATGAGGTCCATACTGCTGTGAGGCCGTTGTATGCCTTACAATGGTCTTATAGGAGACCAAATGAGCTTCAGCTCTTATCATCTTGAAGAGTGAAGAGGATGCTTGGTGTTCTGAATATGATTGGCGAATGTGAATGCAACATGAGGAAATGAGAAGCGAATCACTGACTAATTGTTTGCATGTTTCCTTAAGCGACCACAAGTACTAATCTTCTTTTTCTGTTATAAACTTTGCAGATACATTTGCCCTGAATATGGTGGATACTTGAAGCTCCTTCAGAGTTTAAGGAGCGGTGATTTCTCGTAAATTTCTGTCATTAAGATCACATTATTCACATACATAAGAATCAGTTCAGTTTTGACAATCTCAGATTTAGAAAAATTGCACCATAAGAGATATTCAATCTCTTGGACAAAAGGACCCATGATGTTTTTCACTGTGTAAGTTAATCGACATATGTCTATGTTTACCCCAACCGGCCAACCCTTAATATTACCTCGCCTAACATGTCCAATACCAGACACTCTGAAATTCGAATATGTTCTCGCATAGCCATGATGGACACGGAAAGGTTGATCTCGGATACTAACATAAAAATCCGAATAGGTGGACGATATTCATGAATTAGCTTATCCGATATTTGGACACAGGCCAAACCAAATTAAACTTCTAATTGAGTTTGGGTAATATGGGGTGTAAATTTTACAAATCACATAATTTTACTAAAGTAAACGCCTGAAATACTTGTGTTTTATTTCAAAATAGGGAGAACATATAGAACGATAACAAACATTTTAGGAGAGTATCACTTAATCATGAGGTAGTGGGTTCAATCTCGCTAACGTGGATGGTTAAAATTCTTTTACTTGTAAGAACGGTGTTCGCATCGTTGTCGACAGTGAACACCAAAAAAACTTCATTAACCCAAAAAAGCTATTTAGACAAAAATACCCTCACACAATTTCCACCAAACCCTACAAAAAAAGGGCAAAAATGTCAACAAGAAAGTGAGAAACCCACCTCAACAACACTATAAAATCAACACAAACCCCTCAAAATTAGGGTTCATCATCAATTCAATTGATTGAAGGATGAGGCAAGGAGAGAAGGGGGAGTTTCAAGAGAACTGTTTGCCCCTCTCCTTTAGATAATTGATCTAATCATCAATTATTTTGTTGCCTGTGATTTCACTTACCAATTAAACAGTTCTCTACAATCCACCTTTCTTTCTTTTTCTCTTTCTTTTTTTGAGATGGTTCATCATCATCATTCATAATCATCATTCATCATTCATATCATATATTATACGGAGTATTGTACCCAATGCAAATAATAATAATAATAATAATATTTGAGGCAGTGATGATAAAATTCGTACAAAGTAGTCAAACAATCAATTTGGGGATTTAGGTCATTTTTTGGAGATTTGGTGTTCTGCTATTTGGGCTGGCAGTAGCTGAACAAGGGTAATTTTGTAATTTTACCTTGGGTCAGTTTGCTTTGCCGCCATGGTAGAACCTTCCTCCATTAATTGCTTGTTTACCTAAGTTGTTTGTTTGATGATTTGTGGATTTGAGCCTCCTCTTTTATTCTCATTTTCCAGTTTGCATGTTATTTTGAAAGATTGTTAGTTAGTAATCCTAATTTGTTTATTTTGAAGGCTAAGAAGGATCAGAGTAACTCAATGAAGCAGTCAGTCGCCAGAGAGTACAGGTTTGGCTAAAATAAACCATGGTCGAGGAAATGTTTTTTACTCATAAGATTATGGAAGAACTGCTAGAAATACCATATTCCGAAAACACCTTTGGTAGAACTAATCTCGGACACGATTCGTCTACTAGATAGTAAAACCCAGCTCACGGTTTCAGTCTTAATCTCAAATGCGGTTGTGATGACTTGATCTTCGTCGTTGCATCATAACTACATCTAACCTTACAAGGTATGTAACCATTTCAAAGTTTACTGAATAATATTCTGTCCCTGTGGTTGAAAGATTCAGGCAACTGAATTTCAATTTTTACTGAACATATTTGGTGCCGATATTATTAAGAAATATTCCTTGGCCTTTTGCAGAAGTAAGATATGGTATCAGTTCATTCCCAGCTCACAAAATCAATTTTCCTGAATTTTGTTCTACTTTTAGCACTACTACTGAAATTTGTTCCTGGCGACTCACAGTCGGATCTCCGACTTGTCGACTGGGGGTGTATCGTTCAATATGGCAACTACACAGAGAACAGTCCATATCAGGAAGACCTGAAAAGTGAAAACCCTTCTCGGAGATCTGACAACCCAATCAGCCACATTCTCCTTCCACAACTCCACTCAAGGCCGAGGCTCTATTGTCGAGGTGATGTCACCCCTAGTGTCTGTCATGAATGTGAGAAAGAAGCAGCAACATTTGTTTTACAGAAATGTACAGAAGAAAATGAAGCCGTTCTCTATTACGAGCAATGCACCATGTTTGCCGTGGCTGAGTTTGAACCTTGGATTTATGACAACTTCCGCACTGCAAATGCATCGGATCCTGATAAGTTTGAACAAATACTTTCAGATACCATTGACCGCCTGATCAATAAGGCGTCTTTTGATCATACGTCACGCAGTTTTGCAACAGGAGATGCTCCTCTTTCATCCTCTCAGACTTTGTATTGTTTAGTACAATGCACGCCTGACCTTACTAGCCGCGACTGCTATTCATGTTTTCGTTCCGCATTTGATTATAGCCGTACAGCGGATTGCTGCAGTGCACCAAGATTAAAGTTACTTATTTTTCAGCCTAGTTGTCAGGTGATGTGGGACACGACGCAATTTTACTCTATTAGACCTCCACCACCAGTCCACCACCACCACCTTCACCTCCAACTCCATCTCTATCATCACCTATAACTACACCAGGTAAAATGTTTTTATTGTTGACTCTTGCAGATTTGATGCTGCCAAGAATTTAATGCTGGTACTCTCTAGCTGTAGTTACTCAGACCCTTAAAGTACGTGCGTGCTAGAGCATCTGACTAGAGCTGACAAAAGTTGACCTGACCCCAATTGACTGAGCTGATAGGAGTCATGAAACTGTGTATATTGAGCCGACCCAACTCAAGATGGATAATTGGTTATGAGCCAGAAACCCGGCACAGCTTGAAATCATATCCCCACCTAATTGAGCCAGGACTCAACCCGCCTTGACCATTGATTTGTTTTTGGAACGGACTTCCATCTTTTTGACTTGTAATGAAGTGCCATAATTATGTGTCGTACTGTCTTCAAATAACGTTTTCAAAATGAAGTGAAATAGATTTTAACAGCTTCCGAAAAAAAGGCATTGAATACTACTTGGTTTCAGTTGGACTTCCAGTTGTTGGCGACGCACTTGCGTTACTTATCGGGGTGATTACGGTCTTTGCTTTGAGGAGGAAAAAAAAAACAGCAAAGACCAGGTAAGTAATCTAAGATGTCTGAACTGCTTGGATAAAAATATTCTTTCTTTATATAACTGCACATAAAATTATTTTAGAGGGAACCTTAAAACAAATTTAGAACCCATTGATATATGATCAGACCAGGCCACGCCGAGTAGAAACAGTTCAGAGTTTCAGACCATATCATTACATTTTTCAGCTGAACACTACATCCTTATATATGCACAAGTATATTTCATGATTTAGAAAACTGAATGGCTGATCAGAGTTTAAAAGTCGACTATGTAGTTTGGTTTTTATTTCATCCTTTTATGAGGATTTCTCCTCCCACCGAAATACTTAAACCATTATTCACTTCTAATTCACCTATAGTTAGCCAGGTGGACGGAAACACTAATGATGCTCAGCAGTTTGATATAGAGACCATAAGAAAGGCAACTGGTAACTTTTCCGATGCAAAAAGACTTGGAGAAGGTGGATTTGGACCAGTTTACAGGGTACTACTAAAGCAAATACTTTCTCAGTGATTTTTTTCCCTTGCATTAGTACTGCTGGTATAAAACTCGTAAATATTTTAATTAACATCAACACTTACAGTTAATTTGTTTTGGTAGGGAATGCTTCCAAATGGACAGGAAATCGTCGTAAAAAGGCTATCCAAAGAATCTTCGCAAGGTGACAGAGAATTTACAAACGAAGTCAACTTACTAGCCAAACTGCAGCACAGAAACCTGGTCAGATTATTGGGATTTTGTTTGGAAGGAGAAGAAAAGTTGCTTGTTTATGAGTTCTTGCCCAACTTGAGTCTTGACAGATTCCTATTTGGTAGACTACTTTAAACACATGCGGAGTACTATTTTATTTCTTTGTTCTCGAAAAATGATAAACACAAGGAAGGCTAGATCAAACTTAAAAGCGTATGGAACGTTCTTTCGACTAAATTTCATTTGAGCCGGTTTTACAGATCCAAACAACCGGATGTATTTAAATTGGCAAACACGGTTCAAGATCATTATGGGAATTGCACGCGGACTACTGTACCTTCATGAAGACTCTCGTCTCACGATTATACACCGGGATCTTAAGACGAGCAATGTCTTGCTAGATCAGGAGATGAACCCAAAAATAGCAGATTTCGGTCTGGCAAGATTGGTTAAATTAGACCAAATCACCAAACTCAAGCCAATGCCACTGCAAAAATAATTGGAACACAGTAAGTCTTAACTTCTGATGTTAAGGAAGAACCCAATAGTTTCCGCCTTTCCGAAATGTCTTGATAAATGTTCATGAAGCAGGGGATACATGGCACCAGAATACGTAATGGTGGGTGTGATCTCTATTAAGACAGATGTATACAGTTTTGGTGTCCTACTTTTGGAGATTATAAGCGGGCGAAGCAATAACTTGTTCAATCAATCCCTTGGAAGGGACAGTCTTCTTAGTCGACTAAGAAAAACCAAACCATCTATTCATCTCTGTTGAACTAATCAACAATGTTTTTTTCCACAAAATAGCCGACTCAAACACGCACCTGCTCTGTCCTCGTATAAAGTCACAATATGTCAACCAACTAATGACTGTTTTTTTCGTTCATACAGGCTTGGAGACTATGGAATGCAGGCGATGTCATGGAGCTAGTTGATCCAGCATTAAGTACCAGCGTCTCGAGAGTAGAAGTCCTGCGATGTATCCAAGTAGCACTATTTTGTGTACAAGAGGATGCTTTTAGCAGACCAACCATGGCATCCGTGGTCCTCATGCTAAGTAGCAACTCTTCAGATTTTCAATCACTTTCATGGCCTTCTACGTCATCATCAGCTTATTCTGTTACACACGACAGCAGTAGATAAAGACAATCTGAATTCGACGGACAGGACGAGCCTCTTTATGCCAACAACTCTGTTAGAAACTACCGTGCAGACTTGTACCAACGTTGATATACTACCAAACCAACTCCAACCATACATACATATATGATGTATGTCATGTGCCTAGTGTTTGAAATGAATTTGATTCCATTGCTTGGTTGAAGTGTTTGTTAAATAAAGTTGTAAGTTGTTGATTGATCTTCTTCTGTAGGTTGCTACGCAAAGTCAAGTCTGTTACATATATTGCCCATGGTATGATATTCGATGGGTACGGGATTCTAAATTGTAGGTAACACCAAAACGGACACGGACATGTGACACACATTCCATGAAATTTAGGACATGAGACACTTTATTTAAATTAATAAAAATTGTACTTTATAGTTATAAATGTTTGATTTTTTTTTTGTAAAAGTATTTTATATTAAATTTAAACACAAATTCTCATTGAGAAATGGCACTTTTCATCACAAATTGAAAACGGAAAGTATCACTCTCACAGTTTGAGAGAGTATCAAACTACTTTGCTCCGGTTAGTCAAGTTGATACAATAACTAGTATAGATCCCGCGCAGTATGTAGAGATTTATTTTTGAGGGTATGAAAAAAATTGAAACGGAAAACTAATCAAAGAGAATTGAGTAAAGTTATGAAATGTGTATTTTTATGAACGTACTTTTTTTACCGTAAAATTACGGATTTCATTTTATAATTTTCTCCAATTTTTTTAATGAATTTTTCTTTGTTATGAACCTAATAGTAAGTATGTGTTAAGTTATTTTCTAAAGTAACCATTATTGCATTGTGAAAAATTTAGCAACATATAGTCTATA
>VHZZ01000007.1:427060-464495 GCA_009801015.1 Silene noctiflora
TTAGTCACGGATGAGAATAACTAATAAAGTTCAAGGGCACAATTAGTATTATGCCATACGCAGGGGTACAGTTGGGAAAAGTGAAAATTTCAGGGACACAGATGAGAAAACCCCAAGAAAAAATTTAACTGTAATTTTTTAAAATAAATCAAAATGAAACAAAAAGAGAATTTGGGACCTTGATCAAAATGGGGTTGTTTTAGGTCAATTCAGGTCGGATTATTTTAGGTTTGTAAGTATTCGGGTTGGATTGGCTCGAGTCAGGTTATTTCAAGTTCGGGTTATTTTCGGGTGTTTAGAGACATCAATCAATATACTTGGTTGTCATACACAAATTAAATTCTCATCATTTTACAAAATAGATGAATACTTTTGTTTGGCTTCGTGGATTAAATTGAGTAAGGATCTTCTCCATTTCTTCAAAAAAAAAACAGGGTCCATCTTCTATGTATCTCCTATCTACTAAGAGATTAAGTATCCTATAAAGTTTTCCCTCGAAAAAGGCTAAAACAAATAATGAAACTATATAATTGGTAATAAATTCCTATTACATATCAATCTATACTAATTAATTGCAAAGAATTATGATTATGAGTTATGACCTTTATGTCAAAAAATGGATTTTTTTTTTCATGGGTAATAGGAAGTTTTGTAAATTAAAATGGAACAATTATTTATACACTATTATTATTCGTTTCGTGTATAACAATCACTAAAATACACATCTTATATTAGTTCAATTAATTATTTTTTCAGCTTAAATTTCTTCCTACAAATCAAAATACAAGGATAAAAATTTGAAAAACAAGTAATATTCAAAAATATAATAATTTATATATACCGTTTAAGAATTGCACAGTTCAGTATATACCACGCATCATTGAGTGGGAATTAAACTAGTTAGGGGGTGTTTGGTTTAAACATAAAAGGTAAAAGTATTAGGTATGGGTTTGGAATGAGTCAAACTCATAAGTGTTTGTTTGACAAACACATGGGTTTCATACCCATACCTCAAACCCATGAAGTATGGGTTTCTCATACCCAAGAAGGGGGGTGAGTATAAGATTGATACCTATGAGTATCAAATTAAAACAAACAAAAAAGTGAAAATTAAAATTACGGCAATATAAATGAACTTTTATATAATTATTTGATTAAAATTATCATTTTTCATGATTTTATAATATTAAAAAATATTATCTAAGATATTATAGTTTACATATTTTAACTTTATTGCATTTCAAACCCATACCTCTCGGAATTGAAACAAACACCAGGAAAGAGGAATGAAGTTCCAACCCCATACTACCTAGGTATGATTCCTGATTCTAAACCCATACCCATGTGTGAAACAAACGTCCACTTACTTATCAATGGTTAGATCTAGTTAATAGGCTGAAATCTGACCAGTGTTTAAAGGGTTGAAAATACTATTTATATCAAAAAGGAACTCCACAGTTAAGCATGCTTGTCAGTTGTCTGGTTGCAAGTAGTCTTAAGATGGATGACCTCATGGAAAAGTTTACGGGATGTGCATGAGTAAGGGCAAAATGCGCTGAAAAAGGACCGTGTTGATCTATGGAACATGTACACAGCCTCTGCGAGGTACCGTGAGTGACTGATCCACACCCAGAGTTTGGGCCAGGTGTTACAAGAATAGCGGGCAGTGAGTGTGGGACTTGGAAGGGGCTGCATGACAGGGGACAAAGAAGAAGGATGTCCGGTGGTGCACGGTGGTCAAAGTGATGCTACGTGTCTGGAGTCGGCTGGCGTGACGCATGGTTGTCGTCTGAGAAGAGCGGGTTGATTGGGTTGTCGGGGGATAAATTTTTTTTTTCTTTTTCAGTTTTTGTTGAACATAATTGGACTATGTTATTCCCTCTGTCCTGATCAATTGTTGTCCTTGGTTTTGACACAAAGACCAAAGAAAGAAGAGCGTGCTAATTACTAAATGACAAGTTGACCAAACTGAGTGTGAATTATCACATTGCTCATCAAGTTAATTATTAAAATTAAAGGACAACAATTGACTAAGACACTCTAAAATAAAATAGGACAACAAATAATCGGAACAAAGGGAGTATTTTATTATTATAAATTTCTTGTTTTTTTCTTCTTTCTTCTTCTTATTATTTATTTATTCATTCATAATTAGTTGGTTGTGAGCCCATATTTTTCGACGGAAGTAAGTGGTATTGGTGTTGAAGGGAGAGGAGGGAAGGGAGAAGAAAAAAATCAATTGGAGGGAGGGAAAAAATGACAAAGGTAAAACTGTAAAATTCATACATGAAAGACTAAAATTCGTATGTGAAAAAACACGACACCCTTTATTTATCTATCTTTTATTTTCTTTGAAAGAGATGTTTTAATCATATGACAAATGATTAGACATAGGAGGTAAAAACATTAAACCCTTATAACGTTATTTTCATTATAACCACGAGCTTTGAACCTAATATTTAAATATTTGACAGTTTTTAATTTATATATTTCTCACTTAATTTTATGTTGAATTATATTTGTATCAATTAGTCAAGCATATTTAGAAATAACAATTCTTTTAGACTTTTAAAAACATACTCCCTCCGTCCCGGTCATTTGTTGTCCTTTGGTTTTGGCACAAAGATCAAGGAAAGAGGAGGGAGCCAATTATAACATGACAAGTGGACTAAATTGAAGGTGCAAAATCAAATTACTCATCAAATGCAATCCTAAAATAAAAAGAACAACAAATGACCGAGACGGAGGGAGTACTTATATTTTTTTTGTACGGATATAAAACGAGTAAAGCCCCTAACGGCGGAGAAAAGCGCAAGAAAAAATTGGAAGAGTGAGGAAAATAAGCGGGAAAAAGAAGAAAATGAAGAACACACAAAAAAGCGAAAATATTATTATTGAGAGCTAGAACGAGAGTGTGTGTACATTTCTCTCGCTTTTTCAAGTTCATCTTCCAAAAACCCTAACAAATTCAGCAAAATTTCCATCAATATTCCGAAATTAAACACTGTTAATTGTTATTGCAGATTAAATCTATCAATGTTCGAAATGCAGTCTGTTGTACCGGAAACTTCGAATTCAGGCAAGTCCGGATTCGGAACCGTGTTGCAATCTTCCGCATCACGGAACTGTAATCAGAGAGAAGAATTCCGCGATTATGCTAACAATGTCGAGGTTCGATTATACTTTTCGCTAGATTCATTTCAATTATTTGTGTTTTTCTGTATGATTGGTTCATAAATTAGGGTTTAGGTGAATTACGTGAGTCTTTTGATGAATGAGTGGTTTCTGATTAGTTTTTTTTCGAGGTAAATGATGTAGTGGCGGAATCAGAATTTATAGTTAGGGGAGCCGAGAAAATTCGCCGAGCTATTAATGCAATAACATAAATTTGATTAAAATTCGAAAATTGATTTGTTTTTTGAGGTTAAGGATGAAGTGCCCGAACCAGAATTTACAGTTAGGGGGAGCCGCCAAATTTTAGGTGGAAAACTAGTAAACAGTAATACATTTAGATAAACTAGAATTAAACTCGAAAATTTTAATTGAAAGTTTCAGATTTTAGAATGTGAATACTCACTAAGTTGATGATCGAGTGAGCTTATCAATGTACGATTATATATATGAGATGGTTTATGACAAGCGAAAGTGAAGCTAATAAGATGAAGAAGAGGTAAACAATTGCAGTGGCGGAATCAAAATTTTTAATTAGGGGAGGTGAGAATGTTTAGGGGGACAAACTACTAATGCATTCAGATAAATTAGAATACAACAACAACATCAAAGCCTTAATCCCAAAATGGTTTGGGGTCGGTTAAAATGAATCATCCTTCGGATAAAGTAGAATAAAATTCAAAAATTTCGACATAATTTGACAATTTTCATTGTTCAGGGGGAAACTGCGGTTGTTAGCCCCCTAAAGAATCTGAAATTGTGAATACTTTCTAGGTTGATGGTTGAGTTAGCTATGAATGTACGATTATATATGGAATTGTTGCTGGCAAGCTAAAATGAAGAAGTTGTAAAAATTTGTAGGTATGGAGCTTAATATGTTCCAAGTATGAAGAATAAGGAGTTAGTTAGTTATATAAATAGAATAATGATTGTACAGCTGATTAGTTGCTTACTAGGAACTAGGAAGATTGGAGCCGGTCTAGCTACGATGAGAATCAAATATGGAGAGAAATTAAGATTAGTATCCTTTTTAGTTCTTAGTCACTGTCGCTCTCTTAAGTCTAAGAGAAGATGAAGGTTTTTTCATTACTTTGATCAGTATTCTGTCAAAGCTTGGAAATGTGGAATGTATGATTTCTTCAAATGGAGGATATACTCTTACTTTGGCGGTTAGTAAACTCGTTGACATGGCTATTGGTGGATTGTTAGACTCTATCCCTTGAGCAGTTCTAAATAGAAATGTGTTAGGCAAAAGCATTCTCAAACAATTACTTGGATAGGAGCACCCTAATCGCACTTCACCTTCATTGTCGTTGCCGATGAAACTGTTTCACAAGTTTGTTTACTTCGTTTCACAACATAATGTAGTTTATCCTTACTCACTTTAGCAAGTGGTGGTTATAATGGTACGTAGTTCAGGCTTAGCCGGACCATAGAAGTCACAGAGTCACAGCATTTACTCAATTTTGAGTAAATGTATCACTGTCAAAGCATGCCAAATAATTTTTGGGTGACAATATATGCCATCATTTTCTTAAAGACGACACCGATGCTTATAAATACAATACACCCCTCTACAAAACTCCATCAGACTTACTTATAGTTCATAATACCATTAATCTTACCACAATTCCCAAAAGTAAAACTAGTTCTATTGAATTGTATACATTTTTCAAAATATCCCCAACGGAGTTTGAGATATATATACAGCTCAATGCAATGGAGGAAGTATTTTTCTTGTGAATTTTAGCTTATACATACATGGTTTTAAATCAGTTTGATATCGACAAAAAGTGAGACCTGTGATTGCACTTCAATTCATTAAAGGATAGAATCATATAGGAGCTACCTCCTTGGTGTAGTTGGTGTCGGTTAGTAGGCATCCGTATGGCTGGCAGAAGCGAAAAGTTAGTTTAAGATTATAATCTGCCACGTGAAACTGACCTTACACGGACAAATAGTTATGGCTTTATCGTTACTTCAATGATGTTGAAACCTTTGTCCTAGTGTTTTATTCACGTAATTTTGTTGTTGTGAAATTTAGCTTATACTTGATCCTTATCATTGTTGTTTCAACAAAGGCGTGCACTTTCAAATAAATTCTATTTAGGTTGAAGGGTCACTTTTTAGATATAGTTGCAGTCACTTTTCTGTTATAGATACTCCCTTTAATTTATTTCCAAAATTCTGAATCTCTATTGATGTCCTATGTAATTGTGATGATCTCAATTTGAATTTTATATTTGTCAGGAGGCAAGCTTGGTACGACTTGTGTTGAATGCATTGCAAGGTGTTCAGTCGGCCGTTGTTGGTATTGAACAGGTCTCATCATTGTTTTGTGCTGAACTTGCTGACAGATCTCCTCATCGAATTCCTACTATATGGAATAGATCTTTGAGCACATATGGACTGGGGAAAATGCTCAAATCCATTGGGTATACTGGCTCCATAGTTGTTCTCCTTCATAAGTTTGTAGACTTTTTTACCTGTTCAAGTTTGGAGGGGACTCTGAATGTGAAACAACCGGTCGAACAAGCAGATGCAGTGGGGCATGCTTGTGAGAGAGAGACTGCTGAAGGTCCACCGTTTAGCCTTGTTAATCAGGCATTTGCTGTTGCTGTTCGAACAGTTTTGGAAGGATATCTATGTGCATTAGATACATTGAATGCGTCAGTGCATTTGAGGCGTTCTTTCAATAAAGCCACCTCAGTGACAAATGCTACACAACGAGGTAGTCTCACAAGCATCTCACATTCTGAAGTTACACTACTTGAGATTTATTCACACACAAAGGAGTTGAGATCCCGAATTGAGAGTCTTGGGCATCTTTGCGGCTTATGTGATTCAGCTCTATCTTTCTCACTAGTTTCGTTTGAAGATTTGATTGCCCAAGGAGTCACAAAAATCCATAGCTTTTATAAGGGAGGGAATTTACTCACTTATTTGTATAGACAACTGCAGGTGAGCATTGACTTTTGGAGCTTTATATTCTTTTTCATCTTTTACCAGTGTTACCAATATTTGGGCAATTAATTTTTTATAACTCGTATTATTTTGTGAATGTGTTTCTCACTAGTAAATCTTTGCATTTGGTTCCTTCTTATTGTATTGGTTGTTTTATTTTTTTCATGATATGATTATTAGGGTAGTCATCTTTTAATGGCATTTTCCCTAGTAATCTTGAATAAACTTTACAGGTTGTTGATCCAGCACACTGCACTCTTCTCAAGTTTCTGTTTTTGCGCTCACTTGAGCCATATTGTACATTCGTTAGGTCATGGATATATGAGGCCAAGATAAGTGACCCATATGGTGAATTTATAGTAGAATATGCAGCTGCTCCACCATCTCATCTACCTAATAAAGCTGGCACTATTGACTTCCAGTTGGCAACTATTAGGGTAATATTTTCTAAAAATATTAAATTTGGATCTCTGAATGGAAGAGTCCAGTTCTGTGGAATTGATGTACATCCGGCATTTCTTCCAGGACCAAGATGGAGCTGTTATTCCTTGTTTTCTAGATGATGTTTTAGTTCAATTGCTGAGAGCTGGCCAGCAACTCCAAGTAGTTATGAAATTACTCCGTCTTTGCAATTATGCTCATACTGGAGAAGATAGTTTTGAAGATATTCTCCCGAGCTCGAGTGACTTTCCCATACATAAAGTTTCAGGCTATCCGTTAAGTTTTAATAAAGGTGAAATTGAGGCCATTGTACTTTCAAGGAAGGAGTTCTATTCTAAGATGCATGTAAAACTTGAAATCTTTATGGACACTGTCGACATCAATTATCGACAGGTAATCTCTTGCTCGCTAGTTGCCATATACGATCAGGTTTTTTCGTCATGAATTTTTTTTACTATCGTAATTTAAAAACGGAATTACTTTTTCACATACGAACTTTACTCTTTCACATACACTTTTACATAAAGTTTCCATATCATACCCTTTTCCTAAACCAAACCTAATCAAATTTACTCTTTTCYCTAATATCAAATTTAATTGTTCTAACAAATTGAATAATGGATTACAATTCTCCAATTAGTGAATCAATTTTGTTGTTTGACAATTATTAATATCTTTTGTTGAAATGATTATGGTTTGTTAATTAGGGAAATTAATTGTTTATCAATTTTTATCAACAAAGGCCTGGTGGTTTGGGGTGGTTGACGTTCTCGATGTTGGACGGTGGGTGGTGCTCGGCGTTAAGGGATGGTGCACGGCGTTAGGGGTTGGTGTTTACGGGTGGTGTTTGAGGGTGGTGCGTGAGGGTAGTTGCCGCATTGGCGGTGTGTGAGGGTGGTGCGTCTGGCTGTCTGGGCGTGGAGGCTAGGGACGGTGGCTTATGGTGATCGGCTGGGAATAGGGTGATGGTGGTTAGGTGGGGTGAGGTGGTATCTGTGGTGTTGTTGGTGCGTATGTTGTACTTGTCTGCATTGTTGTTTTGATTGTTTTTTCTTTTTCTTTTCTTTTATTTTTTTTATTTTATTTTAATTCATGATTAGTTCCGAGCAATGTCGGCCGGCGACATGGCTGACTGGAACAAGGAGGGTGTTGAACGGTGGTGGTGTTGGTGGTGAAGAGAGATGAGGAAAGGGAGAAAACAAATTAATTGGGTGTGGGAATGAAAAAAATGATAAGGATAAAATTGTAAAAATTGTATGTGAAAGAGTAAAATCCGTATGTGAAAAAGCACGTCCCTTAAAAAATCATGGATTTTCCCATGCTCCTTATCTTACTATTTTGTAGTTGTTTGCCAGTCCTTCAAGTATGCTTATAAAATATGCTAGGTGCACAACTTTTATCTAGAAAATAGCGTTCATTTATTTATGTTTTCTATGGGATTTTGACCTGATCTGTGCATTTTCTGTACTCAGGCTTTTATGTGTGGAAGTTCTATGGTCGAGTTTTTATTTTGACAGACTTTATTATAGAGCATGTCTTCTATCCATAGGGTGATCCTGGCATATTCTTTTGCTTGATATGGAGTAATGATTTCCATTTCTTATTTCCAATATCCCATGTTTTAGACTAGCTTCCTCAAATTTTACATAATTGTATATTATCAATTTCTTCATCATGATTCATGATTTCACAACTTAATATTTAATTTTTGGCAGGTAATTTTGCATGATGCGGTTAACTTCTATAGCAGTTATAATACTGGAAATATTGCTCAACACTCATCCACTTTGGATGAGACATGGGGTCTTTCGCCTGCTGTAGTTGAAAGCAATTCTGATCAGTAACTCTCTTCCGCTCTCTCTGTCTCTGTCTCCGTCTTCATACATCTCTTATATATATACTCCTTTTATCTATCTCACACCACTGAGCCTCCCTAGTTTCTGTATCCATGTATGCAGCATGTTATTGGACTTTTGACATCTCTATTCACATGTTGGTATTTAGTCCTGTGACTCATAATTTGCCAGACTCCTCTAGTGGTTAAATAAGTTGGCACTAGTTGTAAACAGACATTTTGTGGCAAAGGCAAAAGGCATCTACACTCTAGATGGTTTATTAGCACCTCAATTCGAGACAGTTAGCTTACATACCCCATTTTGTGATGAAAAAAATGTTCTATTTATCACACACATATTCGTCTTTTTTTTTTGTTATACAACATTACCCCCTTGCCTCAATGGCACCCGCAAATTTCGGGGTAGGGAGAGGGGGGGTTCGGATGCACGCAAGTACGCAACCTTACCTGTGTGTTAGTAACACAGAGAGGCTGTTTCCGAATGATCCAAGATAAAATTGCATTGAGAACTGCATTGAAGTTCTGCTACTTCACAAGAGCGTGAAACAGTCTTTTTTTTTGTTATGCATTGAATTTTTTTCCTTTGATTTAGGGCTCCTGAGAGCATGGATTCAGAGGCCGGTAGCACTGGTGATGATTTTTCCTATGCATTAGAGCTCGGAGAGTCGTCTGAATGTTCATCTACTGACAGTTCAGATGAGCAAGTTGATGCTGCACATTCGCTTGATCCTCGTGATAGTTTGGCTTGTTCTACGCAAAACAAATTATTTTCTTTGGTTTTCTCTAGTCTCTCGCCTGAGAAAGCTTCACAAGAACCTAACAAAGTGCACGAAGCATCCTGCTTTCAGAATCTTTCTGCAGATTTTTCGGGAGAAAGTGTACTCAGTAAAGATGATGTTTCTTGTGGAGAGTCATTAGAGCCTTCTAGATCATGGTTATCCGAGATTCAATATGCAGGTGCCCTGCCCAATTTGGGATGGCCAGTTGGTGGTCTTTATCAAAACCCTTTAAGCGTTAAAGAGAGGTGTAGATACGACAAAGGTCTGATTAGTGGTGTGGATCTGTGTAGCATTCCCGGCGTTCAAATATTGGAGAAAGACATTCCATGTTCTGATGTCGGGTCTGCACTTGAGCACATAACGATAAGCGAAACATTTAATGAAGCTAAGTTTTCCTCGAATTCTTTTCTCTTACAATCATGGAATGCTAAATATCCAACCAATCTGCTCAGTATGAACCCTATGCTGACAAAAAATCCCTTTCTTCAAGATGTGACGAAAGATAATGAGAAGTCTGGGCACACTTCAAAAGTCAGCAAAAATTTCCCCTATTTTGATTTTTCGAAAATTACCAACCCTCTAAAACTTTTTGAAGAACAGATCTCGTCTTTTCAAAGGTTCCATGATGGAACTAATGTTATTTCCTCAGCTGATTATGGAACTACTGGAGTTGCGAGAGTAGATAGCTCTGACAAGACAATGAATGTAAGAGATGGTACTCAATTGGACAATGATCAGTTTGGTTGCTCAGGTGCTTCATTGAGCTTGAAAAACAATGAAAGTAACCATTTGGAAAAACCATGTGGAGGGAGTAGTTGGCAAGGTTTGCTCCATTCCCACAATAGTTATGGTGCTACTATTAAGGAGCTGGAAAATGGGACAACTGCCAATTTTGATATGCCGCTTGATTTTATTATTGACAAATGCCTCCTGCAAGAGATCTCGTTACAGTATCCTTTATAGCCATATTTTTTTTTATCACTGAAGCATTCACAATGTTAAAGCTTTCACTTGCTTGACACATAGGGTTATCTGTGAGTCTCTCTTTCATTTGTAAGCTGTAGGTACTTAATGCACAGAACTAATGACAACTAAAAAGTAATGATTAGATAGAATTTTCTCATCTGTATGGCCTCTTCCTTTTACTTAACCATATCAGATATCATTATGTAAGCAGGTTCTGTATAAGATTGCTGGAAGGAGGATTTGCATTGCAGGAACACTTTTGTGCACTACGACGGTATCACTTCTTGGAGATAGCGGACTGGGCAGATTTCTTTATTACATCTCTTTGGCTTCATGTATGTGCTGTTAACTCATTCCACGTTGCACTGTATAGTTTTATTTGATAATGGTCAACTATGTGCTTTCATCTTATCGGCTATTTATTCATGTAAAGCGGAAATGGTATCCTACCGAAGCAGATAAAAAGATTCCAGAAATTCAAGGGCTACTCGAGTCATCCATTCAGAGGTCTTCATGTGAAAGAGACCATAATAAGGACCGCCTTTATGTTTACGTGAAGGATTCAAGCCAGACTCCTGTTTCAACTCCTGGAGTTGGTAAGTTTCTTACTTTCACCGAAAGATCTGATACCATGATTCCAACATCTCATTATATAATGCACCATGAGTTCTTTCAGTTGATAAAATTCTCATCAGAATTGCACTTTTCAGGGCTGCACTCCTTTGATTTTATAGGGCTTGGTTATAGAGTGGACTGGCCAGTCAATATTGTGTTGACCACAAGTGCATTGAGTATTTATGCTGAGATATTCACATTTCTCATTCAGCTGAAGCTTGCAGCCTTATCGTTAGCTGATGTGTGGTGCTCCTTGAAGGTACTGATTTATGAAGCTTCTATTTTGATCCTAAACTTAGGTGCATGCTTGAAATAGATTGTATTGTGAAACAAAACAAAAATGAGTATGATTTTCGTTTAATTATTGCTTTAGCTTCATTTGCCTCCACTCTTTCGAAGTTGGCTACTCCTATATTCTTGTAATACTTGTTTTAAATTCATTTGCCTCCACTCTTTCGAAAATGGCTACTACTATATTCCTATGCCAAATTTTGTTCGTGTAGTTTAGGTCGTTAGCATCTTTTGTTAGAGCCAAAACCTTTATATGGAATAAAGTGATTGTACCAGTTCTTTTAGGCCATTTAGTGCTTAATAAATTTCTCTTATTCTGCTCGTGATTTGCAGTTGTAGACAATTAGATTCTGATCAACAGCTCAAATAGTCTGACCACTGTCTTATCTATTGCATCCTGCATTTGTATTTTTTGCAGGATTTTAGGCATCTGATTAGTCAGAATTGTGATCCTCATCAGGTGGCAAAGAACAAAATAAGTTACCTTTTAAAATTAAGGTAGGCAAAGATTTTCTGAATGTCTTGTGATTTCATCTTGTAAAGTATTTTTTTGTATTGACTTATAATTTCTCATATATTGTCCACTGAATCATTTCATCACGAGCCTTTAAGATTACGGTAGTCTAGTCTGGGTACCTTTTCGTAATTTTCTTGTATTTGTGCTCCGGGCTTTTCCATTTCCAATGGGGCCAAAGACCCCTTATTGCGTGGCACTGAAAAATGGTTTCCGGGCTTGTAGTCTAATTGTGAGCCTGTGAGGTAGCAATCAATCAATGCTATTCTCTGCACAATTTTCATATCATTCGGAAACCATCTCTTTGTATTTTCACTGCAAGAGTAAGACTAAATATAGCCGCACCCCTATCTCACCTATGTTGACACTTGAGCGCCATTAAGGCAATGGACCTTCGGCAATGTTGTATGTGCTTCTATTAATGATGTCCTACATGAACTTAATTATTCTGTGGTTAGTGTGGTATTTGTTGTCACTGATTAAGGTTGGATGTATAGTGTCAACTGTCCAATGCATGCAGCCATAACCTTTTTTTTTTTTTATAGATGTTTCTTCTAGTTTTCTATTGCCACCGGTCACAAATTTGCACTCTTCTGGAAGTATGAGCTAGAAGTTCCCATCTTGTTCACTATCCTCTCTTTTGGATGTTTTTTCCATTTCTACGTGGTTATAAATTTTCTGACTCTATCTTTGTGACAATCTATATGCTTACATTAGCTGAAACTCTACATTCAGAATTTCACTTGATGTGATTTAAGGAAAGATGGGAGTCGTAGGATATAAATGGAATCACTTCTTATTGTTGCATCAGCATATTAAATTATTTTTCGCTAGTTAATTACTTAATTTGATGTGCAAATATTTCAAGCTCAACTATTGAGTTGTTAGTCTTAACAATATTGTAACATCTACTTTGCTTTTGTGTTTCAGGCACCAAGTTAATCATTTTGTATCCACATTGCAGCAGTATGTTCTGTCACAGTTGTCGAACGTGTCTTGGTGCAGATTCTGCGACTCCCTTAAGCACGAGGTTTGAGTTAATTTATTAAATATGTTTTTTATTTTTTATATTTTATTTTATACTTCTGGTATGTACATCTATTTTTATCTTTCCCTTTTTGATGGATAAACGGGCGAAACAGTATTGCTATTTTGATACAATGGAGGATGTGGGATTTGATTTCATTGGAACCAAAGATGCTATTCTTCTGTTTTGGAATATGATGTATCAAAGCAAGTTGCCTCGTTGATATGCCTATGGTTGTTATATTAGGACGGAAGTCTTGATGCAGTTTTAATATGGTTCATCAGCCTCTCTGTTCGATATGGAAGTGTTCTTCTTTCGGTTATGGTGTGAATGTTGGTTCATTTGAAATTCGGCAACACAAAACAAACTTATTACTTGAAATATCTGGTTTTCATAGATTTTCAGACCTAAAAGTTGGTTTGACTTAATGAAAAAGTGAATTGACATAGAAGAATAGGACTTTAGCACGTGATCTGACCTGGTTCTATCTGCAAGTCTGCAACTTTGACCTCTCTTGGTTGCTAATTGCAGGTCAAAGATATGATGGATCTTGAATCTGTTCATAAAGCATATTTAATGGAGTCATTGCGCATGTAAGTAGAATTTTTGACCCTAGATTGCTGTAGGAAGGTTTTCTTTTTCTTTTCTTTTTTTTCTGCCAAGGGTTAGTTTCACACTGTTATACTTTGGAACCATCTCTCAAGACACTCACTGCCAATTACGATAGGAAAAAAAAGTTAAGAGGCAGAAGTTCGATTGACTAGTTTGCGAAGGCAAATAACAGGATAACAGATCTTCGTGACTTGAAGATTACACTTGATGAGATTCTTTGGGGGCATGATTTCTCCCTTCTAATTTTGTCAGTGCCTTCACAGATGTTTCCTATCTGATGAGATGCAGTCCATATCAAGCAACATGGAGAGTATTTTGCAATGCGCTCTAGATTTTCGATCATGCCTTACTAAAGGGGCTGGAGATATTGACTCTGACTATGATTCACAGATTAACATTTCTCAGGTTCATTGTACTCTTCACTGTGTCCATCTCCTCTTTTAACAACATTATTTCACCGCCTCAAGGGACTCCCACAAATGGTGAGGTAGGGAGGGGTAGGAATGTAGGATGTTTGCAGCCTTGCTGCGGTAATAACAGTACAAAGGGGTTGTTTTGAATGACCCATAATGAAACTTCCATGGAGAATTGCATTGTTACTTCACAAAAAAAAAAAAAAGCATAACAAGTTTTGTGGACCATTTTGTTTTAGTCTTTCGTAACCCAAAACCAAAGAAGAATGGGTCCGTCATCTCCTCTTTGACTTTGAATTTTACGTAGTTCTTTAGGTTGATTTTGTCGGGTTCTGTTGTTTGATTTCAAGTGTTACTTCTTGGCAATCCCTTTACGTCTGGCTGAAATAAAATCATCTATTAGAAAAAGTTTGCCGAAGTTAATCCTTTGATAGTTGTTCAAATTTGATGAAGTAGCGGACTGATATTGTTTTTCATTTATCTAATTTGCAGGCACTTTTGATAAAGAAAACATTTGACAAAAATATCAAAGAATTGCATCTATCCTATCTCAAATCGCCTAAGCATGGAGAATTTGGGCTTGCGCGTTTTTGGAGCTGCCTAAATTACAATGACTTCTACTCGAATGTTTGGTTTGATACTCCTCATCAGAATCTCTTCCATACATGAATGCTTACAGAGTTCGTCTCTGTAATTAATGAGCTGAAGGAATATCCATCTTAATCGGTTTTGAGGTAAAATCTGAAATATGGGCGGCTTTTGACAACAACTACTAGCAGTTCTTGCATACTTTCCACAGGATCCGGGTTTTTGAAGTGAAGCATGCTGTTGTGGAAAGGAGTCTACAGAGTTGGTAGTTTTCAATTTCGATTCATGTCTGCTGCACTACTACATTCAGGCGTTAGACGAATGTCATCAAGACACTAACATGTGTAATTGATTTAATTATCCCATAATATAGTTACGTTATGTTGTAAATAATGAAAGTAAACTCTTTTAATTTACCGGGAAAGTGAAAAATGTTGATTAATTATAAAATGAACCTAAGATTCTGATGAAAATGTATTAGTCCCCTTCTGTATTGCGCAGGACTCTCATCGGAAAATTTTGCGTGAGGCAATGGAGTAATGAACAAGGTATGCAAAAATATTGTAAAATGATGAGCGTTGATTTCAAAAATAAATAAATTAATATTGCGAGTTTGCGACAACAAAATGATTCAAATGAAGAACAATCGACAAACTGAATACTCCAGTAAATGTAAATCCAAGATCATCTATGATACTGGTGGATATAATGACAGACTCAAATAGACTCGAGGCTTTCAAAGTTCAAAGTTCGAACTGAGGAATTTATTAAACCTGCAATTCTTTGATGCTTGGCTCCAATGGTTCGAATATGGTTTCTACTTTGTCAATGTCGACCTCCTCCACTGTAGGCGGGTCCCATTTTGGGTTCTGCAAAATCAAGACGAAATTATTCAAGTCGGGTATGGAAACCATTTAGCCATATTAAACTTCTTCGAACATTAGAGGGCGCCAACATGATATAGTTTGCAAAAACCAAACGTAAATAAAATTAGTACAAGGAAACCATATGGTCCATATCTAGACTACCGTGCATATCAATGGTACTCTGAGAGTCTTGAGAGTCTTTGATAGCCAGATAAACATGCAAATATGCAACGATAACGGAAATCTACTGTTATAGATTTAGATTAGAAATTCTGATGTTTAACTTTCTAGCCAGATAAACATGCAAATATGCAGCAACGATAACGGAAATGCAACTAGTCATTTTTAATACAACTAGGTCCGACAGCTTTCAGTTGGTGCAAAATAATTTGAAAATTGCCCTAGACGACGGTATAAGGCCAATCCATTGGCAATAGTTCAACTTTCAACTAAAACTCGTTAAATAGACAACATATGTTTAGTCGAGTAATTTTTTACTTAAATTCGTTCACCATAGAATATCATGTTATGAAAATAAAATTGTAGGTGTAATCTCATTATGGAAAGTCTCACACTATAGGATTACTTCATAGGAAGGTGGCTGGCAGAAGGTTTAGCGATGAACGTATAAAAAGTTTTACATAGAACAAACCTGATCCTTGTCGACCAAGACTGCTCGGACACCTTCAGTGAAGTCGTTTCTCCGTGAAGACCTCAGAGCAATTCTATACTCGAGTTTCATCACTCCACTCAGCTAAAGAACATTCAATCAACGGTAAATACAGCAACCAATGATAAAATGCAAGGGTATAAATTCCAACAAACTATACTCGGACTCGGTTAGAGTTATCTAACTAGAGGAAAAACTACAAAAAGAAACGCTACTCAAACTTGGATAAAGGTAAGAGATATGGGCCTCCAAGTGTCGTACTCGACTATTTTATGATAAATTCTTTATTTTTGGCTTATAATGAAATGTTCCAAGTGTAAATTAATGTAAGATTGTGGAGAATCACCGTCAGCGCAGGTTAAAATTGCAAGAAGCTATGAAATTCAGACTTGATTAGAGGTATCATGTCTATCAGACATGAAGTGTCCAAGTGTCCTAGTCAACACCTTTATGAAAATTTTCGCACTTGACTTAAAATAAAGTGTCCCAAGTGACATACCATGTCTGACTGTCGAGTGTCACAGTTGAACACGTAGGCAGAAGATGTGTTATTCAGAGACTCGAATAGGGCTAGCAACCACGTGTGCATGTTCAAGTGCTGAACTCTGATATTTAATGAAAACTTCTCTTAATTTATCTTAAAAAGAAGTGTTCAGGTGTGTCGGATTGTCGAGTGTCACTATCACCATGGGTATGATAGGTAATATGGACAGTTGGACTAACATAGGAAAATACTCACTTTAGACATATCAGAATCATTACTCCTGCAGCCTGATGCCACTTTAGCAAAATACTTGTGTGTTAAGCAGAGGGAGAATGGAGCTCCTTTAGCCAGCGCTTCCGATGTCTCTTTGGCCCATCCTGCCACTACAGGTTTAAAACCCACAATTATGAAAGCAAAGATAAAATGTGTTAACTATAAAGATTACCATGGGGAAGTTTATGAGTAAAAGCTAAGGTAGCCGACTACAAGAAGATACACTTAAGTACGCATACCCATGATATCAGAGTTCTCTTCCTGCCTTTTCAATTCCTCGACTATCTCGCCAACTGACTTGTGTGCTTCAAAGGTAGAAGCAATGTGAGGCAGAAGCAACTTCAGCTGCGGTTCAAACTCTGGCTGGGTACTGAATTTTGAAAGCAACATAATAATATCCTCATTTGGATCCGCCGAACTGTCAAAAGAATCAAAGAGCTATTCAGAAATGATAATCATAAAAAGGAAAATCTAATCCCACTTAATCTCAGATGGGGGTGAAGTAAAGAGTGATGCGAAGGGATAAACAAAATACAAAAAGAAGAGCAAAACTCTAACTAATGTTGGTCGACATGCTTGCCTACATCCAAGGCTTGCTGAATATCTAATTACAACCAAATTTGAAATTTCCAAACACTTCTAAAAAAAAGGGGATCAATGAGCAGGGTATACATACAGAATAGATGCGAGTAAAGTGTCTTTGAAAGAACCAAGGTTTCCTGATGGCACATAATGAGTCCCAAGTCCTACGTAGAGCGCATCAGCTGGATTAGATATTCTTTTCCCAGTCATACCAAGATAAGCACCTGTATGGGGACATAAATAGTTCACTTCACTCGGACTGAAATATTTATTGCTGAAAGATTAAAAAAATACCCTGTTTCATGCTCTATGGTATCTATTGTATGTAGTTTTTGAAAATGTTCCACTATCTGCAATCTGCATATTGATCAAATGGGGACATCAACAATAAAAACTAGGGGGTCAAGATTTGAACCCCTGAACCAACAAGCTGTAAAATTCCCCTGTAGTATTGTCTGAACACAATCTTAATTGTCTTATTCAGCACGATGAATACAAAACTTAAAACTCAGGAATCAGGAGGGAGACCACTAACGTGCCCTTCTAAGGTCCACCAATGTATCCCGTACTAGCCAACATCTCCGAAGTCTTGCAGGAGAAAAAAAAAAAAAACTAACTTGCAACGTCTTTATTCCTCCCTATTTATGTGCCACCTCTAATTCTCTGTGGCATCTCCTACCTTTCTTAACAATCACATCAACTACTCATTTAAGAGCTTTGTTGCATAACCGTAAAACATTCATAGATGTGATTAGAAGTGAGAAATAAAATTTTCCTTGTCTTTGGCATCAATTTTAATTTTGCATCACAGAAAAGGGTGGTCGAGGAATGATGCTGGTGAAAAAGTATACATACTCACGTACCCAGTGATCCTTCTCCGGGACTGTTTGCAGCTATGTATGAAAATCCCACATCAGGGAACAAACCAATGGCATTTTCTGGCATTGCAAGAAGAGTTCTCTGAAAGGAAAAATAATTGTGCAAAGAAACATCAGAATTTGACTTCCACAATAATTAAGGTGCATAATAATTACAGAAAGCCCTATTACCTCTGTCACGATGCGATACCGACCATGGCCAGATAATCCAATACCAAAACCCATGGTTATGCCATCCATCAAGCTTATATATGGCTTTTTGTATTCAGCGATCTTGCATATTAAACTATACTCCGTAGTGAAAACCTGCCAATATTTACAACCTTTTAAGTTTGAAACAAACCACAACCTTAGCATAAACTGTACAATTAACAACAATAACATGACCCTAGTGCCTCAAAGGCTCCCGCAGATAATAAAGGAGCAAGACGGTTATCCCTTACCATAGCCTTACACGTGTTAAATAAAAGCAAGTTGTTCACAAATGCAAACAGAAAAGCACAAGTCTTAACAAGTTGTATCAGTGATAAAAAATACTTCAGTTACGTAGTGCTCTGTAGTGAATAAATTCTTTCAGGATTAAGGGAGACACAGAATAGATATTAGTGAGTGCCCCCTTCAGTCCTCTTTAAAATATCAAACAGTTGTATGAAAGCCCATGCAGAAAAGAAACCTCCCTCCCCCAAGTCCCACCTGCATGAATAGATCAGCTAAACTCGGAAGTACTGACCAATGAACATTGGAGGTTGCCGGTTAAAAAAATCTTCCAATTGAATATCAAAATGATAGCGAGCTTTTTATTGTAAGGCAGCAGTCTTTCTTTGCAAATTACAACGCAATTTTCATTATGGTCATCTAGATACACTCTCTATGTTGTTAACAGGGGGAAAGGCTGCGTACACCCTCCTCACCCCTCACCCCACCATTTGCGACTTGAGGCATTGGGGTGATGTTCTTCTTGCAAATATTATTGGCAGCAGAAACAATATACTCACGAAGATCTATCACTCTGACGCAATCCACTGGTAACAAGCCACAAACATCTAGCAATCTAAGAGTTCAAATAAACAGAAACAAAATTCTGCACACCACAGTGCATTACTTTATTGACGGATTGACATAATCTCAGTGACAGATTATCACACAACTTTTTGTTTAAGCGGGAGCTAATAGGGAGTAACATTTATAGACCAAAGACAACTTACAAGCCAGGACATCAGCCTTACAAGGTATACCTTCTAACATCAGAAGCAAGTATATCAGTGGTTTAAGAGATTCTACAAGCTGAAGGAAAAAAAATACGTGCATCAAATGTAACATTGAACAATTAACATGTACTTCAGTACTTTTGGGAAAATCGTAGTTAGCACCTGCTCTCTACAACATCACTCAGCATATAAAACTTGAACTGAAATCACACAAGACCTTGATCACATCCGGCAATGTGTTATGGACAACGATATGCTTCACGTCACCACCTGCAGATTAACTTATGATTCAGGTAATCAATTGAATGAAATGGACAATCTCCATCCACTAGATAAAACCAGAGAAGAACATATACAAACATAGAACCTATAAGCAGGAATGATCGACCAGGTCTCTTTCCTAACTCCTAGGATCGTATTGTTCTGACTCCTGACATAGCTGAGGTAATAATTTCGGAACTATGATAGCAATAAAAACTCAGACAAGATGTGTGCTTTTGGCCTTTCAAATTTTGGTGACAAACACTTAAATATCCATTCTTGCATTTTGCACATTTAAGTCGCCTTAAAATCTTATGAGTTGCTGATCTATGACAATGGGACCTAACGCAAGAACGACTACAGATAAGAAGATTGAGCTCCTATTAACCAAGAAAGTTCAAAATCAAGATTAGTTACATCAGAAATTGTTTTCGGTTTTTACCAGCACAGAAAGCACGAGATGAACTACTGTCAATTAGAACACATTTCACCCTTGGATCATCTTCCCACTGGTCAAGAAAGCTTTTGTACTTTGTGTCCATATCTGCAATCAAATTGGATGAAGGTGCATTAAAACAAAGACAAAAACCTTCCATTACATCTCATAATAAGACAACAAAAATAAAGTACTAAGTTTGGAGTGTGAGGTCATGGGTAGGAACTAGTTTTGGTCTTCTAGAAGCTCTTTTAATTATACTTGTTGTGCTGTTGTGTTTTGGCTTATTACAAATACTATTCTGCCAAGTACCTTCCCAATGTGTGGTTTAGTAGAGGGTAAAGTGGAAAAAGCATTAGGTTGGGATGTTGGGTGTATGCGAGCCTCAGGTTCAAGGATTAATACATATTTTTGGATGTTTTATTTGTCAAGTTTTGTTTTCAGTTTTTCTGCGCAACTTAGAAAGGTGATATTCTCGTCCCCAGAATTGGAATTTCTGGGTCCGTCACTACCAGTATAAGCTTAGTGAACTTAGCCTATTTACTTGTGTAATTAAGTCATCCTAGCTAACACAGGAGTTCGTAAACTTTTAATAAGTACAGTTGCAATCCTCGAATTTAGCCATTTAGGAGGTAGTAACAACTTATAAGTTTGTTTGAAAGTTTCTCATTGAAGCTAAGCTAACGCACTGACTGTATGAGTAACTAATGTACATTTTTAGATGACTGAAAATACAGAGAATCATCCCTGCAAAGTGCAAATACTCTCTTCAAATCTCTGCATTTCTTGTTACATAACTACATTTTCTTTCTATCGCATCTATAAGATTATTGATCCATCGCTAATATTAAATGAATGCCTGCTTCTCCTAGGTATTCAAATTACTAGTCAGTCTTAGCAAATATTCCCACGTACAAGTAACACTTGCTTAATTGTCAAATGAACTAGACAACTACACAGTACACACTTACAATCAGCAAGGAGAGAATACGACTATGTACATTGCACATATAAAATCCTGAAGTTCATAACTTTGGGGTTGAACTGAAACAGCGAAACGATATTAGTTTTACTTCATAAGTATTACATTTCTAGTCAAGACATTCTTTCTCATAATGTATGAAGAGTGTACTTCTGATTCCTCCGCAAGAGAGGCTTGTTTTAAGACCTTCAAGTTCACCGTCCCTCATTCCCTCATAATAGAATGTTGGAGTCAATGCTAAAATACTATTGCTCGACTCTTGGTCAGCAGCATCCGTCACGTTAGTGACTGGTATTAAGTTATTAACTACAAAATTTAAATTTGGAAAACTGAAAAGAAAGACATGTTTCCAGTGTCGCTAAAGACTATCCTTCTGTCGCTAAAAGACAACTCTTCTAGGTCTACAAAACTATAGTAGGCCATCTCACCATCAAACGCCACCAGAATGCTCAATCAATGAATTCATTTTTGGTGTTAATTTACCCCACTTAAAGTAAATATTCTTTCTCAGACGCCAGCATACATCCAACACCTAAAAACTCAATGTTTACTAGTTTAATAATAATGACAACCTACAAATTAGCATTTGAGACGTACACCATAAACCATCCAACTTCATGTTGTCAGCATTTATAGAAAAAGACTGCACCTAGTTGCCTAAAACCATAAGATTGTAATTCAAAGCACCCAAACTTATAAATAATCCCCAAAACGGTAATTATCCAAAAATGAAGCAATTTCCAACTTTCCAAAGACTAATTATTGGAAGTAAAGCCGTCTATCACTCTATCGTGTGATAAACATCCAAACATTGATAATTACTCCCAAAATGAAGCAATATCCAACTTTCCAAAGTCTGATTGTTGGCAGTAAAGCCGTTCATCATGTGACAAAGACTCAATCATGGATCATTTCAACCAAATTACGACAAATCTCGCCTCCAATTCTCATCCTACATTCCTACAGGCTCAGCCATTGCCTTGGTTTACGTTGTGTAACCAATAACTCTACCTCTTCGACTTTTTCTACGATAATCGTAAAATTCACAGATTTTTTCATTCTCCCAATCAAAGCAATTAGCATACAAGTTTCCAATTCAACAATTCAACTTACAAAAGAACTCAACACACTTTATTAAACTGATGAACAATCAGATCAAAGCATTCCTTCTTCAATCGAAAAACAATTCACCTTAGAAATTACAAAACTATAATTGACGAACATAAAAGTAACATCGATCATTCCTTCATTTCAGTAATTATGTAGTAATTCAACTTTTTCAAATCAATTAACAATAAAAACAACAGTTCAGTCTCGCAATCTATACAAATTCTTATTTAAGACGGTTATAAGCGTGAAACGTATCTAAATCAACTCGTATACGGTATCAGTTAGTAATAAGCATTAGTTAGTGTTAGAGATACGTCTTTTGTCGTCGAAAGAGAGATTTACTACGTAATTTAACATCAAATAAACTAACTAATTCAATAAAAAAACAAAATTGAGTTGAAAAAGGACCTAAATTCATGGCATTGAGAGCTTTAGGACGATCAAGAGTGATGACGGCGACGCCATTGGGATGAACTGTGCCTTTGACGAACTCACCGGCGTCAGCAATGGCGGCGGACGCCATTGTTGCCAAGCTCCGTCGAGGAATCGATGAATGGAAGGCTGCCACGTGGTGGAGAGAGAAGGGAGAAGTGTTGGTTGATGAACGCGTAATTAGGAATCGCGGAATGTTCGAAAGCTTCAACATTTGATTTTTGTATTTTGTTCTAAATTGCGAATTCCATGTCACTTGGAAGTTAGAACGGTGGACTTGGCAAACCGTCAACCGGCTCGGGTTTATATCGGTTTGTTTAGATCGCCTAATTGTTAGGTTCAACAAAATTTAGGTTGCGACAGTCCGACAGATCAATTCAGGTGCAGGTCAAGTTTGGTGTCGAGTAGGTACGAGCTAGATTATTAAGATCAAGTCAATTTTGTCAGGTCTACATCCTCGTTTTAGTTTGTTCGAGTTTAGGTTTTTCTAGATCTAGTTGTTATTACCGGGTTACTATAAAGTCACATTAAACTTTTTCATTTTGAATAATTATTATTTATTGAATTGGAAATCAAAATTTTCACTTAGTCACTCGGATAATTTAGGGTCGTCACTTCAAATGACAACTTTGCCATTGAAGGTCCATTATAGACTTATCTTGATAATTACCTAATAATTTAATTCCACTACCTCAGTGAGTAGTTTACAATTACTTGATGTAGACGGATGAAGTATAATCGTTAAAACTCGAACTCTACATGACTCGATCATACAAGCAATAACATCCTAGATTCCTAGTAAGCACTATTAACAGTGATAACTCATGACTAGGGATGACAATGGATCCTGGATCCTGTCCAGATCATGGGTCTAGGATCCAGATCCTAAGGGTCGGATCTGGATCTCAATATTTTGAATC
Source organism: Silene noctiflora (assembly GCA_009801015.1). Lineage (NCBI taxonomy): Eukaryota > Viridiplantae > Streptophyta > Magnoliopsida > Caryophyllales > Caryophyllaceae > Silene > Silene noctiflora. The sequence continues at coordinate 450,399 of VHZZ01000007.1, forward strand.
CAGTGGATATGGATATGGATCGGATCCATATGTATAAAAACGGGTCCGTATATGGATCCATATGGTCGAGATCTAGATCCTACCGTAGATCCATATTTATCTAATTTTTAAATGAAATTTAAAAAATGTGTTACAGAAATAATTAAATTATATTCTTTTTTTTAAGTTTTTCATATACTAAGTTTTGATTTCTTTCTCATTAACATTTTTCAATTGCAAAAATTTCTTTGTTATCGCTACTGTATTTTATGAAACTGTATTTCGATATCTTGACAACTTTATTTTTGACATTTGTAGTCTAATATAAAAAAAAATAGTATGATAAGTTGTAATACTCATATGTTCTTCCCATTTCATTAAAATATTATTCACATATAATAGAGAAATGAGAATAACATATATATTTGGAGGGAGTATAATCCAAAAAACATTATTTTAATATTTCGAAAATGATTTTTTTATCGTAAAATGGATACGGGATAAAGCCAGATCCAGTCCATATCCTGAGGATTTGGATATGGATCTGAGAATTTCAGACCCTGTGAATATGGACCGGATCTGAATCCACTATAGACATAAGAATTTAGATCTGGATCCTATAAAACCCTATGCAGATCCTATCCATTCCCATCCCTACTCATGACGTACCTACTGTTCCACTGTACTCAATACGGAGGATGATGTTTCATGCAAATTATTGCTTTTATTATTGTGATAATTGTGAGGGGTCATTGTCATGGTCGTTAGTCAAATTAAAATTGTGATATTTGTCATCTACTCCCTCCGTTCAATTTCACACTACACATTTGCTTTTTCATGTTTGTCAACGCTTGTTTTACGCGGTAAATATCTTTAACTACGTATCTGCAAAAATTATAAAAGTTAGATATTTTTTAATGTACTCGTAAAGACGAATCAAACAAGATTTCACATAAATATATTTTCACTTATGTATTGAGAGAAAATTGAAATTGAATACTCATTTATGAATAGTGTACAAAATGGAAACATGTAGTGTGGAGTTGAATGGAGGGAGTAATACACTAAATAAATACAAATTTTCATTGAAAACGGACGCTATCCGTCACAAGCTGAAAACGGATAGTGTCCTCTTACAATATGCAAGTGACACTATCCATGGGGTGCTCCATTTTGTCCTTCCACTTGCTTTATTGTGAGAGGGATACTATCCGTCTTCCGCTTGTGACGGATAGTGTCCGTCAAAAGCAAGACGTTTTACTAATTAAAATACCTATCGCTCTATTGAAACATCAGTAGTGAAACATCGAATAAATTATACTCTCTGTCATCCAAACCAAAGATAACATTTGTTTTATCACACTTGTCGAGACACGTTTTGCAATGCGAATATCTTTAGTTACACATTATTAAAAATTATAAAAATTTGATATCCATATATCATTGATGACGATATCAAAAAAGTTCTCACATGACTATATTTTGTCTTATAGATTAATTAAGAATAATATCGAAGATTCTCTTCGATCGTTCTCGTTAGTTAGTTGATAAGGAAGTTCAACAAACTATACGAAAGTTTAGTTCTAACAATAAATAGAGAAATCCAACATGCAATTCTCTTTGGTGAGATTCATCAATGCTATGGCCCTTGTCATTTAAGAAGCGGATCAGAATCTCCTTACTATTAAAGCTAAGTCATTTAAAGGCTTATCATTCGTTCCTTGATTTAAGAGATTTTTTTTTTCATTTTCTAAAGTTGGTCCACCACAAATTTACCTTAGATTATTTAACATCATTTCATTCAATTATTATTTCAGAATATGAAGTCTAATTATCGTACTAATTTACATATTTCGTATGTTATTTAAAAAACAACCCGTGCATTATTTTGCACAGAGTTAAACTAGTGAGTAGTAAATCGCTCACCTGTTAGAGGATTCCGAATGAAATTGAACAGTTTATATACATAATACTCCGTATAAATTATTTTAGAGTTTTTCCTATGTGGTACCCTGTGTTTTTTTAAATTCTACGTGATATCCCAAGGTTTTTCAAAACATCAGTGATACCCCTGAACTTAGTAAAATGTTCTTAAAATACCAAAACTACTGAAAATCAAGTTTTTAAACATTTAAATTTTGTTACAAAAATATGTTTATAATTGAATAAATTATATTAATGTGAATAACATGACAAATTATTGGCAAAAAATCAATTAAAAAGGCATAAACGAAACATTTAAAATAGACGAATTAACGCATTTTGGGTATTTTAAGATGTTTTCATTAAGTTTAGGGGTATTATTGATGTTTTTGAAAAGTGAAGGATACCACGTAGATTTATCTATAAATTTTTCGTTTATATTTATATATCATCCCATTGATTGGTTGAGCAATCCTAATAAAATAAAATTAGGGTAATGATTTAAGAACTAAATTACTTTCCAAAATGGAATTAATTAAATTAGGAATTTATGACACAATTACGCGTAAATTAATGTCATTAATGCTTGATTTAAGTTTTTCTTTCCTTTTCTGGTCCCTTAATTACAGCCATTAGGGTTGTATTTATCATTTTCCATAAAATTATTGGACTAAAATAATTACTTAAAAAGCCTAGGATAGCAACACCTTCATCATTATTATAGGGACCCTTTATTATATGCACTTTTTTATGTCCAAAAACTAGACAAGAATGCAACTAGACAAACTAGCTAAGGTTTTGCAAACAAATACAAATCATTATTTTGAAGGTTGTGCAAACAAAAAAGTCAAAATTCCGCAACCCAAATGATCAATTAATATTATCATCGATTATTATTATTATTATTATTATTATTATTATTATTATTAAGGACAACGAATTTGTATCCGAAAATTATGTGGCTTTTTGTCAATATGTTCATCACGAGTACTTCATGCATGTTCCCAACTTGTAACCCATGAAACAGGCCAAAACTCTCAATGCATGCATTTCATGATTTGATGTAATTACCATAAAATATGTTATATTAACGACCAATTCTTATCTTTTGTTCGGATTGGTAAGAATTCGGGTTTTGAGATACATAAAGGTTGGGGTCGAACTTTGGTCCTCAGTTTGGTTGTCTGGCCTGGTCATTTAGGCTGGATCGCTTATTAGGTTTAACTATATGGATCAATATTTAAAGGATATAATACAAGCATTAGCTATTTTTGTTTAACTAGTGAGAATTCGAGTTCGATATGAATAATGTATTGGTAATGAAACGAATTTGGACGTGTTATTTGAGTTAAGAGGTACAATGCAATGTTGAATCTAAAAGTTTCAAACCCTACATACAAGTCTATTAGTTACTCCGTATTTATTATTATTTATCTTTTACTGAGTATAAAAAAACTTTGTAGAGACATTTTAATCAAAGGTAAATCAAAACACCTTTCTTCTTATTATGCTCGTTGCAATATCACTCCGACGAGTAACTTTTGGCTATAGCGAATAACAGTTCCTTCTGTCTCGGTCAATAGTATTAATTACAATATAAGGTGTCCCTTCAGACGAGTCATATGTAACTCATTTACAGCTAAAGCCTAAATGTGACCTAGTTTAGATGGTAACATTTTACTATAAAAATGTAACGTAATTTAAATGATCACATTTTACCATAAAATGATCACATAAGATCGGTTGAAAACTTCCGATGAAATAGTTCATCTGAAATGAGAATTAGTGTAATCACAACGGCCGGCGGAAAGAGTTACAACAAAAGTATATAATCCTCCTAAAGAACCTAAGGACTAGACCTGGCAAAATTGACCCGACCCGACACCTGAACTTAATCCGAACCCGAATTGACCGGACCTGAATTTTTATTGTTACATAATTATTATTAGCGACAAGTAATTTGATAATAATTAATCTGAAAATGACCCGACTCAACCTAAACCCGACTCAAAATTAACCTATTCCAAACTCGACCCGTTTGACCCGTTTACCAGGTCTGCTAAGGACTTTCAAATCACACATAGAAGAAGATGTGGGGAGTTCATGAGAAACGGGTCCATCTATTTTCTTGGAGTAAAATGAGACAACCCTTCGGGAATGGGTTGCTTCTAGAATGAATACTCCCCTACGTATGTCATTTTGGTTTTTTCTTTCTTAAATCGTGGTCCTAGACCTTTTTTTTTTGTTGTCGGAATTCGAATTAGATTGATGCGAATAATTCTACTAGGTAAATTAGATGACGTAAATAATCGCGAAATTTCTTAACTTTGTTCAATGGTGAAATTAAGCTCCATAAGTTTCATTAGGAGTAATTAAGTTCCTTAAGTTTCACCAAAAGTGAAATTCAACCCCATTTTTTAAATTTTCACAAAATTTTTAATTAAAAACATTTTATATTAGTATTAAACAATTTATTAAATATTAAAAATTACTAATGACAACTTTACGAATTTCTACATAATTTATTAATTATCGAAGAACACTTTTACATACATATTTAGTAAATTGTTCATAATTTATATAGTATTCATACATATATAATAAATTGTCTATATATTATAAAACTAAAAAAAAAAACGATATTTAATATAAATATAAAAGTCCTAAATTATAAAACAAAATCTTTTATATTTGATAAATTGTATTAAAAGTAATTTTAATTTAAGAATTCGGTGAAAATTAAGAAATGGGGTTGAATTTCACTTTGGTGAAACTTGAGGGGCTTGATTGCTCCAAATAAACTTATGAGGTCTAATTTCATAATTAAACAGAATTAAGGGACTTAATTACCACTTTCGCGCATAAATAATTATATTGGCATCAAATATATATTGATGCTTCACCGTAGATTTTGTGAACCATAAACAATCGGACTAATTGTGGTAAAAAGTTAATAAAGCTTTTATAAATTTTGAATATGCGTTGTCAATATTTACCTATTTAGTTTTTTACAAGCTAGTCGAACTAGCTCTAGTAAAATGGACCGTCATAAATAACTCGAATCTAATAATTTCAATCAATACAACTTCAATTACATAATAATATTCAATATGAGAACAAAAGCTAGCTCAAGTGATATAGACTCTCTTACCCCGACCATGAAGTTGAGGTTTCGATTCTCACCCACGACATAGTGCGCTCATTTAAACCAAAAAAAAAAAAAAAAATATTCAATATCATATTATTATTTTCTTACGCGCGCTCGCTGGACACACAAGAAAGATTTAAAAACAAACACATATATTAAGAAATAATCTCACGAGAAATTAAAATATTAAATTTTCCTTTCGTAATTTTTCACGATATTATATTTCGTAACAACATACTTCGTATCATTAACGTGTTTTAAATACACACACCTTCAAAAATTCAGTGTATGTATACATCTAATCATATAAATATGAAACAATTATTGTACAAGTTCTCATTTAAAACCGACACTATCCGTGAATCAAATACATACCAAATCACATGCTAAGTTACCTAAAAAATGCCAAAAGCTTTGACTTTATTACCACCATGTGGTAGTAAATGTCAATTAAGGCCCCGTTTTTTCCGCCTTAATTTCAGTTCAGTTTTATTTAGTTCAGTTTTGCTTAATTTAAGTCAGCTCTGTTCAGCTCATTTCGTCACAAAGTTAACTCTTATTTCAACTGCGTTAAGTTCACCTCGGCTCCATTAAGTTCAGTTTACTTCAGCCCAATCAACTCCATTTAATTCAGTTCAGCTCGTTCGAGCCGAAAAAAACAGGACCTGAATCTACTAAAGGAAGAATTTTCCATATTTTTGAAACCGGTTCGGGGCGGGCCATGGACAAACTAGTCACGGATATTGCTTTTTTTTTTTTTTTTCCCAATTTGTTTGGCCCCAATGTCTTTCAATAATAATGGATATATTTGGCATTGAACGGTTGTAAAGCTGGTCACGTTATTAGGGGAGCAAGGGAAGGATGATGTTAACGTAATAACCAAACAAAAAAGTCCAACTTTATTGCTTAATAAACAAAGCGTTTTGTCGGTGACGGACATTATTCTATCACATCCTGAAAACGGATAATGTCATTCTCACAATAAGACAAATGAGAGAGCAAGTGGGGCAGAAATGGAGCATCCCATAGATAGCGCGCCACTTGCATATGGTGAGAGGGATACTATCCGTCTTCAGCTTATGACGGATAATGCCCGTTCTCCATTAGAATTTGTGCTTAATAAAAGGGTGCAAAAAACACTTGCCACAATACCACAATAGTAAGTGCACCAAAAAAAGAAAAAAAAACAGAGTAAATTAAAGAAAAAATACGTAAAAAAAAATGGCGAATTCAACTAATGGAAGCTTAGCTAATACTCCTTCCTCCATTAAAACACCTCAAGTTAAGTTCACTAAGCTCTTTATCAATGGCGAATTTGTCGATTCTCTTTCAGGTTTGTTAATTGTTCCTTCTTTCGTTTTCTGCAATCACAGATTCTTGTATAAGACGGTTTTATATTAAGATTTAAGATAATAAAATTTGAAATTTTCATTCTTTGTTTTGTTTTTCTTACTCGTAAACACAAACTCTTATATAAGACAGTCTTATATATACACGAAGATATTACCTTATGAATATTTAATTTGAAACACCATGAAATTACTATATTTGTAGTTTTAATTATTGAGGAAGTTTCACAATTTTTTTATTTTTATTTTATTTATTTTTTTAAATTGAGGAAGTTGATAGTAAGAGCATGATTTGATGCAATAAAGCACGTGAAAATAAGAATCATAATAATTAATAAACTTAAAGGTGATATAAATCCCAAATTTTTATTTAAGACGGCCACTATCCGTCTTAAGCTTAAGGTCTTAAGCTTAAGACGGATAGTGGCTTCTCACATAAATGCAAGTGGGTGGAAAATGGATATACCCACTTGCCTCCCAATTGCATTTGTGTGAGAGAGCCACTATCCGTCTTAAGCTTAAGACGGATAGTGGCCGTCTTACGTAACACCTTATGGATATAAATAGGTACTTTAATATAAGAATGGTGGCTTGTATAATGAGGAAAGAAAAAGTTTTTTCCAATTCCATAAAGGAGTTAATTAAGACATTTTTTTTATCTATATTGATAGATTTTAATTCGGATTATGAGTTCCATCATTCGATAATTTAATCATTTAAATCGAATATTAATTAAATATGGATTTACCTTAAAGCAAAAAAGGAATTTTTTTAATAAGGTTCGAACAAGATTCGGTCGTATGCTTATATGCAAACACCGATATCATCAATTTATATATTATCTTCATGTTTTTATGGTCAATTGATACTAATTTTTATTATTTTTTCCTCTTCATATGTTTAAAACACGGTATAAAAGTTTCTATTTTCAATCTATAATTATAATTATAGAGCACTTTTCTATTATCGTGTTCAAAGACTTATCAATCCCATGACATTTAGGTTCCGAAATGTTTAAAGGTCAAGTCGTTAAATCACTTTTCCAATGTTTTTCTATTCAAAATTGCTACCGTTTGAAATAACCCGTATTAAACTACTAATTAAAGTTTAACAAATAATCAAAAGTAAAATATTTATCATAAAAAAAATGTTAAATGAAGAAAGGGTTGTATTTTTTCCACCAAAATTGGGAGTGGAAGCATTGAGATATTTTATTTTAAAGTCTATATCAACTCCTAGTTGTTTTTTGCTTTAGTGGGGGTTAAGATGTTGATTGGTCAATAAATTTACAACTTTTTAACAAGTGTGATAAAGTGGTTGTTGCTTTAGACGGACCATTTTAATGTGAAGCAATAAAACGGAATTTTGTAATAATTTTATAGTTAAATGTGACCACGGTTGAAAAACAAGTTAGTATAAACTGTAACACTGGCCGTATCACTGTGGTTACATTAAACCATAAAATAATTACATATGCTCGTCCGAAAATTCAGCCGAAAAGTAGTTATCTGAAACAAGAATTTGCGCAAATAAAAACGGTGGCAAATAATAGTAATATTTTTGTCCTTTAGATCTACGTCCAACTTGGATACTACGGCATAGGTCCACTATGAGAATTAATTAGTTTGATTATTGTCATTTGAATAAGCCTAAAATCTAAATTAGTGGAGTAGGCATTGACTTGTAATACAACTTACCATTTTAATAAGTTCAACTCTTTTAACTAAGATGGAGATACGGTAGATAATAGGTTTCAGGTTCGAATTCCTTTTCCCTTCTATTATAGTGTGATTAAGTGCTCGTTTGGTTCATGCAGGAGTTGAATTCCTGTGTTAATTTGTAATTCATAGGATTCTAATTCCTATATACAGTTCCCATAAAATGAGAAAAACATGTTTGGTTACCTTGGAGGAGTTGGTTTTTCCCGTGAATTAAACTCCCGCGTTATGTTTGGTTAAACAACTTTTATTCACATGATTTTGATTAGTAAATACAAATATATCCTTATATAATCTGAATAACATCTTTTTTTAAGGGTAAATGGGTAAATTGGGTAGGGAAATGATGAAGGAGTTTCCAATTACCTAGGAGAGGCTAGGTAATTAAACTCCTACATCATGTAGGAGTTGGAAATTCCACAGGAGTTTAGAATTCCCCCATTTTGAAATTTTTTGGGGTAACCAAACGAGATGCAGAAAATGCAATTCATGGGATTTTGAAATTCATGGATTTTGGTGGGTAAACAAATAAGCACTAAGTGCGACCTTCGTTTAGATCTAACTCGATTTAGGAGGGGGTTTCCCACTAACTCGTCTTGAGTATTTTGAACGAGATTGTCACAAATGTCAGTATCAGTAACAGATACTTTTAATTAAAACTCAATTTTTTTAAGTTAATAAAAGTAGTATTGTCCGCGATTACAGACAAATCCTATTCAAGTAAGGTCGTATGAATAACGGGTAATTCGCGGGTGTTACAGGAAGGACATTTGAGACAATAGACCCAAGAAATGGAGAAGTAATAGCAAAAATTGGAGAAGGAGATAAAGAGGACATAGATTTAGCTGTCAAGGCTGCTCGTGAAGCATTTGACCATGGCCCTTGGCCTCGTTTGTCTGGTTTTGTATGTCCCATTCCTTTACTTTATCTTCATTATTTCTAAGTCAATTATGCATTATATACTAATTCTATATTTTCTTCCCTATTTCCTTATTCGGTTATTCGAGTTTTTTTTCCTATTTCCTTTTTTTGAATGGTTTGTGTGGTCCAAATTCAATGGTATGTGGGGTAGTGTGTTTTGTGTGGTCCAAATTCACTCTTTTATTTCTTGTGTAAAAAAGAAAAGGGGAAGAAAATATAGAATATGAGGAAGTATATATGAGTCCGTAGTGGTTATTGTGTGCGAATGTTGTATATTGTAATAGATAAAAAAATAACCATTTTATGATGAAAAATAGCCATTTTTTTGTTAGAAAGTGACCACAATTCGCTATTTAACCGAAAATAATCACTATTTACTATAAAATGATTACTGTTAAATAGACTTGACAAAATTGATTCGATTCCTACCCGAGCTCAAGACCCGAATTTGACCCGAACCGAATGTTTATTGTTACAAATTGATTATTATCCATAAATAACTTGATAATAGTTACCTCAAACCCGAATTAACTCGGCTCGACCGACCCAGCTTGAACTATTCAAAACCCAAAAGTGAATACTTGATTCGAACCTGACTGACTCCAACCCCGACCTGCTTGACCCGTTTGTGAGACCTACTTTTAGGTGGTGGTACCATATGATATTGTTATATTTGTGTATATGTTTATATTGATTGAATCATTTGCATGTCTTTTAGCACTTTTTACCTTATGCTTAGGTCTATACATGTTATAGTCTTATTGATTGTCACATTCTTGTAAAGCATCCTCCACCATCTAGGCTTTGTTTGGTAAAACTACCTAAAAAGGTAGCTGAAATCTGAAAAGGTAGCTGAAAACTGAAAACCTGAAAAGGTAACTGATAAGGTAGCTGGAAATTATGAACTGATAAGGTAGCTGATTATATAAAAAAATGTTTGGCAAACTAACTAAAAAGGTAACTGATTTGATGGAATGACGTAAAAGGATATGATAATTATTTAATAGTATAAATTTAAGGGGTAAAAAAGGAAAATCAAATCAAATCAGGTACCTGAAATCTCAAATGTTACTCTAGGTAGCATTTCATTTCAGGTAGCTTATTTGGTTAAATAAGTTATTTGCCAAACGCTTACAAACAAATAAGGTACCTGAAATTTTGGTCAAATAAGCTACTTTGACCAAATCAAGTACCTGAAATGTCGTGCCAAACGGAGCCCTAGTACGAAAGATCATGGCTTGCTTAGTATCTAGAAATAGAAGCATACGATAAATTAGGACATCAATATTTTGAATTTTTATACGTCTAATCAAATAATTAGATATTTCATTTTACCATGTCCAATCATATACTAACATAGTAACATTGTAAAACCATAACAAAAGTACCTTAATTAGTACTCTTGTCATGGAAAAATGCTAGTTAGTGGGGTTATTTAGGTAAGAGAACAATTAGTATTAAACTATCTTAATCAGACTCGTCTACTCGTATCCGGTAAAATACGTATCGGAGTATCTGATACAACTATTTTGTGCGAAATTTTCAATATTTTGGTCTAAGATCAAGTATTAAAGGAGAGAAAAGACAATACATCAGATGTACTAGCTACCTCACACTTAATGAGTTTCTGAGTCTGTGTGTAATTTTTTTTTAGCTCTATGAAATTTATAAATTCTATTTTAGTTTTCTAACCTCAAAACTCAAATTTTTCTGAACTTATATGTAATTTTTTTGAGTTATAAATGTAATTTTTTGAGTTTAATATTTAAGTAAATGAACTTAGAAACTTTATAACAATACTCATAATTTTTAACACAAAAAAACTCGAAAACTTTATCTAAATGCTCAGAAACTACACCATCTGATGTATTACATCAGATGTATAATCCACTTACTGGTATCAAATTGTCGTATTGTATCCGTCAAAATACGTATCGTATACGGAATACCGCAACTAAATGAAGTTTCGGAGTAACAAAGGTATATATATATATTAGGTAAAGCAGTTTTATACAAGAATTACTGAATAAAATAAATTTATTAAAACCGTCTAAAATTTGTTTTTCTTTTACCTACATAAACTCATATGCTTTCAAAACTCATGAAAAATTCAGGCAAGGGGAAGAATAATGATGAAGTTCGCCGATTTGATCGACGAACACGTGGACGAATTAGCAACGTTAGATGCATTCGATGCCGGAAAACTGTACACTTGGAATAAGATGGCTGAAATTCCGGCGGGTGCAAATAATTTACGGTACTACGCCGGAGCAGCGGATAAAATTCACGGAGAAACATTAAAAATGTCACGTGACTTGCATGGGTATACCCTACGTGAGCCTATTGGTGTTGTGGGCCATATCATCCCGTGGAATTTTCCGACCATGATGTTTTTCATGAAGGTGGCCCCGGCATTGGCCGCGGGGTGTACCATGGTGGTCAAGCCGGCGGAACAGACACCGTTGTCGGCCTTGTATTATGCTCACTTGTCTAAGTTGGTATGTTGCATTTCTTTTCTATCGTTTTGTTAAACACTAGTATGGATCCCGCGCATGCATATGCAGTATTTAGAGACTTTTATTTATAATGGTATTATTTATAAACTTAAAATTGACATACTGTTAATTTTTTATATTTTAATTTGAGTGGAAATCTAATCAAAAGAATTGCGTAAAGTCACTAAATGTGTATTTTAATGAATTTTTTTTACCACAAAACTAATGATTTCAATTTATAAATTTTCTCAAATAATTTTAAAGATTTTTTTGTCACAAATTAATAATATCAGTTTATAATATTTTTTATACAAATTAAGTACGTGGTAAGTTTTTATATACGAAATTAATAATATAAATTTATCGGTTTTTCATATACTAATTTTAGATTTATACCAATTTTGTTTTATTTTAATTAAAAGATTATAATTTAGTTCAAATTTTTTTTGTAAAGATTATAATAATTTAATACAAATAGAGTCTTATTTTCTTATTTAAACAAATTCTTTTTGGAGGAAAACTGTTGAAATTTTTTATTCCCCTAAGTCCTAATAGTAATGGAGATTAATCCATCTTGAAATTTTGTTACTAATCCCGGTTAATAGCTTACGTTCATTTTATTTTTGCCTCGTAAAATAATGTAAACTTAATCAATTGACTGATGCCCGGGACATAAGAAATTAGACAAAATTAATAAAACTAATTAGACCGTAAATAGCTAATTAATCATCTTATACTTTATTTTAAATTTTATCTTGACGTATTACATTTTTTTGGACTAAAAATGTCGTATATAAAATTGTAAGCAAAAAAATATATTTGATGATTAACGGTCACTCTTTGGTTCAGGCCGGAATTCCAGATGGAGTAATAAATGTCGTCACCGGGTTCGGACCAACTGCCGGTGCAGCAATAGCTTCCCATATGGACATAGACAAGGTGAGTCGATCGAACATAATTTTTCTTAATGGATGATTTCGCAATATCTTATTATAAAACCGTCTTGCAATATTGCAGGTTAGTTTTACGGGGTCGACAGAAGTAGGACGATCAGTAATGAAAGCAGCAGCAGAGAGTAACTTGAAACAGATTTCCCTTGAACTTGGTGGAAAATCCCCTGTTATTATTTTCGACGATGCCGACGTCGATCTCGCTGCTGAACTTGCCTTCACCGGAATCGTCTTTAACAAGGCGAGAATTCTCATTTTTCCTTCTGTGAATTACATACTATTTCGTACCCAGAAGCTAACAAGAAAAAAGTCGGAAATTTTATTTAGGATTTAGTAAAATGTGTGTAGGAAATAGCAATTCCGTAAGAAAATTGTTGCCTTATTTGCGAGAGATAGATTAATATCATGACAATGCTACGCGATTTCAATATTATAAGGCTGTTGCACACGATAATTAGTTATTTTAGGTACGCCCTTCCTTCAATCTCCGGGATCATTAGTTTTTGGCATTTGAGACCCGATTTTTGGCTCATTCGATCCAATTTCGGACCAATTATTATAAACGACCTTAATTTTTCTAATCAATTTATTTGTTGCTTAATTACAGGGAGAGATTTGTGTGGCAGGATCTCGAGTTTTCGTTCAAGAAGGGATTTATGACAAACTTTTAGAAAAGTTGAAAATAAAGGCCGAAAATTGGATCGTTGGTGACCCCTTTGATCCCAATTCTCATCAAGGACCTCAGGTAAATATTCCCTCCAAATCTCGGGAAATAATAACGTCAAAGTTTAAATTGCTTATTTAATTCAAGTATATAAAAATGAGTGAGTACTATATATTTCGAGTGGCGTTATGTTCACCCTAAATATCAGCAAACTATCACATAGACACATTGTATGATAAGAAAACACTAATTTATGAACGAATTATGTCATCGGTTTCAAGTCGATGTCAATCAATTTATTATATATACAATTGTGATTTTATGAAATATCACAATCACCTCATCGATCTAATTTAGTCAAAATTGGAGCAATGTAGATTACTTGTACAAGGTAACTTGTTTGAAATTCTTAGTGCATACACAGTCTCTCGGAAGACCTATTGTTTTTTTTATTGTTTTTGTACAAATCACTCTCACACGTACAAGAAAACGAAGTATTCTAAAAAAAAAGCGTACTCTACTATTAATAAATAAAATGTTCAACCAATCCCAAAAAAAATCCGAAAATTAAAAAAAAATGTCATCCGAAGAAAACAAAAACTTGCGTTGTATTCTGATCGATTTAGTAAATTAGTCATTATACATGTGGTTTTTTAACGGCTTTTTAACGGTTACTGTCGTTCTTAATTTTTGTGCAATGATCGCGTAGACAATTTGGAATGGACAGAAAAAAGTATTTATGAACGATTTTTTTTTCTTTTTTTTTTCGCAGGTTGACAAGAAACAATTCGAGAAAATATTGTCATACATAAATCAGGGTAAACAAGAAGGTGCTAATTTGTTATGTGGCGGTAAAAGACATGGTGATATGGGTTATTTCATCCAGCCCACTATATTTACCGATGTTAAGGTACATCGTTTTATACTCTCTTCATTTCTTTGCGGTAAAA